>CM077291.1:57999839-58272339 GCA_039654925.1 Anguilla pacifica | reverse complement strand
TGTGGGTGCATCTGTGTGTGCTGATGTGTGTTTGTGAGTGCATCTGTGTGTGCTGATGTGTGTTTGTGAGTGTGCCTGTGTGTGCTGATGTGTGTTTGTGAGTGCATCTGTGTGTGCTGATGTGTGTTTGTGAGTGTGCCTGTGTGTGCCAACGTGCGTCTGTGTGTGAATTGTATCATTTAAAATTTTTTTTACATATATGTGTTTGTTATCACTGAGAAATAAAATGCATTTTTCAAGAAAGACCTGTTCCTGCGTGCCTGGGTGTCCGCGGGTGTGTTTGCGTGCACGGTCATGCATGCTCCCGTGTGTGTGTGTGTGTGTGTGTGAATTTACTCAATGTGTCTCTGTTGTTTAATATACGATTAACTGTTAGTTTGATGAAAGACTGGAGAGTATGCTAACGGATGGTTCTCCTCCCTCTCTCTCCTGCTCTCTCTCTCTCTGTCTCTCTCTCCCTCTCCCGCTCTCTCTCCTGCTCTCTCTCTCTCTGTCTCTCTCTCCCTCTCCCGCTCTCTCTCCTGCTCTCTCTCTCTCTGTCTCTCTCTCCCTCTCCCGCTCTCTCTCCTGCTCTCTCTCTCTCTGTCTCTCTCTCCCGCTCTCTCTCCTGCTCTCTCTCTCTCTGTCTCTCTCTCCCTCTCCCGCTCTCTCTCCTGCTCTCTCTCTCTCTGTCTCTCTCTCCCTCTCCCGCTCTCTCTCCTGCTCTCTCTCTCTCTGTCTCTCTCTCCCTCTCGCGCTCTCTCTCTTGCTCTCTCTCTCTCTGTCTCTCTCTCCCTCTCCCGCTCTCTCTCCCGCTCTCTCTCTCTCTGTCTCTCTCTCTGTCTCTCTCAGTCCATCAAAGAGATTGTTGACAGAGAGCTTTGTCCTTTCTTCACCATCCCTTCATCGCCAGGTAACACTTTGTCTTCCGGTCTTTGCAGACAGTGTGTGCGTAACTACCTGCGGAACAGCTAACGGTTAAAGTGTCCCACACCACGGTTCACTGACGTATGTTCAAGTACCTCTCAATCAGAAATCAACATTTTGCCAAATTCACTGCGCAGATTAATCAATTTGAATACCTGTCCGTACCAAATAAATTAAAAATGCTTCTGGGGGAAGAGGACAGCGCAATAGAGGTGGCAGCCCAGTATGTCTCTGCCTGCCACAAATTACAGTAAGAGAGAGTGTGGACTAAATGGTGGTATTATACAAAATATCATCTGTGTTCATTATTAATACTGATTCATAAATTGTTGCATTATGAACTAAGTGTCTTTTAACCTAGGTATGTGTGTGTATATGAATGTGTGTGTGTGCGTGTGTGTGTGCGTGTGTGTGTGTGTGTGTGTGCGTGTGTGTATCTACACTTTCATATGTGTATGGGGGGGGCTTGTTACTCTTTTCTTTTATTTTTTCTTCCCCCTCTTCTGGTTGTAGGGGTCTGTCATTTTGTATGTCCCATTGCTTTTGCAACACAAGTTTACTTGTCATGCAAATAAAGCACATTTGAATTTGAATTAAATTGAATTGTTCACTATTGCAGGTGTTGTATTAATATGTCACAGTGCCTTCTCATTTGTTCTCTATCTCCACCAACAACTCCTCCTTACTAATTTTATTTTGTTGTCTTTGCTGGTTCATTACTTTTTATTTTTGAGAATTTGTTATCATTTTGTAATCCAAATAAAGGGGTTTTTTAATTCTTTCTCTCTCTCTCTCTCAATTCAGTTCAATTCAATTCAATTCAATTCAATTTGCTTTATTGGCATGACAAATTTGTACATTTGCATTGCTAAAGCTTGGTAGATACATGGCAATGTATAAAAACAAAAATAAAAACAATAGAAGTAACAATACATAGTAACAATAACTAACAGTAAAAAGTTGCAATAACAATAAAAATAAATCAGCATAATATAACAGTGTGTGTGCACATGTTTGTGTGTGTGTGTGTGTGCGCGTGTGTAAATGTTTGTGTATAGGTAAATAGGTGTGGTGTTGTGGTTGTATTCCATCTCTCTCTCTCTGTCTCTCTCTCTCTCTCTCTCTCTCTCTCTCTCTCTCTCTCTCTCTCTCTGTCTCTCTCTCTGTCTCTCTCTCATTCTCTCAGTGTTGGGAAGATGCTTGCCCTCGATCGGCTCTCTGGGCAATATTCCGGTAAACTTCACCTTTCCGGGAATGTCCTCTCCCAACCAAACGGCCAACACCATCCGGAATGCCACCGGGTAAGCCCCGCCCCCTCCTGCACATCCTGCTCTGACTCTCTGACTCTCCTGCACCACTGTTTACCCATAATGCTCTCTGCACACAACAAGCCTACGAACCACATGTTGGTAAACGCACCAGACAATGCAGAGCACTGTAACACACGAACACCCTCACACACACGCACACACACACAGGTATGCACGCACACGCACACACACACACACGCACACATATGCACAGACACACACACACACACACAAGCACACACACACACACACACACACACACACAAAGGCATGCACGCACACACACACACACAGACATATGCAGACCCACAAGCACACAAATACACATGCACACGCACACACACACACACACACACACACACTATAATATCATCCTCTGCATGAACTCTCTCTCTGTTTCTCACATTCAGAAATCCACAGTATGGCTCGTGAGTTGCTGTTCTACTATTGTTAGTCTTAGATCCCACCATTTTCTCCTGGTGATGTTTGTCTTAATGGTGACTAATTTGTCTGTAGTCCTAGTGCTACTTGTGTTCTGTTTTTGCTTTTTAGTCTGTCTGTAGTGCCTGTCTGTATTCCTAGTGCCATTAGTGATCTTCTTAACTCTTCAGTCTGTCTGTAGTCTGTCTGTAGTCTTAGTGCCAGTAGTCGGTACTGATGGCGAAAAGCATGGCGTTAGAAACAATATAAAGAAGGCATCTGATTGGTTGGAAAGAAAAGTGCAAAGGTTTTTGGTAACTGCAAAAGTTTTGCTAATATTAAGGCACAGAACCTTATCTAACAACAGCTGTATCTGAACCATGGAGTGATTAATGAGATCCACTGTTTGTTTTCCCACATTCTTTTAAACACTCGCAAAACTAATGCGATGTTGACTTTCTCAAGAGGCCATTAAATTAATCAAACAGAGCATTTATAATAACACTAGTCAGCAGCAGTAAAGTAATTAGTCAGTATATTTGCAATTCCCCAGTAGCTCTGGCAGAATATTTCTGCTAATAATAATGCCACAATGGATAAAGTCACAATCGATTTATATTTAGGGATGGACAAGATTGTTACAAATTTAGAGAGGCACAGGATTTTGAAATTTTCAACACACCCTGTACTCTCATTTTGTGTTTATTTTATCGAATGAACACCTATGAATATCCAGATTCACTATCTAGAATGGTGCTGTAGTAGAATATGGGTGTTTTAAAATGCTATTGGTCTAGAATTGTGCTGTTGTAGAAAAGTGCTGCATTAGAATAGTACTCTTCTAGAATGGTGATGTTGTACAATATTGCTGTTCTAGAATGGTGCTGTTATAGAATAGTGCTGTTTTAGAATGGTACTATTCTAGAATGGTGCTGCTCTAGAATGATGTTGTTGTAGAATTGTGTTGGTCTAGAAGTATGCTGTTCTAGAATTGTGCTGTAGTAGAATATGGGTGTTTTAAAATGCTATTGGTCTAGAATTGTGCTGTTGTAAAAAGGTACTGTATTAGAATGGTACTCTTCTAGAATGGTGATGTTGTACAATATTGCTGTTCTAGAATGGTGCTGTTTTAGAATGGTGCTGCTCTAGAATGCTGCTGTTGTAGAATACTGGTGTTGTAGAATGGAACTGTTCTAGAATGGTGCTGTGGTAGAATAGTACTATTTTAGAATGGTATTGGTCTATAATTGTGCTGTTCTAGAATGGTGCTATTGTAGAATAGTGCTGTTTTAGAACGTGCGCTAACAACCCATACTGTCCACTTCCTGCTTAGTGACCTGGTGTCTGGTTTCAACGCGGAGGAGGTGGGAGTTCGCATCTTCGAGGACTTTGCCTCGTCCTGGCCCTGGATCCTCATGTGAGTAGTAGGCCATTGCTCTTTGACCACCGCCTCCCCCCAACCCCCTTACCCGAGAAGGAGAACATCTTGTTCTACATTGCCCCCTGGTGGTGGACAGATTCCACTGACCTGCTCTACACTCCAGTACTGCTTAATGGAATTTTTAGAGGACAAAAAAGTCCCAAAACATGAACAGATGTTCATATATACTAAAATATCAATCTGTATATTTTCCTAAATGGGAATAAATATGATTATACACTGGAAGCATTCAGTTCTTTGTCCTTGGCTTGTGTTTGGTGTGGTCCCAGTGATCTTATAACCAGACTGCCCCACTGGCCACGCCCACTACTGCACCCCATCCACCAATCCTACGTTACTTACTCTCTACTCCTCCTCCTCTGTCCTCCTCCTCCCCTCTGTCTCTTCTCCTTTCGTCTCTCATCTCCTCCTTTCTCCTCCTCTCCCCTCCTCTCTCTCTCCCCCCTCCCTCTCTCCCTCTCTCTCCCTCCCTCTCCCCCCTCTCTCTCCCCCCCCCCCATCTCCCCCTCTCCCCTCCCTCTCTGTCTCCCTCCCTCCCTCCCATCCCTCCCCCCCCCCTCTCTCTCAGAGGTCTGTTGATCGCCATGCTGCTCAGTATGCTGTTCCTCCTGCTCCTGCGCTTCACGGCTGCGGTGATTATCTGGGTCCTCATAGTGGGAGTGCTGGCTGTAATAGCCTATGGTGAGCAACACACACTGTCAGTACTGCGTGTCTGTGTTTGTCTGTACTGTGTGGTGTGTCTGTGTTGGTCTGTACTGTGTGGTGTGTCTGTGTTTGTCTGTACTGTGTGGTGTGTCTGTGTTTGTCTGTACTGTGATCCCATACAGACTTCTCATTTCCTGATTCTTTCCTCTCAGGAATATGGCACTGCTACTGGGAGTATGACAACTTCAAAACCTCCACATTGACCTACAAGGATGTGGGCTTCACCACCAACTTCTCTGTGTACCTGCAGATCAAAGACACCTGGCTGGCCTTCTGTGAGTCCATCCATCCATCCATCTGTCTGTCTGTCTCTCTCCCTCGCTCTTTTCCTCTCTCTCTCTCCTGGTGGGTACAGGCAGAATGTAACCCTGCCTCTTCTCCTTTTCCCTCAGTGATCATCCTCTCCGTGGTGGAAGTCATCCTGCTCCTGCTTCTCATCTTCCTCCGGAAGCGGATTCTCATCGCCATCGCGCTCATCAAGGAGTCCAGCAAGTACGAGCTTCCCTGCTGCACTACCATTCCATTCCATTCATTACACTATATCCCATTCCATGTATTCAATTCCATTATATTCCATTCCATTCCATTCATTACACAATACCCCATTCCATGTATTCAATTCCATTATATTCCATTCCATTCAGTTTATTACATTATATCTCATTCCATTCCATTATATTCCATTCCATTCCATTCAGTTTATTATACTATATCCCATTCCATTATACTCCATTCCATTCCATTCCATTCAGTATATTACACTATATCCCATTCCATTCCATTATATTCCATTCAATATATTACACTCTATCCCATTCCATGTATTCAGTTCCATTATATTCCTTTCCATTCAGTTTATTACACTATATCCCATTCCATTCCATTATATTCCGTTCCATTCCATTCAGTATATTACACTATATCCCATTCCATTACATTATATTTCATTCCATTCCATGATTTCAGCATGCTTGTATGTGCTTTTACAGTGAAGTGAAGGGGAGGAACTCGCCTCAACCACCACCTGCATGATGCTCTTACTTCAACGGTGACTATGACGATGACGTCATCATTAATGACAGTCAGAACTGACTGTGTGCTCCTCTTGTCCGCAGGGCTGTGAGTTACATGATGTCATCGCTGGTCTACCCCCTCATCACCTTCGTCCTGCTGGTGGTGTGTGTGGCCTACTGGGGAGTTACTGCACTGTATCCTCTAACGTGTTTGTGTGCGTGTGTGTGTACGTGTGCATGTGTGCGTGTGTGCATGTGTGTATGTGCATGTCTGTGTGTGCGTGTGCGTGTGTGCGTGCGTGTGTGTGCATGTGCATGTGTGTATGTGCATGTGTGCATGTCTGTGTGTGTGCGCGCGTGTGTGTGTGCGTGCGTGCGTGTGTGTGTGTGCGTGTGTGTGTCTGTGTGTGTGTGCATGTGTGTGTGCGTGCGTGTGTGCGTGTCTGTGTGTGTGTGTGTGTGTGTGTGTGTGTGTGTGTGTGTGTGCGCGTGCGTGTGTGTGTGTCTGCGTTTCTACGCGTGTCTTTATGCCATCATGTGCTGGTCTGTGGTGTGTGTCAGTAATGGGCGGTATTCCGGCTGTCTGTGCCGTGCCGTACCGTGCCGTGTCAGTGAGCCGGGCAGTGCCCTCCATGTCCCCGTTATGTGAGTTGACCCAGTGAACGCTCAGGTACCTGGCCACCTCTGGGGTTCCCGTGTACAGAGTTGTGGCCCTGAACTCCACTGAAGCAGAATGCAGCTCCATCAACGGCACGCAGTCCTGCGATCCACTGGTAAATGGGAGGGGTCTGAAGGGGAGTGGGAGGAGCCTGAGGGGGAGTGGGAGGGGTCTGAGGGGGAGTGGGAAGAGTTTGAGGGGGAGTGGGAGGGGTCTGAGGGGGAATGGGAGGAGTCTGAGGGGGGTGGGAGGAGTCTGAGTAGATTATTGAGAAGTGGGAGGGGATTGTGAGGGAATGGGAGGAGACTATGGTAATGGGAGGAGTCTGAGGGGGAATGGGAGGAGATTGTGGGGAAATGGGAGATGATTACAGAGAAATCAGGAGGACATGATAGGAAAATGGGAGGGGATTGTGGGGGGAATAGGAGGAGAGTTTGGGGGAATTTGGAGATAGTTCCCTCCCACTTCCCCATAATCTCTACCTTTCTCCTCGCTTTCCTCCTCCCCCTTTCCCCCCAACCCCTTTCTTTCTTTCTCCCAGAATTTCAACTCCTCCGCCTACAAGGACACCTGCCCATCAGCGAGCTGCATCTTCATCAAGTACAACAACGAGGGCCTGTTCCAGCGGAACCTCTTCAACCTGCAGATCTACAACGTGCTGGCCTTCCTCTGGTGCGTCAACTTCGTCATCGCGCTGGGCCAGTGCACGCTGGCCGGGGCCTTCGCCTCCTACTACTGGGCCTTCTCCAAGCCCTCGGACATCCCCATGTTCCCCGTCTCCCAGTCCTTCATGCGCTGCCTACGGTGAGGACCGCTGCCACCAGGGGGCGCCGTCGCCTTGTCTCCGCGGGGTTTAGGCCGCTTCGCGCGAATGCGGCTAGCGTGCGAGGTCTCGACGTGAGACGAGAAGGGAGTGCGAACTCGCCTCGTCTGTGGACGCCTCGAGAGCTGACGACAAGCCCAAAAACAGGCAGGGTCTGGGCTCCTGGAATACCAAACATGTTGATTATTTAGGCTACCCTGCTAGCTTGTGGTGGTGTTTATGTATGAGTTTATGCTCCCTTAGACAGTGTTTTTACCGTGTGAGCTAGACTTGATGTTCGCAGCTGTGGATAACAGATACTTTATGTGAATTTTAACTCCGTAGGAGTTCCAGCGACCTTTGGTATGCACATGTCTTACGTCGCTTTGGATAAAAGATTCCGCCAAATAAAATGTGATGTGATGTAATGGAAATGTAATGGTGTCTTGCCTGTCTCTCTCCTGTGCTCTCTCTCCTCCTCCCCCTTCCCTCCCTCTCTCTGTTTCTCTCTTTCTCTCTCTTTCTCACTCCGTCTGCACAGATACCACGTGGGCTCCTTAGCATTCGGTGCTTTGATCCTAACCATCATCCAGTTCATTCGGATTGTACTGGAATATCTGGACCACAAGTTTAGAGGTAGAAACACTGATATACAACCTGCAAGTCGCTGTAACCATAGCGTTTCTCAGTAGAACCTCTGTGATGCAAGTCGCTGTAACCATAGCGTTTCTCAGTAGAACCTCTGTGATGCAAGTCGCTGTAACCATAGCGTTTCTCAGTAGAACCTCTGTGATGCAAGTCGCTGTAACCATAGCGTTTCTCAGTAGAACCTCTGTGATGCAAGTCACGGTATCCATAGTGTTTCTCAGTAGAACCTCTGTGATGCAAGTCGTGGTAACCATAGCGTTTCTCAGTAGAACCTCTGTGATGCAAGTCGTGGTAACCATAGCGTTTCTCAGTAGAACCTCTGTGATGCAAGTCACTGTAACCATAGCGTTTCTCAGTAGAACCTCTGTGATGCAAGTCGTGGTAACCATAGCGTTTCTCAGTAGAACCTCTGTGATGCAAGTCGCTGTAACCATAGCGTTTCTCAGTAGAACCTCTGTGATGCAAGTCGCTGTGTTTCTCTGCAGCCGCTCAGAATGGCTGTGCTCGTTTCGTCATGTGCTGCCTGAAGTGCTGCTTCTGGTGTCTGGAGAAATTCATCAAGTTTCTCAACAGAAACGCATACATCATGGTCAGTCTGTCTGTCTGTCTGACTGTCTGTCTGTCATACATCATGGTCAGTGTCTGTCTGTCTGTCTGACTGTCTGTCTGTCATACATCATGGTCAGTCTGTCTGTCTGTCTGACTGTCTGTCTGTCATACATCATGGTCAGTCTGTCTGTCTGACTGTCTGTCTGTCATACATCATGGTCAGTCTGTCTGTCTGACTGTCTGTCTGTCATACATCATGGTCAGTCTGTCTGTCTGACTGTCTGTCTGACTGTCTGTCTGTCATACATCATGGTCAGTCTGTCTGTCTGACTGTCTGTCTGTCATACATCATGGTCAGTCTGTCTGTCTGTCTGTCTGTCTGTCATACATCATGGTCAGTCTGTCTGTCTGACTGTCTGTCTGTCTGTCATACATCATGGTCAGTCTGTCTGTCTGACTGTCTGTCTGTCATACATCATGGTCAGTCTGTCTGTCTGTCTGTCTGTCATACATCATGGTCAGTCTGTCTGTCTGACTGTCTGTCTGTCTGTCATACATCATGGTCGGTCTGTCTGTCCTGTGTCTGAATCAGTCTATACATTTGCCTGTCAGTGTGGGTCAGTGTCTCAGTCAACCAGGTCCATTTCATTACAGGATTTAGGGACTTGTGCATTATTGTACGTTATCCATTGGCTGTAAAATGTTTCAGTCTATGTCCGAGTCTGTCACTCATCCATTACTCAGTCACATGGCTCATCCGTGCCACTGCTGTTTGATTGACAGGTTGCCATATATGGAAAAAACTTCTGTGTGTCGGCGAAGAACGCCTTCCTGCTGCTAATGCGAAACATCATCCGGTAGGTTCTGCTGTGTGTGTGTGAGTGTGTATGTGAGAGTGCGTGTGTGTGTGTGGGTGTGTGTGCGTGTGTGAGAGAGTGCGTGTGTGTGTGTGTGTGAGAGTGCGTGTGTGTGTGTGTGTGTGTGTGTGTGAGAGAGTGTGTGTGTGCATATGTGTGTGAGAGAGTGTGTGCCTGTGTGTGTGCATGTGTGTGCGTATGCGTGTGTGTCTGTGTGTGTGCGTGCGAGCGTGTCTGTGTGGACATACAAGTATTTTTTCCCAGAGTGCAATTTGGTTGTGTTTGATTTAGCGGAACCAAAGTTTTCCATCCGGGGGTTTTGTTTCCCTGATGCACCTTTTCTCTGCCCCCAGGGTAGTGGTGCTGGATAAAGTGACGGACCTGCTGATGTTCTTTGGGAAGTTGCTGGTTGTGGGAGGAGTCGGTGAGAAATAATTGGCCATCAGTTCATTCAGCTGCCACTCTAATGATGTGTAACTGCAATTAGTACAGTGTTCAGTTTTTCATTTTTTTAATTCCTGCCATTTTTGAGGTTTTCTGTGGCATTTTGTCGCGTACAATGTGTTTGAATACTACTTTGCAATGTCAGGCCCAATATACTCTTTAAGGCTAGTGCTAGAACTGGGTTAAAATTGTGATATTAGTAATATTAATGAATATAATATTGTCTCAATGCTTTCTGTTTGATTTTAAAATAGCAACTTTGCTGTTACCATTGGACCCTAGACACAGTGAGATGATTGGTTGGTCAGTTGGTTAACTCCTCCTCCTTTTCCCCTCAGGTGTGCTGGCTTTCTTCTTCTTCTCTGGGAGAATCAGAATGCCCGGGGAGACCTTCAATGCCCAACAGCTTAACTACTATTGGGTGCCCATCATTGTAAGTCCTTGTGCATGTATGTCTGACTGTACAGCACCACCTGGTGGTCACTCCAGAAAAAAACAGGTCATTTCAGCCTTCAGTACATTAGCCACATTTGCATGCAGAATATTTCATCATTTTAAATACCTTCATTCCAACTGAAGATTCCAAAGGAACTGTTTACCTGTACATTGATCTGATTAAAGTGTGCCTTTACATTTGCAGGTATGTAATCAAAAGATAACTTTTTTGACATGCGCGACACCCCAAACTCCAGCTAACTTCATCATTCTAACTTACGTAATCTGTGGTTCGACCACACAATACAAATTTACATAAACATCTCCAAACATGCGTCGTATGGTGTGTACAGTATTTGCATTGATAGTGTTCTTATATGACGGGCAGCAGTGTCGACGGAATATGATTCTCCTACAGTCGTTAAACAAGAGAAGACGAGCTCGAGCAGTTTTACAGCAATGACCACTTAGCAACATGCTTAAACCCGATGCCACTGTTGTCTTTTACTCTTCGAAATTCATTAATTCACCATGAATTTGTTTGTCTAAATTTTGCAGTTTACTTATAGAATTAAATCAAGTTTGATCCATTATATGCCAAGTGGCATTCAGCAAAGCCAGACAACGATTCACAGAAAATGTGCATTCACAGACAGTTTAAGCATTTACACGATCGGTTTACAAACAAACTACATAGCATCTAGCACCGTACTAAGCCTGGTCTTGAAAACCCCCAGAGTTTCTGCCTCTACTACATGACCTGGCAAGCTCTTCTTGTGTGGAAGAAATACTTCTTAACATCTGTGCTGAATTTATACCCCCTCGTTCTACTACAGTAACTCAAGCCTGAACAATCTCTTGTAGTTCACTTTGTTAATCCCTTTTATGAATTTAAAAGCCTTGATCAGATCGCCACTAAGTCTTATTCCTGCGTGCCGTTCTGCAGACCGTGGTGGTTGGCGCCTACCTAATCGCGAGCGGCTTCTTCAGCGTCTACAACATGTGCGTGGACACGCTCTTCCTCTGTTTCCGTGAGTACTGCCGCCATGACAACCGCACACCGCGACAACCGCACACCGCCCGCTCGCCTGTCGTGCAGGTGGAAAAAGCCAATGCTGAAGTTAACGGCGGTTATGTATTAACTGTGTTCGCCTGCCTGTTCAGCCCTGACATGAATTATGGTGCAGTGCTCCTGCTTGCCACTGGGGGCAGCATTGATCTTTGTGGTCTGTACACACCTATGCGCAGCTCAACAGCTGAACCCTGTACAGTTACACATTTATGCAGGTACAGGCAGTTAGGCAGCAGCAGAGTTCTACAGATGAACAGTTAAACAATTGTACAGGTACAAGGTTGCACAGTTCTGAAGTTACACAGGTACACATTTTTACAGTTACACAGGTACACAGTTGTCTGGTTACACAGGTATGCAGTTGTACAGTTTCACACGCCCGTGTGACACCCTTGGGAGGGAGGTGCAGCAGTTCCAGGAAACACTGTTGGAGAGAGAGAGAGAGAGAGAGAGAGAGAGAGAGAGAGAGAGAGAGAGAGAGAGAGAGAGAGAGAGAGAGAGAGAGAGAGAGAGAGAGAGAGAGAGAGAGAGAGAGAGAGAGCACCCACACCAACATGAAAATGAAATAAACAGACAACTTCACCCTTCCTCCTCACGGGTTCCGGGCAAAAACAATAAACTAAAATGACAAAGGTACACATTTGTACAATTACACAGGTACACAGTTGTACAGTTATACAGGTACAAAGCTGAACAGGTCTTTGGTACACAGGTACACAGTTGTACAGTTTATACAGGTACAAAGCTGAACAGGTCTAAGGTACACAGGCACACAGTTGTACAGTTATACAGGTACAAAGCTGAACAGGTCTTTGGTACACAGGTACACAGTTGTACAGTTATACAGGTACAAAGCTGAACAGGTCTAAGGTACACAGGCACACAGTTGTACAGTTATACAGGTACAAAGCTGAACAGGTCTTTGGTACACAGGTACACAGTTGTACAGTTATACAGGTACAAAGCTGAACAGGTCTTTGGTACACAGGCACACAGTTGTACAGTTATACAGGTACAAAGCTGAACAGGTCTAAGGTACACAGGTAGATACACAGGTACGCATATTAAGGTTGTGCTTGCTTCACCCCCTGGGGCTCCTCCTCCTGCAGTGGAAGATCTGGAGCGAAACGACGGAAGTGTTGAGAAGCCGTACTACATGTCAAAGAATCTGATGGGCATCCTCAACAAGAAGAACAAAGTGGCGAAAAGCAACTGAAAAGAATATGGATGGTGAAAAGACCTCCCCCCACCTCCTCTTTTTCCGCCCCAGTGATAACTCAGTAGGGTTGGGACGGCTGTGATGTCACCTTAACTCATGAACAAAAAAACAAAAAACAAAAAAACTGTAGAGAGGAGCTCCACCAATCACAGAGTCCGTTGGTAACGATCAACTCAACAGTGGCTGTGGTGATTGGTGGATGCTTTCTGGTTGCACTTCCTAGATATCAGGAAGGAGCCAGTAAGTGTCCACCAGCTGCCATTGGGGCTCCTCTGTTTCCTATGGGTAAAGTGGCATCATGGTCATCTCACAGCTCGCTCTATCTTTCTTCACTGTTCCTCTCCCTCCTTTCTTTCTCCTGCCTATTGGAGTGTTGTAAGTTTACATGTCTGTGTCTGTTTGCACTTTAAAAAAATTCTAAAAGAAAATGCTAATCGTTTTACTGCGCCATGAAAAAGGCGGGCTTCTCCAAGTTTGGAACATATCCACAGAAACTCTGCAGCCAATCAAAGAGCACCACAGAAACTTTTCAGCTTACCCTCTGGGGGCTGCTGGGAAGCCAATCACGCTTGCCCTCTGGGACGGTCTGCAGCCAATCACAGAGCACCAGCAAGGAGGATACTGACCCGGGGCATCAGTTGCAGAAGTGCCCTTATCCACTGTGTGTGCTTCACTGTGTAAGCAAGGATCCTAGAGAGTTTCTCACAAAAAAAACCTCAGTGAAAGTGATTGGTTGCCCATCACATATCATTCCTATGTGATGTATGCCTGGCATGTCCAACCAGAAATTTTCCCTTGAGTTAATTTTCAAGTGTTCTGTCATCTTACAACAGCGCTTATAGTTGTTCATTATACAGATCATGTTATTTGTTTTAAACGATATCAGATGGGCCAAGTATCTACCGTTATTTTATTTTTTTCCAGCACAAGTCATAAAAGTAAGTCGTTGTATTTGTTTTTCATGTTGATACATTTCTCACAGAACTGGAGTCTCAGCTGAATATGTATGAGTGACAGTGATCGAGAGGACAGCTGTTATGATGTGTGAGCAACAATGTAAAAAAATGTTTTCTAAATCGGCCTGATTCATGTGTATGTGAAGAAACTGTACATTTTATAGAATGTGTTTATTTTACAATTTCAAAAACTGCAGCTTGAAAGAGCTGCTTTTTAAATAATTTAAAATTATATTGAATAGACAGGCCAGTTTTTAATAACTGAAAACAAACTGAAATGTGGAGCCAAATCATTTTCATAGCCAGGTAAAAAAAGAAACCCCAATATATTTCGGTACAGTAGTGTGTATATGTGTGATTTTGTTTTTTTTAAATCCCTTTTCATACAGAAAATAACAATTTTGCTGTAGAAACCTGCAATAATGAAAAAATATATATTTATTAAGAGCAATGAGCAAATAAAATTCTTAACATCACAAATTGTAGTACATTCATGAAATTGCAAATTTGAATTCATTCCAAAGTGGGAGGAGCCTCTTGGTCACATGATTAAGCAACCCTATCATACTGGCCTTGTGTCAGAGAACAAATTCAATGCTGTCATTGACAGCTCACTGTTGCTTCACCCACACCAATATATGTGTTAAAGCATTGTTCCTGTGTGTGGATGGGCCCCATGGTCTGGTATCTGTTAAGGCTCTGATCCAGTGTGTGAGTGGGTCCCACAGTCTGGTATGTTAAGGCTCTGATCCAGTGTGTGAGTGGGTCCCACAGTCTGGTATGTTAAGGCTCTGATCCAGTGTGTGAGTGGGTCCCACAGTCTGGTATGTTAAGGCTCTGATCCAGTGTGTGAGTGGGTCCCACAGTCTGGTATGTTAAGGCTCTGTTCCAGGTGCTTAGCAAAATTAGTGGTTAATTAGTAGAATCAGGTGTGTACCTGTTTGGTCGGAACAAAAACCTGCATCCACGCCGGTCCTTTCTGGATAAGATTGAGGGACCCCCATCTTTGTTCATGTGAGAATGGAGGAGGGGGGGGGGGGGGGGGCACATTACCAGTCTTGATTTTACGAAGCGCTGGTGGCGTCTTCCCCGCTGTTGGCAACCCCCCCCCCCCAATTCACTAATGAAGATACAGAGCTGAACTTGATGCAGAGGCAACATTTCATACTTTAAATAAAGGAAAATAAAATTTCATACACCCTGATGCAGAACAGGAAGACAACTTTTCTCAAACGCACACAGACACGGAAAGATCCCAGGCCACACTTGATCGTATTAAACATTTATTTAATTTGCAGGAAAAATGCATTGTTCTGCTTTTTCTGAAATTAACCACTTTCTCCAACTGGTTTTGGACTTTTTTTGATTTGAAGCACTTTCTTTCGTTTTTAGTGTCACAAAAGACATGAAATAGAAATATCCGATTTGATTAGACAGATATGCAAAAAAAAAAAAAAAAAGTAAGAAAAAAGTAATATCGGGGGGGGGGGGAACCCAATACCTGTAAATAACCATGACAACCCACTGACCCCACCCTCCTCCCCTAATGTTCATCCAGTCCTCTTACTGTTATATTTATTAATACCTTATGGAGTCAACATACACACGAGTGTGTGTGTGTGTGTGTGTGTGTGAGTGTGCGTGCGTGAGTGCGTGGGTCGAGAAAGGTGAGCAAATCATACAGAGATGTATTCCCTCCAATGGCTGAAGTCTAAAAAAAAACAAACAAACAAACAAAAAAAAACAACTCTGTTCTTACACATACACGCTGGACTCTCATTGGGCCCAGGTTGCAAAACACAGGGGTGTACCGACCAATCCGTGACCAGTGTGCACTGCGGGGGAGGCCAGGAGAAGCCCCCGGAGGTCAGAGCAGGGGGTCACAGAACTCAGACGACACCTCTCACAAAATAAAAAAAAAAAAAAAAAAGTCACCATTTACACTGTGTATGTACATGTGTACGCACGCGCACACAAACACGATCAGAATACTCACTGTATTAGAAATATGACTCGTTAGGATCACATCGAGTTTGATGTCAGTAATGTATATATATATATATTTTTTTCTTTAAATAAGCTTTAACAGCCAGACCTGACATTTGGACGGTCACCAATGCGGAACGGTGCCGTACCACCCTCTCTCTCTCTCCCTCGCACACCGCACGCCTCCACACTGCGAACACGCAAAATAAAAAAGTTATCCTTCTGTTGAACTCCTGCTTTTCCATCCGCAGGTAAAATTTTAACTCTTTCAGACGCTGCGTGTTCAGCCAGACTTGAACGTGCCATTTCCTGGTTTGAAGTTTGCGTGGGAGTGAAAACAAAAAGCTCTTCTTTCGCCCCATGAGAAAGATAAGGGGTGGGGTGGGGTCATTCTGTCATGCCCCCCCACTCCCCACCCCCCCCAATTTGAAAATTTGGTTAACCAATCGGTTTCCTCCTGTACGTTTTAAGACCGGAACAGAAACGGTCCTTTCTTGTTCCACCAAAATCATGATCTGATCTGATTGGCTGCTCCACAGGGAGAGGGAGTGCAGCGATCCGATTGGCTGTCCCACAGGGAGAGGGAGTGCAGTGTTCTGATTGGCTGTCTCACAGGGAGAGGGAGTGCAGTGGTCTGATTGGCTGTCCCATAGGGAGTGTGTGTGCAGTGATCCGACTGGCTGTCCTACTGCTAGAGGGAGTGAGCACTCGGAGAAGTCTCATTAGATACCGATTACCCACAATGCAAAAGGCCTCCCCCACACACAGCCAACTGACTTCCATAATGGTCATGAATAATACATCATCAAACTCCTGATGACACTCCAAAACACCCCCTCCCCCGACCGCGACACAAAATAACACATTTCTGTTCATTTAACACTGTCATAAAATTTACCTCTCAATACTGACACTCTCAGAACAGAACAAGCCACACCGCTCCCACGTCATTGGTCAGTCACCTAAGCCCCTCCTCCCAACCCCCACCCCGCTTGGACAGGTGGCCACTGTGCAGAGAAACCAGCAGGTAGCAGGGATGACTGTCGAAGAGGATCTGCTTCCCTCGTTCTTAGAATCTCTTATGCGATTCGCTGGACCCAGGACCCGCCCCCTGCCCTCAAATCCCGCCCCTTTCCCCCGTTTTTGGTGTGGCTGAGCAAGGGGACCCCCCCCCCAGCAGAGGAGCGAGTTGCAGTGACTTCCTCTTCAGAAACATCTCCACTTTCACAGTAGGGGGACAGAGCAGAAGAGTAATTTGTTGTCCGGTTGGGTTCAGTTCAGATCCGACCAATCAGTGATCAGCACTCCCATATGGCCTCGAACCCCCACCTCCCCGTGTTTCAGTACGGTGGCACTGTACCGCGATTCCCCCGGGTCAGCTGTTCAGTCATGGTGTGTGTGTGTGTGCGCGTGTGTGCATGTGTGTGTGTGTGCGCGCGTGTGTGCCATCCCCCCCACCACACCCCTCTCTCTCTCTCAGACGCTCAATAGCCAGAAGAAGAAGAAGATGGCCACAAACAGGAAGAGGGAGTCCTGCCAGTTGTTGCCGTTGTTGGGGTTACCGTTACCCTGGTGATCGCCAGCGTAGTGAGGATCTGGGGGGGGGGAAACAAAAAGACATTTGTGAGTCTGTGAGGGTGACAGCGCATGTGTGTGTGTGTAAGGGTGACAGCGCATGTGTAAGTGTGAGTGTGTGTGTGTGTGTGTGTGTGTACATGTGCTTGTGAATACACAGGTTAGAGGCAGGAGTGTGTGATGCCTGCCGTGGTCGGGGTTGGGGAGGGGGGGGTGGTGTGTGCGGTGTGTGATGTCGGGGGGGGGGGGGTCTGGGGGTGGTGTGTGCGGTGTGTGATGCCGGGAGGGGGGGTGGGGGGGGGGGTCTGGGGGTGTGTGCGGTGTGTGATGTCGGGGGGGTGGGGGGGGGGGGGGCGAGCGTGTGCGGTGTGTGATGCCGGGAGGGGGGGTAGGGGGGCGAGCGTGCCTGCTCTGTGGAAGGGGTGGGGGGGGTAGGGGGGCGAGCGTGCCTGCTCTGTGGAAGGGGTGGGGGGGGGTAGGGGGGCGAGCGTGCCTGCTCTGTGGAAGGGGTGGGGGGGGTAGGGGGGCGAGCGTGTGCGGTATGTGATGTCGGGGGGGGCGAGCGTGTGCGGTATGTGATGTCGGGGGGGGGCGAGCGTGTGCGGTATGTGATGTCGGGGGGGGCGAGCGTGTGCGGTATGTGATGTCGGGGGGGGCGAGCGTGTGCGGTATGTGATGTTGGGGGGGGCGAGCGTGTGCGGTATGTGATGTCGGGGGGGGGCGAGCGTGTGCGGTATGTGATGTCGGGGGGGGCGAGCGTGTGCGGTATGTGATGTCGGGGGGGGCGAGCGTGTGCGGTATGTGATGTCGGGGGGGGCGAGCGTGTGCGGTATGTGATGTCGGGGGGGGGCGAGCGTGTGCGGTATGTGATGCCGGGGGGGCGAGCGTGTGCGGTATGTGATGTCGGGGGGGGGCGAGCGTGTGCGGTATGTGATGTCGGGGGGGGCGAGCGTGTGCGGTATGTGATGTCGGGGGGGGGGGCGAGCGTGTGCGGTATGTGATGCCGGGGGGGGCGAGCGTGTGCGGTATGTGATGTCAGGGGGGGCGAGCGTGTGCGGTATGTGATGTCAGGGGGGGCGAGCGTGTGCGGTATGTGATGTCGGGGGGGGCGAGCGTGTGTGGTATGTGATGCCGGGGGGGGCGAGCGTGTGCGGTATGTGATGTCGGGGGGGGGGCGAGCGTGTGCGGTATGTGATGTCGGGGGGGGCGAGCGTGTGTGGTATGTGATGCCGGGGGGGGCGAGCGTGCCTGCTCTGTGGAAGGGGTGGGGGGGGCGAGCGTGTGCGGTATGTGATGTCGGGGGGGGCGAGCGTGTGCGGTATGTGATGTCGGGGGGGGCGAGCGTGTGCGGTATGTGATGTCGGGGGGGGCGAGCGTGTGCGGTATGTGATGTCGGGGGGGGCGAGCGTGTGCGGTATGTGATGTCGGGGGGGGCGAGCGTGTGCGGTATGTGATGTCGGGGGGGGCGAGCGTGTGCGGTATGTGATGTCGGGGGGGGCGAGCGTGTGCGGTATGTGATGTCGGGGGGGGCGAGCGTGTGCGGTATGTGATGCCGGGGGGGGCGAGCGTGTGCGGTATGTGATGTCGGGGGGGGCGAGCGTGTGCGGTATGTGATGTCGGGGGGGGCGAGCGTGTGCGGTGTGTGATGTCGGGGGGGGGGCGAGCGTGTGCGGTATGTGATGTTGGGGGGGGGGATGGTGGTGTGTGTGGTATGTGATGTCGGGGGGGGCGAGCGTGTGCGGTATGTGATGTCGGGGGGGGGGGGCGAGCGTGTGCGGTGTGTGATGCCGGGAGGGGGGGTAGGGGGGCGAGCGTGTGTGGTATGTGATGTCGGGGGGGGCGAGCGTGTGCGGTATGTGATGTCGGGGGGGGCGAGCGTGCCTGCTCTGTGGAAGGGGTCGTTGGTGTTGAAGACTGTGGTGAAGAAGCCGAAAGGAAAGGCGCCGATCCCGAAGGACATGTGAAAGCCGGTGTCCCCAAAACCCTGGAACGTCTGGGGAAACACAGGAAAGGCAAGAGCGTTCACACAGCGTTCACACAGCGTTTACACAACGTTCACAGCGTTCACACAACGTTTACACAGCGTTCACACAACGTTCACATAGCGTTCACACAGCGTTTACACAGCGTTTACACAGCGTTCACACAACGTTCACACAGCATTTACACAGCGTTTACACAGCGTTCACACAACGTTCACACAGCATTTACACAGCGTTTACACAGCGTTTACATAATGTTCACACAGCGTTCACACAGCGTTTACACAGCATTTACACAGCATTTACACAGCGTTTACACAGCGTTTACACGTTTACACAGCGTTTACATAATGTTCACAGCGTTCACACAGCGTTTACACAGCATTCACACAGCGTTCACACAGCGTTTACATAATGTTCACACAGCGTTCACACAACGTTTACACAGCGTTTACATAATGTTCACAGCGTTCACACAGCGTTTACGCAGCATTCACACAGCGTTCACACAGCGTTCACAGCATTTACACAGCGTTTACAAAACGTTCACACAGCGTTTACACAACGTTCACACAGCGTTTACACAACGTTCACACAGCGTTTACACAACATTCACATAACGTTCACACAGCGTTCACACAATGTTCACACAGCGTTTACACAACGTTCACACAGCGTTCACACAGCGTTCACACAGCATTTACATAACGTTTATATATCATTCACACAGCGTTTACACACTGGCTACTCACTGCAGTTTTGTACACAGTCAAGTAGGTTCACCAGGGCTGACGGACTGAAACTACCCGCTAACGCGCGACATGCACTAGCACTGCTTTTACACACACTGCACGTAGCCGTGTGCGATGACTCAGAGCCGTGGCCAGCGAAGGGAGGGGAATGGGCGTGGCACAGACAGAGAGACGGGTGGGGGGGGGGGGGGGTGGTGGGCGGAGTCTACTCACCCCTCTGCCCTCGGGCTCTGTTCTCTGTCCTGGAGGCCGAGGCGGAGTCTTTAACCTGCGGAAGGAGAGGCAGAACTGTCCGTCAGAACCCCTGCCTGTGACCTCAGTGTCACCACGACAACCTCAACAGACCAGCCCGTCTGGCCCAGACCCAGAGTCAAATGCGTGCTTCAAATACCTAAACTCCTGAGATACTGTGAGTACTTATAAATTTAAAATAATAATAATAAAATCAGACAAGCTCCTGCAGAACCCTGAGGAGTTTTCAACTAAAACATGTTTCTGACTAAACCTGTTCAACTGCATAAAAGAAACAAAAAGAATAATGTTGTCATTTGCCTGTGAAAAGGCGTTTTTTTTTTTTTTTTTTTTAAGTTTTTTAAAAAAAAATCATCTTCATAAATCTGCACTAGTCTAAACATTAGATTCTCAAATCTTGTTCTCAGGTGTGGCAGTACTGATGGTTTTCTTTTTGTGCGTAGTTAATTGATTCATTAATGTCACTGACTTGCCACAGATCCTATTGGCTGAGAGGGGCCAGATTTGAATATCCCTGGCCTAGTGCATTTTGAATAAAAATTGACCCGGGCCTGGCCTCAGTTGTCTGCGGTGTGCGCTGGCGGAGAGTGGAGCAGCACGATAACGTCTAATCTCTCAATATTTGAATGAAACTGGCTCCCCTGGTTCCCCCTGCTTTTCCTGTAATTACCCGAGTCAGAGAACAAACAGACAGGCAGATAGATGGGCAGTCAGACAGACAGACAGACAGAGAGAGAGAGATATGTCGACACGCATACGTACGTGCATGTTTACACAGACGCACACGCACTCATGCGCACTCACGCACACTCACACACTCTCACACACACACGCACACACACACACGCACCGTACCTGGGGTCCTCTTGGCTGGAACTCCCTCGGCCGTAGAGGGGGATTACTTTCTCTCGGCTGATTCCAGCTTTGCATACCGGACACTGCTGTCTGCTGGGTCGCGTCTCCAGCCACTGTCAGGGCCCACACAGCCGTTACAAACTTGATCTACAGTTTAACACAATTACAATAAAACGACGACTACATGAAATTAGCCGGCGAATCTAACGAGGAATAAAAACAAATCATATACTTACTTGATGGAGACAGGGCCAGCTATGCAAAAAGAAGAAGAAAAAACAAAAACAAATGTTAATATTACTTCATCGCCATTCAAGATAGTCACAGGTTCGACGTCTAGGTCGTCTTCGGCTACGACTTACGATTTACATTTGTGGAAACAAAAACTTCCCAAGCAAAATAAGTAGATTCACAGAATAGTTTGTCAAAGTCAGTGTCTGCCTTTTCATATATGCATACGTCATCATATAAACTGAGACATATTTGGGAATTCAAAACCTTATGCAGCCAATGAGCAATGAAGCTCCAAAGTCATGAAAAACTACATCCAAAAAACAATTTAAAAATCTAATTAAATTCTGTATCAAATTCAACATTATTTATGTAAGATTTTACTGGATATATTCAATGTAAGATAGTAAAATTAATTTATTTGGCTTTTTTATTCATTAGTTACAAACCAAATTTTTTTTTTTTTTTTTTTTGACGGCAGCTTTTGGTCAGGTGACTTAACGGCATTTTAAAGAAGCTTGTTTAAAAAAACGAAAGAGGTTGTTAAGCGCAATAGAACTAACTTTAGTCTTTGTAAAGACTAGATTGATAGACTTGCAGGATCAGAAAGCGAAATGATAGAATGAGAAAAAAATCACTTAATTTAACTGACCAAAGGTAGGCTAAATAAGTTAGCCAGTATTTCATGTAGTTTACGTCCATTAGCTTACCTTATCGAGCTCGTGGTATCAGGGCATTCCTTTTTATCCAAGGACATTTAGCTTGTTAGCAAATTTTTAAATTATTAATAGCAAGCATTAAGTAAAATGTTGAAAGCTAATTATATAGGCCTACACCTTTGCTATCGAGCTTGTGTGACGAAATATATATCCAGCCGAATGAAAGCCATTTCGCTTGTAAAGTTTCATGTCTAACTGGTAGCTGGCCTGCTAAAGTTGCGAATGTACACTATTATCTTTGCAATGTTCAACGGTTGTTGCTAGCAGTGCAATTCGAGGAAGAGGAGACATGAGAGAAGAGGAGAGAAAGAAGAGAGCGAAAGACAACAGCTGGATCAAACCAGGTTTCAGCAAGATTACAGGTAAAAAAAAAAAGAAGGTTATTTTATTAAATACAGACATATCCGGGTGACCGAAATAGGTTTCGCGAAGGTTGTTTCATTATTTTGAGAACCAGGCTCTCAAAAGACCTTTGCTTAGCCCCACCTCGGCCTCGGTTATTGTTGCTACATTAGCTCCTCATGCGGCTAGTCTACAGGCTACCAGTACTAGTTATCAACAGTGAGATTAGTTATGAAACTAATCTGACTTCAGAGTAATCCACTATTAATGTTTGCAATGTTCACTGTTTATGGCCAATATTCAAGTTAGAAATATGACCCAAAAAAAAAGAAACAAAAAATAAACAGTGTGTTTAGCCTTCGTAGGCTATTCATCCTGCTAAGGGCATGGATGGGCCCCACTGCCTGGTATGGAGAAAGTGCGCCAGCGCCCCACGGACTACATCCCCACGCAGGGGTTCTCAAATTCCCCCCCCTTCCAAGGACCCCTTTTATGGGAGAAAGTTTTTGAGGACCCCCTCACATGCGTATCGAACAAATAATTTCACATTAGGCTACGAGTTTGCCATTCATATTTTATACGATACTAATGAATGTATACGATACATGTTTAATTAATTTTTAACAAAATCTATCATAACAACGTAGCCTGTAGTTTTTCCACGGACACCCTGGCTACGGGTCCCCAGGGGGCCAGGGAACCCAGTTTGAGAACCACCGCTCAAGCACATCGTTCCCCAACCTTTTTTCCTTCCGCAGCATGCTTTCCTAATTTACAGGATCTCGTGGCACACCGCCACTGAACTGCGCGCCTCTCTCAAAAGCAAGCGACGCACTGAGGTTGTGTCAACAGCAGGCCTAAATGTTCTTTCGGTACAAAGGTCGGGAAACGCTCGCGTTGCCCGGGGACGGCAGGGTTTTAATTGGCTCACCGTGCACCTCCGACCCCCACGCACCTCCGACCCCCACTGCTTGATCACCTCATCACCCCGAGCTTTAATGACTTCCTACCTATTGGAAAGCCTACTAATTGACCTTTAACCCCCTGGGTCTTTCCCTACAAGCCTCAAGTATTTGTGACACACACACACACACACACACACACTTACAATTTAATCATTCGTCAGACACTTTTAACCGCAGTGACTTAAGAAGGGGCATTCAACACGGGAAGCAAACATCTCTAGAGCTACAGCATTTTGAATAGAGATTGTGCAATATGACCGTGAACATTTCCGAACGTGGCTGACTGACAGAGAGAAGGTCGATAGCTAGCCTTGTCCCTTTCCTTAACCAGTGTATGACTAGGTGCAGACCTCCAACACAGTGTGAAACTGCTAAACATGCACCTTTTAACACGAAAACAAAAATGCCTAACTTCAGCAGAGTTTCTGAATGTGAAAGGCAGACCAGGAGAATGTACAAAAAAAAAAAAACACTAAAGATTTGCCAATTCCATTTATTAACCTCGTGTTGCAGGATAATGCAAAAGCCTCACTAAGACACACCCGTTTGCAGCACACAGGTATTCTGCAATGCATGATATCCTTATTAATTTACCTGCAAAACCAGAAATGGGTCAACTGGACTCAACACATTACTAGAGCTGATGACGCTGTCTGTTTGTCCCATTTTCCCAGCTTGCTGTAGTTTCCTCTCATAAAACCAAGCCATTATGTCCCATTTGCGTACTCCTAGATGCCCTCCTTATAGTTCTCCGATGGACTGACTTTATTTTCACTCTAAATTTTAAAAATTACTTTAGGGGTACTTGATTTACAAGAAATTACAGAAATGTTGGGTCTGTTAAAATCTGTCACTAGCAGTCATTTAATTGCCCTAGCAGTGCTGCACACTGGAAAAGGAACAGGACTGCTAGAGGTTGCTGGTTCTAAACCTCCATGGAGAGCTACATACTTTATACAGGAGCTTAATTTGATTAACTTCAGTGAAAAACCCAGCTGTGCACATGAATATACCCTGGATACCCTGGCTCTAACTGCTACATTGGACAGGCAACCCAGCTCTTAAAAGGCATGGAATTAGCACAGAATGCATAATAGCTTGAGACATCCCAGGTCTGGCTGAAATCAGTGAGTACTAGGGCTACATTTACAACGCCCGATAAAAGTGACCGATTTGGATTTTTTGCTCACACGTGGCACAAGATCTGATATGCATTATGAACATGTAAACAGGAAACAAAGCATGTGGAATCGGATATTTTCAGATACCAAACCAAACCCTTGTGTATGCATGTGGGTTGTTTCGAGTGTAAACCGTGGGAGCACAGGTATCGGATGTGAGTCACTTTTAAAAAGGTAGATGTAAACAAAAATAGGATATAGGTTAAAAAAAAAAATCGGAACTGGGCACCAAGACCTGCGCTGTACACTAAGCTGCTTCTAGTAAGACCCAGAATTGCTCAAACTAGTATGAACTGGGGATAAAATTTCATCGGAGCCTAAAGTAAATACAGCCGCGTCCAAACCAGCTTCCTAATTACTGTGTACTGATACAAATATGTACTGCCTACTAAGCACGCTGCCTACTATTTAGTGCATATCTTTAGTACATGAAGGGCAGTATATACAAAATATCCTCCATACTATTTTCCAATGGCACCGCGGAAGTGTCTTCATTTCGCCTACTTGACTTTCCCATCCAGTGTACTCAGCTTATATGTGCAATAGTAGGGAAGTAAACTGTTTCAGAAATGCCGAGTGTGTGTGAGCATCTGTTCAGCAGAGGTAATATAGCACAAGTGTTGATCCACATATGTAACCAAGCATGCAGTTTGTCTGCAGCAGTGTAGCCCGGTGAACTAACCCCAGTAGCTCAATTCAGGGCTTGGATGTCACTAACCTTTGAATACTCAAAAAGACCCTGTTAATTTGACTGTGACATTGCATGCATTATCCTGTCAGATAAAACGAGAAGCACATCCTTGCTGAAAAACTAAAATTAGGTTAAAAATGAAAACAATGCTATGTAGTAAACTTTCAGATCTGGTTTAAGCTAAATTTTCAATAGACAGGGCAATAGATACGCTTTCCAACCACCTTTGGAAGGCAATACAACGAGAATGGGCTTCTCGTCGCATGCTAGCGCGCACAAACGCGCCATCCCCTGTCGTCAGCAGTCGTCGTCAGCTCTTCTGACCCCAATCCCGGCCCTAATCTCGTACTGACCCTAGAACAGGCACACGTAACCAGGGGTAACCAAGATTTTCTGGTTGTTGGTGGCGTCCAATATGATATCTTGTTTTGGGGCCCAAAATCCCTGGTGGCGCACGTAACACACGGAATCATAACCAAGCTCGCACAACGCACGGCGCTGACCCTGGTCTGGTATAGTTAACAGCCAGTACAGGCAGGCGATACAGCCCTTAAAGTGTTGATAACACTGGGTCTACCTTTTATGCACACACCGCCGCTAATCTGATACAAAAAATAATAATTTAACCGCTATGCAAGCCGTAGGCTATTACAAATCAGAAGTTCACGTCTGTTAATGATCTACTTGACCAGAAGCGCTCTAAGCCGCAATGTCGCCAAATTATAACATGCACAACTGTACCACAATACCAGGCAACTAGCGCACGTTGTACGTTTGTACCAAATGACAGCGAAAGTTGAATGAGGCCATCAATCATCTCTCTAAAAAATAGTGTATATTTTTAAAAAATGCAATTAACGGCACATGTAAAACAATTACTGGATGCGCACAGATTCGTCATCTGAAAGAAGTTATCAGTTAGAAGTTAATAGCTCACCAGCTAGCCAACATTTACGTACACATGGACACTTTTAGTAAGGTGATTCGATCAGATAGTTTAAGCGCCTTATATTTGAGGTAACCGATAATATTTCCCTAGTTGTTGTCTTAGATACTCTATTAGCTGGCTGACTTATCTATCTAGCAAGCTAATACGACTGGAAAGCCTAATGTCGTTCTCCAGTTTGTGGCTCAGTACACAACGTATCTAACGTTAGCTAGCTTTATCCAAGTTACACGAGCAGCCGACCTTCTACCTTACTGCCAACCAACTATTCCACAGCTAGACTGCCAGGTGCGTGCCATATCGCACGTTTGGTTAACGTTAACCATCTAGTCGACAAGTTCAAATGATTAGCAAGTGTCCGCGCAGCAACAGCCCCTGGGCATCACCGCTCAATAAACTCCAGCAGCGGTTCATCCACCTCGTTAGTTTGCTTAGCCCAAATGAGCCGACTACTGTACCAGCACTAGGTGCTAGCTAGCCAATAAAGAAAATAGGTAGTTCACCGACTAGCTACATGGACAGGTTAACTGATAGAGCCTTTTTGGTGACAAGCTGGTTCAACTCAGACAACACGGCTAGCATGCGAGTGTTTCACAATGCAGACTAGCAAGGTAAAGCTAGCTAGCTAATCGTTTTAAGTGTTGGCACTTACCAGAACAGGTGTCCACACAAACTGATGACGGCGTCCCTGGCTGTGTCTAGGCAGATGTTGCACTCAAACGTGGCCCGATCGCGTTCCCGTTCCCTCTCGCCGCCACTACCTCCGGCCCCACCCGGGTCGTTACTATTCTCGCCGGCCGGGAAGCCACCTCTGCTGGCAGGGTCGCCGTCACTCGAGGATCGGGGATCCGCGGCCGCCATGTTTGTTTACGGAAAAAAAAGTGAAAACTCACAGCTAGACGTGAACCGCCCCTCTGACTTAAAGCGATTCTGCACCTACCTGTCCTTCGCGGCTTCCGTTTCCGCCAGTCAAGGGGAAGGTTGCTGAGTGCAACAGAGCGTTTCTTGACCGACGACTGACCAATAATAATCAACCAGCTGAACAATATAATGAAGCCGTTTTGTCCACGTACTACAGTCAATCTAACAGTGCAGTTCAGATCCTATTTTGGGAAATTCATAGATCAATCATTAGGCAGTAAATTAGTATTTCCAAATGAATCCAGTAGATCAGAGCAAACCACTCTGGGTCTGGCTGTGAACACACAATGTACATTGTAATGTGATGTTTTAAGAATGACATGGTAGATGAGTTAGATGTTTACACCGAAAACACTTTCCCCAAGCAGGGTTGAAAAATAAGACAAAATGCGTTACCTGAATGGCTGAATTAATAAATTTGTGCTAACGTCTTTTATTAACATCAGTTCTGATTTTTTTTCTGTTTTGTTAAAGATAAATAACCAATAATAATGGCACGTTTCTGAAAAGCTAGAGAAAAAAATGAAATCACTCCCTTTAAAAATATAATGAAACACATTCTTTGCAACTGATAACTCTATCAGTTAAACTGACATGAAAAAATGTCGGGGAAAATGTCGTTTTTCTTTAAACTATGTCATTATATTGTATTATATATATTTGCCACACGAGGGCAGCAAACACTAGCTTTAACACTTGGTGTTAGAAGCGAGATATCGAGTATCTCCATGGTACTACTGAATCACTCGTGCTTAGCTGGAGTTTAAGCCTAAGGCTTAAACCCTACACCCCAGAACTGCATTACAATTGCAACAGTTAATCCTGATTTTGCGTATTTGGACAGCTGTTCCAGTTGTGATGTGGTTCCGTGGCCTAGGTTTAAACCTGAGGTTCAAACTCCAGTTAAGCTTGCTGCAAATGACCGATCAGGCATTTGTCAAAGTAGCAGAAGGATTGTTTTTGCCACTTTGAGAAACTTTGACACACACACACACACACATTTCTTACCTGATAACCTCTAGTAGGATGATGAACGGAGGAAATATAAATCTGCAATCCGCCAACCTATATATACATTTGCCGAAAATACTGTTTATAAAGATGTATTACCTGTATAAATGTGTTCTGTATGCCTCTGTATTTCTTTTATATTTACTGAACAATGGAACAAGAACAATCATTGTTTTATTTTATTATTTAATTTTTAAAACAATACGACAGTATACAATACAATGTACAGTGCAACATAACATATATATAGATATACATGTAAATTTAGAAGCAGTACATCATTCACTATATACGGTGAGCTCCATAATGTTTGGGACAAAGACATATTTTTTCTTGATTTGACTCTGTGCTCCACAACTCTGGATTTGTAATCAAACAATTCACATGTTCACATGGTTAAAGTGCACATTCTCAGCTTTTATTTAAGGGTATTTTTATACACACTGGTTTCACCATGTAGAAATTACAGCACTTTTTATACATAGTCCCGGGCGGTGAAATGTTTGGGACAAATGGCTTCACAAGTGTTTCTCATTAGTCAGTTATGTTCAGTTGCTTCCTTAGCGCAGGTATAAGAGAGCTTTGGGTATCTAGTCTTAATTCTGGGCTTTTAATTGCCTTTGCAGTTTGGTATTTGCATTTAACGACAAGAGGACCAGAGCTGTGCCAGTGAAAGTCAGGAAAGCTATTATGAGAAATAATAAAAAAACAGTCAGAGATGTAGGCCAAACCCAAAATTAACTGCTAGGAACATTAAGAAGAAAGAGAGCACTGGTGAGCCTAAAATTGGCAAAGGGCCTGGTAGGCCAAGGAATACCTCTAATGTTGATGACCGAAGAATTCTCACGATAATGAAGGAAACCCCCCAAACAGCTGTCCGACAGATCAGAAACACTCTTCGGGAGGCAGTTGTGGATGTGTCAGTGACTACTGTCTGCCAAGGACTTCAGGAACAGTACAACAGAGGCTATATTGCATGATGCAAACCACTTAGTTTGCTGCAAGTTGCAGTTTCACTAAGAAATACCTAAAGAAGCCTGCAGAATCCCTGGAAGAAGTTTTATGGATAGATGAGACCAAGATTCACTTACATCAGAGTGATGGCAAAAGCAAAGTGTGGAGGCCATAAGGATCTCGACATCCAAATCACCCCCCTCATCTGTGAAGCTTGGTGGTGGGGGTGTTATAATTTGGGCATGTATGGCTGCCACAGGTACTGGCTCACTTGTTTTCAGTAATGATGTAACTGCTTACTGCAAGCAGCAGAATGAATTCTGATATGTACAGAAACGTCTTATCTGCTCAAGGTGAAACCCATGCAGCGAGAGTTTGTGGGTGGTAATGTGGGTTCTACGAAGGACTTCATACAGTATTATTTGGATTTTGGAATTACATATCATAGAACATGCATTGCATAAGCAAACTGATACCAGGTTGTGGGTTATTTATGCCTGTGGTCCATTTCTCGATTGGAATTAATATTGTTCTATCTTCAGATGCTGAAATTTTGTATATTTAAAATAACATTTTTTTGAAGTTTGAGGGACTAGCTTCAGATATAGGGGTGTTATTAAGGTTTCTGATATTGTTTTTCTTTATGACTTCTTTTAAATGGATTTACTGGAAGTAGCAGTGATCTGGCATGTTATATTTTCTTTAGATAAGGTCAAAGGTCACGAGCAGGCCGGCACTGCTCCTCTCTGAATCCATGTTGGAAAATGTGGGGTTGTGCCACGAATGGATGGTCGAGAGGCTGTGATGGAAAACTTCGTTTGATTTCCACCAAGCGGTTAAGGTGGTGTTGACGGTCTTATTGTCCTTGTTGCAGTTATGGGTTTTATGGATTAGCCTATGAATGAGAGATTTCCGACGCCCAATTCTTGAACCAAACTATTTTCAGTATCTAGCCATGGTGAATTTGCATGCTTTGTCCAGTACTGGATATCCAGTAACTTGTGTGAGAGGACGTAGTGGAAGAAATTTGGGGTCCCAAGTCATCCCAGTTGTTTTGGCTTCAGTAAAACCGGGGTAACTGCACTGTCGAGAGAGGAGAACCGGCCCAAGGGTGGGGTGACAGGAGTCATGGCAAGTAAATAGATAGTTGATTTTTGGGAGGATGTTCATTTTAACTGAGGAAGTTCAGCCAGTTAGAGGGGTAAGGGTAGTATATTCCACCTTTACAGGTTGTCTTTTTATTTCTTGTAGCAAGTGGACATTGTTGAATTTGGAAAATTACTTTAAATTTGGTGAAATGTGGTTTTCCAAGGTATGTAATAGACTTTGCTATATGTTGAAAGGGGGAGACCCCAACTTCAGCATCCCAGGTAAGTTTGGCTATAGGGAGAATCTCAGATTTTGTCTTGTTGATGAAGTAGCCCACACTCTGCTATAGTTACTAATCAGACTATGGACTTATAGAAGGGAGGATAAGGGGTTCATAATGCATAATAGGATGTCATCTGCATACAAACAGACTTTTTCGATGAATAGTGCAAACAGTCCTGGGGATATTGGGCATCCTTGTCCAGGGCCTCTTTGTAACTGAAATGGTTTTGATATACAGTATGTCCATTGGTTATATCAGATGCAGTTGGTGAATAGTGTAGTGCTGTATAGTGTTTTTATCCAGTTGGTGAAATATGGCCTGAATCCAAAGTGGTTACGGAAGGTAAATGGTAAATGGACTGCATTTATATAGTGCTTTTATCCAAAGGGCTTTACAATTGATGCCTCTCATTCACCCATTCACACACACTCACACTCACACACACACCAACGGTGAAAGGCTGCCATGCAAGGTACCAATCAGCTCGTTGAGAGCAGTTAGGCGTTAGGTGTCTTGCTCAGGGACGCTTCGACACGCCCAGGGCAGAGGATCAAACCAGCAACCCTCCGACTGCCAGACAACCGCTCTTACCTCCTGAGCTATGTCACCCCCAGGTGAAGAGAAAGGCAAACACCTTTTCAGCATGAAAGGATGCTATAATGAAGGGTGGGTACTGGACAGAGCTGGTATTGTTATGGAGTAAGAGTGGATCTAGTTGAACAATCTTTTTGTGTCGTCTGAGGAATGTATCCCCTTAATGAATCCAGTCTGATCAATGTGTATTTGTAACGAGATTATGGATTTGAGTCTGATAAACTGATAAAGCTTTGCTTATATTTTTTATGTCTGTGTTAATGATGTGGGTTGGTGGTTGGTGCATTAAGTGTGATCCTTATTTGGTATCAAAAATGAGTGTGAGGTAGTCAGTGTTCGTGTGATGGGGCATAGTGGCATTTTGTTAAATTTCAGATATCACTTTGAAGAACAGAGGTGAAAGGAGAGTCCAAAACTGCTCATAGAATTGTTTTTGGTTAGTTTAGGTAGGGAGACATTCCTCAGAAATGATTCAGCTTCTTCTGGTGAGGTACTCCCGTATGATTTGTAAAGATTTGAGTTGAAAGGTCTATGAGCCATTGGTCATGGAGGGGTTTTGCCTTGTATTTCCTGATGGGTCAACAATCAAAGTAAATGGATGGGTTTCTTGGTTTGATGTTTTGATTTGCTGAGAGTTTACCAGTTTTATTTCAAAATGTTGCGGTCTAAATCTGAGAAGTACATATTCAGTTTTTTCATTCAATGTATTATTGAGGTCATTTTTGGTTTTCATGAGGTCTTTAATGACCGAATTGGCAGGTGTCTGAGAAGCCAGAAGGTCCAATCTTTTCAACTCATTTTGTTCTCTTGTTTCTTCTTGCTTTTTGTGTATCCAGTGTGATATTATTCTTACTCTCACAACAGTTTTTGCAGTTTCCCATAGTTTTCAGGATGTTATCCCAGGAGTGTTATTGGTTTTGAGTAACACTTTGTGTTAATGAAGTAGTGGGAGAAATTCTTTGATTTTAAATAATGAGCTATTGAAGTGCCATCTGGGGGGAGGATCGGGTTAGGTGTTCTGTCAGGAAAGTAATACTGATGGGGGCATGGTCAGAGATAATGCTTTGGAAGAATAAATTACATTGTTTTAATGTGAGTAGTCCTGTTTCAGTATTCTTTATTTTACTCCTGTAAGGGGCAGAATCTGGTTAATCACATAACCTCTCACCAGTCCCCAGTAAATTTTTAAAAATATCTTAATGTTTTTAAAATTCATATTATGAAGTTACTATGAACAGTTCTAGTGAAGGGAAATCTTAATGCTACAGCATACAATGACATTGTACAGAATTGTGTGCTTCAACTTTTTGGCAACAGTCAGGGGAAAGCCCTTTCCTGTTTCAGCATAATGCCCCCAGGCACACAATGAGGTCCATATACAAAGGGTTGCGAGTTTGGTGGGGAAGAACTAGACTCAACCCCATCAAACACCTTTGAGATGAATTGGAATGCCGACTCCAAGCCAGGCCTACTGCCCAACATCAGTGCCCAACCTCACTAATGCTCTTCTGGCTGATGGAAAGAAATCCCCGCAGCCATGTTCCATAATCTACTGGAAAGCCTTCCCAGAAGAGTGGAGGCTATTACAGCAGCAAAGGGGGGTCTTACTCCATATTAACGCCCATGGTTTTGGAATGAGATGTTCAACAAGCACATATAGGTGTATATAACACCACCCAATAAATGGTGAAAATTTGCTCTCCTTTACCAGGCATACTAGAGGAAACAGATGAGACAATAGCTGATATTACTGCATTATACTCATGAAACACACAACACATTTTCATTTCACTTTAATAAAGATTTTCATCATCAATAATAAGTTTAATATGTACAATTCCACACCATAGAAATACCACAAGACTCAACAAAAGTCTTCAGTATTAAATGCAACAATGTCAAAATTCATAAGAAAAAAAAGCACAATATAATGAGCATATTCAGAAAAGAACTGCATTCAGATGATTTTACTTAAGATGAGACTACAAGATTCACAGGTGTTTACTTATTTCCTCTCTGAGTGGAATCATGTTATGATGGCTTTCTAAGACCAAACTCCATTCCGCCAGTATACAAGCTAACAGGTGAGGAACTACCAATAAGAGCCAATTACGCTATCTTCAGGTCAGGTATTAATTTAGTACTTAATTTCTGGAACAAATTAAAAAAGTAATATACCTTCCCAAGCAAACATTATTACTTTTAATACATATTTTCTGAGCATAGTTACTTAATCACTTAGATTTATACACCTGTTTGTAGTCCACATGGCTGAAACAAGATTGTAATCAATTTCTGTTTAAATCCTTACCTCAATACAAATTCATTGAGCAGAATTTCATAATTAAATCATTCACAACTTATTTTGCTAATTGCCAGGAAACTAGTAACTACTTGTGATAGAATAATGAAAAGGCTGCTAAGAACACAAAAATTCAAGAGTTACCTTGAACCCCAAACATTAAAATATTTTTTTCTATTCTCTATCCTCACACTTCCAAGGACACATTGGACCTCATTCACGAAACGTGTACGATCACAATTGATCATAATTTTTTTCTTATCTGTGTTTGTTCATGGCTGTTTCCTTATGCTAAGCACATGAACTGGGTTGCACATAAAATTTACAGACAGTCAGCATTCATTATCTCGCACACCTGGGATATTCACAGAAATGTGTCATGAATCCCATATAGGAACATTTTAAAGAACAAAAGTAACGATAATTTAAGAAGTTTTGTGAATGAGGCCCATTGTGTACTAAGCAACTTGACGCTTAAGAGAAGATTCTAAGCTTAATGTAATGCAGTATTTTTTTCTTAGACTGTCATTCTTTAGGTCTTATACACCATCTGAGCATAAATCTTACTTTTAATTTGATATCATGAAAAGAAATATAAAAAACGCACTGCTGTAAAATACCCGTACAATTTGCTGTTATTTCATGCTGTATATGTGGTCAGGTCGATCTTCTACCTGGTTAGGTGTCTAACTAGCACCTACCTCACTGAACAATTGCACCATTTCATTTTACTCTGAATTTTAGCTTAAAACTTCCTGAATTATTGGTGAGTGGCTTCCGGATGATTCGATTTTACTGCATACAGCTTACAGCTATCAGAAAGAATAATTTAAATGGTAAAAAATGCTGATCAAAACATGTTTGCATGGAAAGGTCATGGTCAGAGGTTTGGGTTATTTCATGCCACCTAAAATTTGGAGAAAGAGAGAGAGAAATAAACTGATTATGTTTTTTTAAACAATAATTCAGTAAATAACTTCATGAAATTTTTTAAAATAAAGGTAAAGATATTTTAGAACAGCCCAGTGCTGGAGACTCACCAGACCAAACCCATCACACTACTTCAGCTGTGACTCCTGGTGATAAAGAGAATAGCAGGTCACAGGAGTGCATTTCTCATCATTTACTTGCTTAGCGGACACTCTAACTGTGAACAAACTACACTGCTTACTTAACATCCATTTATACAGCTAGAAATGTAGAGATGCAAATAAAGTACATTCCTCAAGAGTACAATAGCAGTGTCCTACTTAGGATTTGAACCTGCAACATCTACGGTGCAAAGCCACCCCATTAACGGTACTGATGCTCATACAGATGAAACAGTGGAAATGGGAGTTTTTCTAATACTCAGTCATATGTTTCAAACCGCTGGAAGGAGGCACCCAACTGAGCAGAGGAGGCGCTCTTGTGCAATTAGGCAAGGGAGATCATGCTGAAAGAATCCCCTCCCTCCGAATACGTATGGTTGAACTGACCGCCAGCCAAAGCAGATCTTGAGAGAGCGGCTGGACCACTGCATAATTTAAATGGCTTCTTACCATTGACTATGAAGGGCTTGGTCACTTCTTTGGGTTCATCAGAGTCAGTGGACCCCTTCCCTAGAAGAACAGCAAAGGTGCTTAATCAGACTCATTTCCTGCACACACATTAAATCTGATAAAATCATTTCTTCATGCATTTTCATACTCAAAAGGCAGTGAACATTACCAGAATCCTCTGATTTCAGAGAGCCTTTTGATCCTGCCTTCGATTTTCTTCCTGAAAAGCAGTGAAATACATTCAATGGCAGTGTTCAATAGCTTATTCTATATCCTTCAATACCTTCCCAAAAATGTTTTTGTGCATATGTAAATTCTGTCAGTGGACACATTTAACAGAACTGAGTATCGTAGATTCACAAAAGCGGCAATCCTGTTTAGGGCTAAACCACATCATCTAAATATCCCTTGACAATCACTTAATATTTCTGTAACTTCCACACAGAGGAGGGGTTCCAACTAGTGCTTAACATCTACAGTACAGTAGAAATGACTCAACATTCACTGCCAATGGGCACAGAGGTTGGTTCAGTCCATTCACAGGAGCTTGGGCAGCTAAAAAGACAGTGGCATAACTCAGGAAGGTTCCAGATACTCTGCTATTCTTTGTTGCCTCTTAACCATTTTTTAAAAATCATGTAGAATTTGCTCTCAGAGCTGTGTTAGACATCTTGTGGACACAGAACTGATCGAAAATGATTGCCAACATGTCTGGTAGTTAAAGGTATTCACCTTGTAACTCTTATCTTTCAAAAATGTTACTGAAAATATGATTAAATATAAAAGAATATGAGAATATAAAAATAGCGACAGATATTAAAAATATGAGTGTGTGCACTCCCACCTTTCTTGCGCAGAAAGTACAGGACCACAGGCACCGTCACCAAGACGATGAGCAAAACAACAACGCCACCAACAATGGCGCCTGTGTTGTCACCGTCGCAGTTACAGCACTTTCCATCTGCAACACACAAACAGGCAGCGTTGGTAGCTGCAAATAGACAGCGTGGAGAAAACTTCCATTCAAACCGATCATTACTCTCAACCTACTTTCATTCATTTACCCTGATGAACTACTCAGCGATTCATTTACTAAGTACTCAATACCATCAGATATAGCCAGTTCTCCTCAATTACACCATTAAGGAGAATTAAATTTTTAAAAAAATTTTTTTTACATGGGTTTGTTAATCCTTGTTTAGGAAAATGAATGAAAACAGGTCCAGACCAATGACCAGTGAGTTTAAAGGGAAGTTTTCCTCCCTGACTACTTTCGCTCCACAACCGTCACTGGGAACAGGAGTTAATAAGCATCAACCACACAAGCCCTGCGGGTTGGTTCACATCTTCAGACACTTTTCATGTGTATGGATGCACTCCATGGGCTGGTATTGTGCAAACAGAGATACAAAAGTAGAGGAAGGCAAAAGGGCTTGGGTTGACTCCCCTGCGAATTAGTTTCAGATTTTAGCTGAAATACTGGGACATGGATCCATTCAGCTTTGAAATCATACTGATCCATGAAGAAGGTGCATTGATAGCGGTCACAGGAAGCAGCCTGTAAAAATGGGATAATTGACATTGATAGGCCAAGATTACCCCAGGATTCTTCGATCGGACCCGGCAGGGTTCGGTGCTGGATTCTGCAACTGTACTGTGAGGTGTCTGATGCCTCGATCTCCAGCCACTTCCTCAGCTGGTACGTCTCCTTATGCTCTCCATTGGGTCTCACCCCCGAAGAGTCGACCCCGTCCGATTCGGCCAATGGCACACCGTCCTTCAGGATGTTTACCGACACATCTTTGGGGTAGAATCCGGTGGCTAAACACACCAGGGTGCGGTAGTCAGGGCTGGAGGACTTCTTTGAAAAAAGATGTACCTTAGGAGGAGCTGTGAAAGAGGAGGAGGAGGAAGAACAGAGTGAGCTCATATAACAGAAGCTGATGAAATGGTATGATCCACATTTCATGACCCTGGACCTCATTATATCGTGTCTGGCTGTTCAATTCAATGTTATGTTGTGTAGTGCTTTTTGCAAAAGCCTGTCACAAAGACGCTTTACAGAGAGCAGAAGGAAAATGGGGCAGGAACCAGGCCTGGACTTCCAAAAAGCAAGCAAGCAAGGTTAAAACTTCCTAGTGAGGAGAAAAAACCTGCTGTATGGATCACCCTGTCAAGGCACTGCTCTAGTGTGTGAATGGGCACCATGGCTTAGGGTAAATTCTGACTATGCCAGTGCCAACTTTGGCTGGTAGCCCTGCTGGCTGACACACTATTGCCAATGGCATTGCCAAAGATTCGGGTGAAGCCACACATCTTCCAACGACAAGCAAATTTCTCTGACTACTGACGCTGCCTCCATTTACTTTCTATGAGAGGCGATTCTGCGCACCCGCAAGGCACACTGGGATAGCTGGCGACGCGAGGCAAGCCACCGGAAGTGACGGGGAACACGGCGCGATAACCAATCAGATTAAAGATGCGACGTGTAAACTGTCACCCCAATTCAAATTTTATTATGACCAATTATGGGAGGATTCAGTCAGCTGAGATCCATGACTTAGTGCTCTCTAGCTCCCCCTGCTGCACGTTAAGCAACTTTGCTCTACCTTTACAACTTGGCATCAACTTCTGTCTAGTGGGCTGTTGGCTAAACATTACTTACAGAAAGTTTGGAGCTCTAGGTCTTGGTACTTCAGAAATTTCTCCAGCCAGTGCACACAGTCCGTCTGTAGGTAACCCTTGGTGTACTGGCTGAGGATAGGCACGTTGTCCCATTTCTTCTTGGTGGATTCAGCTGCGGGGACAGGGGCCACCCACGCCATGTTCTCACTGTCAAAGGCCAGGAAGTCGTTGCCATCATAGCCGTACTGGTCAAAACCCTTATAAAACTTCATCTTGCCATCAGCTGTATTTTCCACCTGGCAGCCATGCATCCACTGTAGAATATGGACATCTGGACCTGGAGAGGAATGAGGCTGTTAACCCATTGAAGAGTGTTTTTTTTTTTTTTTTGGAAAGTTTTTTTTTTTTTTTTCAAAATTCAGAGTCAGTGTTCTAGAACTCCGCTCCACTGCTTTCAAATTACCAGCAGTGACTGTTACATCAGCATTAAAATGTTCACTTTAAAAAATTCAACAATTCTAATCACATAATTGCAACATCCCATCGTAAAGGGCTAACACAGCCTTCAATGAACGTTGTTTGAAAAATAACAGCACGGCATGAACACAGCAACCTGACAACGCCCTAGCCTCATTCAGCCGTGTTTTCATTCATTTACACCAGTGATGGAAGCAAGAGAATGGACTCCTCAAAACATGGCTAGTCTGTGCAGTCTAATATTTTAGCTGTACAGCCACAGACGTTACTTAAATTATGCGGAAGCATCACGATTTTAACTAGAGGGAGCCTCCGATATACATTATTTTATAAAAGAAAAATGATAATAATAGAGTTAATACACCACTCAACTCAGACTTTAGTTAGATTCTGCTGTATATGTGTTAATTGTAAAACTCTTCTTTTCCCCCTTCTGTCTAATTTCTGACTCGGAATGCCCAATCACATTTACAGTCCTGCTCCTATCTACAGCCTCCTTGGTGAAAATCAGTGGAGCAGACACCTCAGAACATGTGTTTTTGTCCTTAAATTCGACCAAATTAAAAGCTGTTTTTTTCCTTCATGTGGTTTGTTGAGTTTAGCAATTGCTAAAAGTAACTCACCAACCTGGGTTTGTGAAGAAACAAGGACACGCAGCGTCATTGATGCGAAGCACCATTTGACTACTTGAGTACTAATAGCTCCCCCCAGTGGAGAATATTCAGCCTGCTAAATCTGAGTGTGTGTGTTTGTGTGTGTGTGTGTGTGTATGTGTGTGTGTGTTTGTGTGCGTGTTTGTGTGTGTGCGTGCGTGCGTGTGTGTGCATGTGTGTGTATGTGTGTGTGTGCCCGTATGTGTGTGTGTGTGTGTATGTGTGCGTGTGTGCGTGCGTGCGTGCGTATGTGTGCGTGTGTGTGTGTGTTTGTGTGTGTGCGTGCCTGTGTGTGTATTTGTGTGTGTGTAAGTGTGTGTGTCTGTAGGAGAGTGTGCATGTGTGTGTGTGAATGAGTTACAAGCCAGGTCCACAAAGCACTTAACTTGCACATGAATGCTAATGACGAACGTTGATTTCACAAAGGCCTCTGTCTCACCTGATTGGTTCTGGTGCATGCGTTCCATCAGGATTTTGACGTTGACGTCAAACCACTGTTCCTTGCTCCTGCGGGACTGTGTGCCTTTCTCCCAGTAGTCTTTGTCGTTGTGTTCTTCCATCCATTTTTGCGACGGCTTCTTGAGCTTTTCTTCGCTGTTGTAGATGTCAATCGGCCTGTCGTTCAGAATTCCCATAGCGGTGAACTGATAGACTCCTGGTTGACTGATGGGCTTCGAAAGGGCGGTGTAAATGTAATGAAGATTGTGAATCTCTGGCGGGGAGACAAGCAGAGATAGTGACTGCCATTAGCTGACGCATCATTTCGATTCCCAAACATTACATTACATTTATTTGGCAGACGCTTTTATCCAAAGCGACGTACAAAAAGTGCATTTCATGGTCATAGACAACTGCTAAACACAGGTTCAGTAAGGTACAATACTTATTTTGTACAGCTATTTCTAGCCAAGAACACAGTTTAGTTCACACAGTGAACACTATTCAGACCTAACCTCTGCAAAGCCAACTAGGCAGAAGAGTAAGCTACAGTATTAGGACAAATACAAATTACCAAAAAGTGTTGGGATGGGGCAACATGTAACAAGTGTCATGAAAAAAGGGGGGGGGAGATTTAGAGTGAAATATACAGCGTGGTGGTGGTTAGTTTAGGTATAGTCTGAAGAGATGAGTCTTCAGGCCACGGCAGAAGATGGGTAGTGAGGTGGAGGTTCGGAGAGGGACGGGGAGTTCGTTCCACCACTGGGGAGCTAGGGTGGAGAAGCTCTGTGATCCCTTTGGGCGGGTGGGAGGGGTTAGAAGGCACCCTGCTGCCGCAGAGCGGAGTGGTCGAGCAGGCACATAGAATCGAGTCATGTCCTGCAAGTAGATGGGGGCTGTCCTGTTGGCAGCAGTGTAGGCAAGGGTCAAACCACTTTAGGGCAAACCACACCCCGTAGTTGCAACAAATGTTCAAAATCAATTTAATTGGTCAACACGATGAGAGCGCTGATTGGCTGATCAAAATGACAGCTTGCTGGCAACTACAGGCCGTGGTTTGCATTAAAGTGGTTTGGGAATCGAAATGACGCTCGGCTGACAGATCAGTCAGCAATTTATCACCACCTCTGCGTCAAAAAAACAATCCTCAAACAGACTAATCTAACTGGAGTACATCTGGTCCTTAGGTTAATTTCACATGTGATGTTTTTTTCATAAGGACCAGATGTACTCCAGTTAGATTAGTCTGTGAAATTAAAATATTGACATTGACAAAATTTCCCACGTGAACTGGACATTTTCATGTGGGATTGGCTTTTTTCATATGTGAATTAAAATTTTCACATGTGAAAAGAAAATAGGCTGCATTGAGTCATTTCCATCTTCACATTTTGACATGTCACTGACTTCTGAACTACAAATTCCTGTGAGAACAAAACATGCGACTTGAAATAACATAGGTTACATGTGTACTCTTCAAATGTTGGGTGCCCACGTGTGGTTTTTGAACATATGAGGTTTCTGAACATGTGGTTTTCCGTAAGGGTGTCCCTTAACATTGAGAGACCAGTTCAAGCAAATGCTAGGCTTTATCCGTTCTTATTTAACAAGATAAACCTTTGGTCCCCAGAATGTTCCTGGAATGTTTGAATAAATGTTCCTGTGGTGTGTTTCCGCCTGGTTTCATATTGTCCCTTTAACATTGTTGACCATCTTCAAGGATGAATCCTTGACAGGTCACAGTGTATTATTCAGATGTATTCATTTCATTTAAAAAAAAAAAGAAAAAAAGAAATTGACTTGTGTATAGTTAGGGTTCCGTTTTAATATTTTTGTAACATTCTTAAATGCAACACATAATGCCTGCTATTATTTTTTTTTCACAACTATATATATATATAATTTTTTGGTCGTTGTGATTTCCAGTTCATTAAATGCATTGCTTCAAATTAATGGCTTCAAAATTAATACACATTCTCAAACATTTATCTACACAAAAGCAACAGCAACAACAGGACTGATGACAAAATTACCCCTCAGGAAAGCGCGTGCGAAAGTCAGCACTGGATGTACACGCCCACCCTCAGTAGTTTGCAGGTAAGTGCCATCGGCCGCGCGCATTAATCTCAATGCTATCACGACGCGGAAACGATGATCGGTCCAAACTGTCCGCCGCGCACTAGAAGAGACTAGACGGACTCGACGAGCTACGCGGTGAAGTTCCTCTCACAACTCGACTACTATGACGTGTACACAGTACTACATTCTAGTTGTATCTATAATAGACATGTTGTTGTTTTAATCTTTTTTGCAGATATGTCCCTGAATAATAAGTCCCAAAATATGTGCACTGGATTTGAAACAAAAACATTTATCCAGTCTGGGAGGCACAGGTTTAGGCCTCACCGCTGCCTTTTCTGTCAACAAATCCGTTTTTTTCTGCTCTCTCATCCTCACACTTCTGTTAATCTTTACAGTTTCTTTAGGCGTCTCTAGAAGGAAATTGTTTAAACGTTTACTCAGTTTTCATGTAGGCCATTGCCGCATTCATACCATAACGCATAACCGCACCCATGCACTCTCAGAACAGATAAAGCGTCAAATTACATGACGTCACTTAATAACACACCTCCACCTCCAGTTAAGAACAACACCTTTTGTGACTTTTAACACAGCCTGTGTTAAACAGTCTCCATTTGTAACACATAAATTGTATATACTTGTAACAAAAAAGTAGTAACTTAGACACATAAAGTGTGTTTGTATATCAACACGTTTTTTAGAGTTCATATCCTGATCGTGGCAGTACAGTACCCTGGAAAAGCCAATCTCTGTTGTGCTCTGTAAATGCTTGGATAACAGGGATTATTTTCCTATCAGAATTTTACTCAAGATTTCAAATACCACGAGTAGTAAATGGCAACATACATTTGCCTTGTTCCTAATGGTTTCTGTCAACATGACACCTGAGCTTCACACAACAACGAACAGCCCATGAACTATGGACTCAGCGAAGTGGTTTCGTAGTTACACATCATAAAACTGAAGCCTTACTGCTGCATTGTCTGTAAATCTGATAAGTTTCAAGACTCAAAGTACAGAGCAGCTTTCAAAGTCCGTCAAGTTCGCCTAAACGACGATATAGCCTACGAAGATTAGTCGGTGGATGTAAAACACAGTTCATGAATTTTAATAAAATGGGTACTTGATTGTATTTATTTATGGACTTTTTATATTACATTAACGAACTTATTTCATAATTTGAGCCATTTTCTACAGGATACTCCAAATAAAATTTTAACTCTGAAAACAGTCAACACTGTCAATGTTGTGGTTCACGATCAGATATTTATTATTCTTGTTAGTTATTCAGCCTAAACGTGCATGGGCTAGTGAGAGCTGCTTATGTAAAACTTCCTCAGAGAATTCCAGGGCTATCAAAAGCAATAGCTATCGATTCACACTTTCTTAGCAATAACTGTTTCAGAACGCTGCTGTAAAATTAATTTATCTAAACAGGAGAAAACCCACAAAAAGTCGCCTTTTTTGTCTAGACCGTGTTTCAACAAATTAACTCGTTACCTTCATTTGCTAAATGTACGAAATACATTTTCAAAGTTTAGGATTTGGGTGTAACCTACAAAAAATAACACTGATATGTTTTAGGTTAATGCTTTGCTTTCATTTCATTTCAAGGCTTTCTGATGTCCGCAAAAGACACTGAAAAACTAAAGATAGGCCGATAAATGGACGATCAGGCATTAAAGCTGCGCTGCACCTAACTACTCCACACTAATACGTTAATTAAAATTAACGTATGTAAAGCCATAAGCGTGCGCACTCAAGAAGCAATTTAGTCAATTTATTTAGCAATTTTAGTTAATCAATCCGATAACATTTACGTAAGACTGGTTTCAACATGTGTTACACGATATAAACGCATGAATTGGCGTAAACGTCGTATATCAATACATCGGGTCACAAGTGCGCAACAATGGGTAGGCTATATGTATATGTCCAAAAGTAGTACACAATGAGTAAATTTCTTCTTTAGCATTCTGATAAATCATTTCGATACTGATGGAGAACATTTTTAAAGTAAAAGCTTAGTTTTAGGTCTAAAATGGAAAACATCGTTATGTTTCACTTTCGTTTTTGTCGACTTACCGCCCTGAACAGTGCCAAAAACACAGAACAGCGCTAGGATAATCTTCAACTTCATCTTCGCACCAATTTCCTAATCCATAAACCAAGGAAATAGTACAGAGTGGGGACTTGAGTGTTTCTGAAAAGATACGAAAATTATTTTCCCGTCCGATCCAAGTAGGTTATATAACACACAGCCTCGTCCGATCTTCTGTTACATATCCGTGTAATGGCTGTTAGTTCTCCGCTTCTGCAGCAATATGACTGGCCTATAGCCAATCAAACGCAGTTGTACACGCGCGACAGTAGTTGTCAGGCGAAAGTCCCAGACAGAGGTTTGAAACAGGTTGTTGCGGTTAATATGCACGCGGAAGCGCATGTACTTATCGAATGTTTTAGAGTTGTACTAGGCCTATATCAACATGGTACCGATATATACCAGCCCTATATAGTGGCGTGTTAAAGTCGGCAGAATATAACGGACACAGTTTAACAAACGGCCCTACTTAGATCTACAGGACAAATTCATTAAAACCAGTGGAGAGCTTTGGAGAGGCTGTGCGTCCTCTGTTGTTGTTGGTTGGTCTTTTTTGTTAAGAATGGAAAGAGGCGGTGATGGAGTGACACGCCACCGAATTTTCAGAATAAATGAAATAGATGTACATTAACCGAACTTACCTTTTATTGAAACTGATTTTTAAAAAACCTCCTGGTATGATCTTTTGCACATTTCAGTAACCCCCTACCTCAGAGAAACCCCAGCAATATACCAGCACAACAAGACTCCCAGAGTAGACTTGTTTGATGATGCTATACAAAAAAACAATGTGTTTATTTATTATTCAGTTGTTTCTGCAATTCTGTAATATTACATACACATTGTACATGGAAAGAACATAGACAGGTAAACCAAAAAAAACAAACAAACAAAAAACTACAATGTCTGCAGGTTTTTGTGGTTTCCTGTCAAATCAGCAGGTAATTTGGTCTTTGGAAATAAAGTCAGTTAGTGACTTAAACTAAGCTCTTAGGTTTTGAAACACACCAAAAACCCAGCAGATCCTGTGGCCCTCCAGGATTTGAGTTTCACCCTATTTTTACCCAGAAAATCCATCTTCATCTGTCTTTCCCACTCTCTGTCTTTCTTTCCATTTTTCTCCATCTCTTCCATACATTCATCTGTTCATTTTCCTTTTTATCTGGGTTCTTTCTATGAACTTTTCCTTTCAACATATTTCTTCTTTCTATCTTTAATGTTATTCTTCCTTTTTACTCTCCCACGATTTGCCATTTCCTTTAGTTTGTTCTTCCCTCTCTCTATCTCTCACTCTTTCTTTCTCCTCTTTTCATCCTTTCTTTCCAACCTGCTGATGAACGAGACCTGCTCTGTGTCATCTTATTTTCAACCCCAGCTGGTGATCTATTTAACCCTTTGTTTTTTTTTCAGTAAGTTTATTCAAAATTCTATGTCAGTGTTCGAGAACTTGCTTTAAGTTACCGGCAGTGATTGTGACATCAACGTTAGAACGTTCAGTTAAGAACATTCTAATCACATATCTGTGATCTCACGCCTTGAATGAGCCTCCACTCTCTGACCCCTCCGCTTCTGCCCCACTGTAACCCCACCCCTATTTCTTACCCCCCCCCCCCATCCTCTTTCTCTCCTCGTCTGTCCCTCACTTTTTCCCGAAACGGAACCCGAATCCCCCTTTCTGTCTGTTGATGGCCTGAAGACCCCCTGCAATGGACGTCAGAGCTTTGGTCTTCTCTGCCCCTTCTCCTTCTCCTACCGCCATATGGGGACCAGTCTCCAGGGGGCGCTCTGGAAATTGACCCACGGACTTCCTTAACCAGTCCTCCCTCCGTGCCCTCTTGGTGTCCTCCTCCTCCTCTTCCTCGTCGTGCTCCAGGGACAGACCGTCGCTCTGCCCGTTAGGCTGCAGCACTCCAGACGGGTCCCGTGGCATCCAGGCTGTTCCAGGCAGGCCGAGCAAAGCCTGGAGCCGGAGTAGGGCATCCTCCCAGCCAGGGTGCTCCACGCTGGGCCGGACTGGGGCTGTGAGGCCCGGCAGGGGAGCCAGCAGGGCGACAGAGAGGAGAGAGAGTGTCCGTAGGGAGAATCCAAGGTGGAAGGCAGCTGGTGTCATCTGTTAGCTCGAAATAAAAGTGAATAAATGAATAAAAATAACAGGCAGACATGAGTAGGTTCATTAGGCAAGATCTGAGAAATTCATCCATTCCACATTTTATGTATGTAGGACTCTAACTTGTAAGGAGACCAGCTGGCCATTAGAAACTATTCCAAATGGAAAGTTTGTCAACTCACAGGTAATCTCCTCTGTTAAACGCAAATACAATAATATTAATGTCTTAAATATGCACCCAATTTTTCATATTTATAACGGCACCAAGCAGAAATTTGGACACAAATTCTCCACTCAGGGTCACACACGCACACATGCACTCACGCACACACATACGCACTCACGTGCACACATGCATGCACACACGAACGCACATGTACACTCACGCACGCACGCACACACACTCATGCATGCACACACACAGACATGCACCCGAACAGCCAGATACACTGACACAAGCATACAATCACACAGCTATGTAAATGAAATCAAACGTAATCTCAGTAATCTCAGGGAAACACATTGGACGTAATATTAAAGTCTTAAATGGAAATTTTAAGGAAGACTATGCAGCCAATTATTCACATTTATAACTGCATCAGTAGAAATCAGGACACAAATACGCACACGGGGTCTCACGCACGCACATGAATGCACGCACACACATACACTCACGCGCGCATGCACACTCATGCATGCACACACGCGCGCACGCACACTCATGCATGCACACACTCACGTGCGCATGCACACTCATGCATGCACACTCTCACGCGCGCATGCACACTCATGCATGCACACACTCATGCACGCACGCACACAGATGTGCACATGAACAACCGGACACGCTGACAGGAAAGCATACACACAAGCAAACAATCATGCAGCCATGTAAACATCATCAAATATAATCTCCCCAGGGAAACACATAGGACACAATATTAAAGTCTTACATGGAAATTTTGGACACTTTCAGAAATATAATGCTGAAATTCTCATTTTCAAGAAATATTTCTTATTCAAATTTAATCCATGTGTAGCTATTTATCTATTATTTTAAAAGATACTATTTAAAAAATGAGAAACAATTCAAATACAAAAACAACTAATTCCCATGCATACAAATAAGGAAAAGACATTTGCGACAACAACAAAAACAACAAAAAATGCTTATAAAGGTTAAACAGATCACCACAAAGACACAATTTAAATTACCTTGCAGCGTTTTCAGAACTTCTTTCCCTTTATTTTGGTACCCACTCTTTAAATACCCCGTTGGATTCATCTTCCAAATTGGCTGACAGGTTTGGCCCGCGGTGTCTGATTGGACGGATGACCCTTCTGACGCACAAGTCATCGCTGTGATGGCACCGGCATTCTTCAAACTTGGAAACAGCACTGATTTGAGTGACCTAAGTGGCCAATTATCATGGGTGACCGTGAAAAGATTTCTTGGGTGGGTTTTTTTTTTAAATCACAGAGGTCGTGTTTCCATTGATAAGTTCATCTCTAAGGGGTGAAGCAAAACCCACTGTAGACATTCTATTGTGAGTGTGAACCTCGCCTGTTCATTTTTACCAGCCGTCTTTCATGACTGTGTCAGACTGGAATGTTGTGAAAGCAAAAATCGCATTTTCCTCGGTGAGAGGAATTTGTGGGGGGAAAAAAACGTTTTTCTAGTATTTCCCCTTGGCAAAGACAAATCCTGCCCACAGTCCTCATTCTGAGAAGAGAGGTCTGGTAAAAAAAAAAAAAAAAAAAAGAATTCATCATTTTGCATAATTCAATCACTAACATTTTTCTGAGAGATTAGCACACATTGAACGCTTTAGCACATTAACACTGCACTGAGAGAGAGTGTTAATACAGTACACTAACTGATTGGACTCTACAGGACATTAACACTGCACCGAGAGAGAGAGTTAATACTGTAAATACACACTGACTGACTGGACACTACAGTACATTAACACTGCACTGAGAGAGGGTTAATACAGTACATACACACTGACTGACTGGACACTACAGTACATTAACACTACACTGAGAGAGGGTTAATACAGTACATAGACACTGACTGACTGGACACTACAGTACATTAACACTACACTGAGAGAGAGGGTTAATACAGTACATACACACTGACTGACTGGATGCTATAGTACATTAACACTACACTGAGAGAGGGTTAATACAGTACATACACACTGACTGACTGGACACTACAGTACATTAACACTGCACTGAGAGAGAGGGTTAATACAGTATATACACACTGACTGACTGGACACTACAGTACATTAACACTACACTGACATAGAGGGTTAATACAGTATATACACACTGACTGGACACTACAGTACATTAACACTGCACTGAGAGAGAGGGTTAATACAGTACATACACACTGACTGACTGGACACTACAGTACATTAACACTGCACTGAGAGAGAGGGTTAATACAGTACATAGACACTGACTGACTAGACTCTACAGTACATTAACACTGCACTGAGAGAGAGGGTTAATACAGTACATACACACTGACTGACTGGACACTACAGTACATTAACACTGCAGTGAGAGAGGAAATGAAAAAAATGTAACTGAGAGGTAGACCAGTTGAAGGACAGAATGTTGAAGAACGAAAGATAGAGAATTAAGGCAGAGAGGAGACTTGGAAAGTTGGTAGTACAGTATAAATCTGGGAAAGTGGGTGGTACAGTATAAATCTGGGAAAGCGGGTAATACAGTATAAATCTGGGAAAGTGGGTAGTACAGTATAAATCTGGGAAAGTTGGTAGTACAGTATACATCTGGGAAAGTGGGTAGTACAGTATAAATCTGGGGAAGTGGGTAATACAGTATAAATCTGGGAAAGTTGGTAGTACAGTATACATCGGGGAAAGTGGGTAGTGTAGTATGTTGCCTACACACTGTCTAACTCTGTCACTGGATACTGCAGTGCTGTATGTAACCCGAACAGTAGAATTTAAAGTGTATAAACAGTCACGTGTGTGAGGGAAAAGATGGAAACTACAGGTTCCTCCAGTTCTCCAAGATTCCATGGGCACTTCATCACAAACAGGCACACATCACTGCATTACAGTCATCATAACAATAGTCTTCATTCAAAGAGCAGTTCAATGTGTGGATTGAGTGAGTCGGTGAGGGAACAGGGGCTTGTGACTCAGAAGTTGAGATCCCAGCTGGGGCGTTGCCGTCATTACCTTGAGCAAGGCTGATAACCTGCTCAGCAACTTAAACTGGTCCAGTGAGCAACCAGCTGTGTAAATGGATTGTATTTTAAAATGTAGCCCCATGTTGCCATAGATAATAGTGTCCGCTAAATCATAAAAAAATAAACAAATAAATAAATACAAGGAATCCTAATATGGTCTTAAAGATGAATCAAGAATTTAAAAGATGTTTCAAAGTTACAAGGAACCCTCATCAAAATCGCTTGTGGTAAAAACCATAGATTAAAATGGCCATTATAGCACGAACCGCATTTACTGTGTAAAATAAACGAGTAAATATCCAAAAATGATGAGTGAGGGAGAGAGAATGCGAGAATGAGACAGCAGTGTAAATTGTGTTTATTAAAAGCTTGTGGACACACCGAGGGGGGACTGCACTGAGCTACACAGCAAGGATCAGGAGTACAGTGACCTTGTGAAATAAGGAAAAGTTCTGCAATCATAATAATTAAAAAGGGTGGCGTTCTGTAGCACTATTTCTGTAGAGAGACACACAGTTTTATTCTTAGAGCTGGGACCAGGCCACAATGTTAAAATTAAGGGGTATAATGAGCCAGCCTGGTTCCAACTGTAGTGTGGGAAAGGGGTATAATGAGCCAGCCTGGTTCAGCTCTACAGTGGGAAAGGGCTATAATGAGCCAGCCTGGTTCCAGCTCTACAGTGGGAAAGGGCTATAATGAGCCAGCCTGGTTCAGCTCTACAGTGGGAAAGGGCTATAATAAGCCAGCCTGGTTCAGCTCTACAGTGGGAAAGGGCTATAATGAGCCAGCCTGGTTCCAGCTCTACGGTGAGAAAGGGCTATAATGAGCCAGCCTGGTTCCAGCTCTACAGTGGGAAAGGGGTATAATGAGCCAAGCCTGGTTCCAGCTCTACAGTGGGAAAGGGCTATAATGAGCCAGACTGGTTCCAGCTCTACAGTGGGAAAGGGCTATAATGAGCCAGCCTGGTTCCAGCTCTACAGTGGGAAAGGGGTATAATGAGCCAGTCTGGTTCCAGCTCTACAGTGGGAAAGGGGTATAAGGAGCCAGCCTGGTTCCAGCTCTACAGTGGGAACGGGGTATAATGAGCCAGCCTGGTTCCAGCTGTAGTGAAGGAAAGGTATTACAGACAAAGGCATCCACTCTCACAGACACAGTAACACACCAGTGATAATTTCCCTACCTACATCTGCTCCTACATGTCTGTCTATCTTAGAAGAGCTCAGTTCACCACAGTCCTCTATCACTGCACGCATCTACTATTATCTGAATGAAGTCTGTGGTCTTTAATGCCTGGTCCAAATGGTCAGGACATCGTAGCTGCTATTAGGATAACCGAGAAGGATGTTGATTAAATTGGATGGACTCAGGGTTAATACTATCAAAGCAACTAACAGTAATATTGGTGAGGCGTCTTGTTGCAGTCTCCCTCACTTTCTGCACTGGTCTCCCCAAAGTCGAGGGTCATTAATGGAGAGAGCCTCGGTGGACTCTGGGAATTGTAGTCCAGGAGGAAAGAGTCTTTATATCCAACGGGCTGGCCAATGGGACTCTGAGGCGTGACGCTTAGGGGCGCAGTCAGCAGGGAGAGCTCCAGTTGGTCGATGGTGCTGGTCTGGAGAGCCTGCGACGGCTGGGAGGTTGCCATGGATGTGGGCATTGTCGCCATGGCGTCAGCTTGAGGGGCAACGGGGGAGTTGCTCTGTGAATCGTCCACTGGAAGCGAACGTCTGAGTTTGGCTCTGGCGTTCTGAAACCACACCTGAGAGAGAGCGAGAGAGAGCGAGGGAGAGAGAGAGAGAGAGAGAGAGAGAGAGAGAGAGAGAGAGGGAGGGAGGGAGAGAGAGGGAGGGAGGGAGGGAGGGAGAAGAAGAGAGAGAGAGAGGGGGAGAGAGAGAGGGAGGGAGGGAGGCAGGGAGAGAGAGAGAGGAGGGAGAGGAAGAGAGAGGGAGGGAGGCAGGGAGAGAGAGGGAGGGAGAGGAAGAGAGAGAGAGGGAGAGAGTGAGAGGGAGAGACAGACGGAACGACAGGAACAAAGAGAGAGAGAGGGGGAGTGAGTGAGAGAGGGAGAGAGAGAGTTAGAGAGAGGAAGAGTGACAGAGAGGAGAGAGAGACAGATGGAGGGACAGGAAGAAAGAGAGAGAGAGGAGGAGTGAGTGAGAGAGGGAGAGAGAGAGTTAGAGAGAGGGAGAGTGACAAATAGAGAGAGAGAAATAGAGAAATCATGTCAGTGGTTGTAAAAGCCAACAGAAGACAACAAGAGACATTTCTGTTTATTGTATATACTGTAGCTAAGCCCGGCAGGAACAGAACTGCAGGGGGTCAAGTGAGTGTTTATGAAGAGCAAAGAAAGCAATACTTTGCTAATAAACCAGCATTATTAGATGGATCATGATCTTGCGTATGCGGTCCTCCAACTGGAGGTGGCGATCCAAGCCAACTCATCCAACTCAATTCAGCGGAGGACACCTGGTCATCCATTGACCTGCTGCAGAGGGACAGCGCCTGGGGGGGTGGGGGGGGTGGTATTGAGGCGCGCGCAGACCCACCTGGAGGACTCGTTTCGGGAGGCCTGTTCGGTGCGAGAGGCAGGTCCAGTCCTTGCCGTCCGGGTTGTGCTTGAGGGCGAAGTAGGACTCCATGGCCTTCAGCTGCTCGCTGCGGAAACAGGTCCTGATTCGCTTGGTCCTCCCCCGAGCCCGCCCCCCTGCGGGCCCTTCGTCCAATCGGGGCTCGGGGCTGCTGACCGACTCCTCCCCCTCCCCCGTTCCAGCTGCAGAGTGGGATGGCTCACCGTTTTGGTTACATTTTGATTTTTAATGACTACTTCTATGGCTGCTTGTAGAGCTTATTTTAAAAAAAAACGTTTGCACATGGAATATATACTACCCTGCCTGCCACCAACCAACCAATGGCCTTCAGGGCTGTATTAAAAATAATACTTACACTCCATTATCGCCAAATATGGCCTGTTTCATTGGTAAACCGAGCTCTGGCAAGAACGTGCGCTGCTTTGAAAGACGTTGCATGAAGCCTCTACTGCTTCTTTCCACTCTGCGCCAGCTAAGCTTGCATATATATTTCCATCCATCCATCCATTATCTATACACGTTTATCCTGAGCAGGGTTGGGGGGGGGGGTGCTGGAGCCTATCCCAGCGTGCATTGGGCGAGAGGCAGGAATACAGGCCGCCAATCTATCGCAGGGCTAAATATATATTTAATTTATATACATATATATATATATATATGTCATTTAGGTATATGTTATATATATATGTCATTTAGGTATATGTTATTTATGTATATATATATATATGTCATTTAGGTATATGTTATTTATATATATATATATATATATGTTTAGGCATGTTGTTAGCCAGGCCTGGTGTTATCATTGATGCACTGATTTTATTCTCCTACGTTGTAAGTTGTTGGAGTGTAAGAGCTTCTATTAAATTAACGTGCAGATGGAATTCAGACTGTGGGTATGTGATTGACACGAAAGGGTTGCTGGTGTGCAACATCCAGATTCGATACCAGAACGGGGGGGGGGGGGGGTAGTTCACATGCTAGCTCAATGTCTTTTCATGTCCTTTAAAATAAAAGATGTCCTCACCATCTCTGTCTGCTTGCCTGAGTCGGTCGGGCACGGGAGGGCCTGTCCTCCCTTCTGCCTGGTAGTGTGATTGACAGTACAAGCTCCGCCCCCGTGCGCAGTACAGATTTCCCGGCAGCAAAGTGACATCACACTCCTGGAAGCCAGACATGTGCCATTTTAGACAGGTCAAAACAACTTATGCAGTCAGCGCTATAATGTTTGGGACAAAAAAAAAAATTTTCTTCTTGATTTCGCTCTGTACACCACAATTGTGGGTTTGTAATCAAACAATTCACACGTGGTTAAAGTGCGCATTTTCAGCTTTCATTTAAGGGCATTTTAATACACACTGGCTTCACCATGTAGAAAATACAGAACTTTTAATACATAGTCCCCCCATTTCAGGGCACCAAAACGTTTTGGACAAATATTTTGGCATCGCAAATGTTTCTGATTAGTCACGTATGTTCAGTTGCTTCCTTCGTGCAGATGCAAGCAAGCTTTCAGTATCTAGTCTTGATTCTCGGCTTTTGATTGCCTTTGGAGTCCGCTACTGATGTTTGTCAACATGAGGACCAGAGTTGTGCAAATGAAACTAAAAGAAGCCATTATGGAATTAAGAAAAAAAAACAGTCAGAGACACAGGCCAAACCTTAGGCTTACCAAAATCAAAAGTTTGAAACATCATTATGAAGAAAGAGCACTGGTGAGCTCAGTACTCGCAAAGAGCCTAGTGGGCCAAGGAAGACCTCTGTAGTTGTTGACTGAAGAATTATCACCACGATGAAGAAAAACCCATTGCTTACAAAGGACATGCGACAAAGTACCAAACATGGCTACTTTCATTGACATAACATTAATATTTCCCAAACATTATTGTACCCTGAAAGGGGGGGCAGGTGTGTATAAAAAGTGCTACATAGTGGAACCAGTGTGTTTAAAAATACCCTTAAATAAAAGCTGAACACGTGCACTTTAACCTCATGCAAATTGTTTGAATACAAATTTAAATTGTGGAGTACAGAGCCAAATCAAGAAAAAAAAATGTCTATGTCCCAAACATTATGGAGCTCACCGTATACTGAAAAATGTAGATGCACAGTGGACAGGACTCCCAATGGCTTCAGGTAATTACAGAGTGCACTTCTTAAGTGGCACCCAATCAGGCGCCGCAGGTCTTCATTTCGACCAATCACTTCACCCGCTGATGTCACAATTAACACACCTTCAGCCGGAGAGGAGGGGGCTAATGAGGGAAATCAGCGGGTGAAGTGATTGGCCGGAACGAAGACCTGCGTACTCTCAGCCCTCCGCGGCACGTGATTGGGCACCGCATTGATTGATTGGTTTCATAACATATTGCAGCCACGGATCCATTATTTAAGGGACAAAAAAAAACAAATACATTTAAAAATGCTTCCCTTTGCTTTGGCTTCAATGCCGTGATTTTAGATGTTTTTATTTATTATGTAGGCTATTTTTCCCCCTTGATTCCTTTAACTGACTTTTTTTTGTCTATTTATAACCTGTTGGGGGGTGCGGGTGGGCGTGGGGGGGGGTGGGGGCACAGCCTCTTGGTAATTGTGTTCTCAGCCTCTCACGCTAATCAATGTGGAAGCAAACAGGGGGGGAGACGGGGAGAATGTGAAGCGCGAGTGAGAGAGAGAGAGGGTAAGTGAGTGAAAGAGAGAGAGAGCAAGTGAGTGACAGAGAGGGAGGGTAAGAGAGTGAAAGAGAGAGAGAGAGCGAGTGAGTGACAGAGAGAGAGATAAAAGGTAAGAGAGAGAGAGAGAGACAGAGAGCGTGCGCACAGAAACAATAAAGTGAAAAGAGTGAGCAACACAAAAAAGAGTGAGAATGAGAGAACGGAACCATGGAAACCGCGGAGCGATTCACCGATTCATCCACTCGTCGATCGACCGATCGAATGTGTGGTTCTGTGCTTATAGTTGGCTTCTGCCCACAGGCCGGTTAGTGAAGCCTCCAGTGACACGCTCCGGAAAATAATAACAGGTGCGCTCTGTGTTCCTCTCACTCCCGCCCTGGTGCTCAGTGTCATGCTGTCGGTTATGTACTGGCTGCCTGCTGTCTGTCGCGAAGCTGATTGGCGTTGGCCCTTCAATCTTCGTGTGTGTAAGATAAGAGCACCTGCCGCATCCTCAGAGTTTTGGTACTGCCGTTACACCCCGGTGTCACTGTGCCTTTTACGATGGATAAAACAGTTGTCGATATTTTTGTTATTGCACTATGAAGCGTTACAGGAGTAGTACAGCTAAATCTGAGCAAAGATGTGATTTTGGCCCTCGGGTACAATCTGTGTTTTTTTCCCCGCACATCTCAGTACTTCTGTCCAACGGGACAGAGCCGATCCGCCATTTCTCTGCCGCATGATGCCACGCCCCACTGACCTGGCAGGAGAAGCAGTGAGGGTGAAAGGTCAGCGACCCAGACCTCATGACCAGAGCGGACGATGGGATTGGCTGGGAGCAGCGGGCACACCTCCCCACACTGAACAGCCTGAGGGAAGAGCAAAATGAATCTGGAAACTGCAACGTATTTGGAAATGGAGGTTATTTAAAATCAACAGTGGGCAACTGCTTAGTGAATGGGGATGACATCATCAGTCACATGATCCAGGGAGGCTCATATCCCTCTGGCCATCAGGACAACTGAACTCATAGACCGAGGGGCAGATTTTTGTTTCCCCCAAATACCCTGGCTAAATGAGCTAATGGGCTGTACGCACCAACACTGGTTCATTTGCAGATTAGATCCCAGTAAAATGTTTCTTACAGGGACAGAAGTCTTCACCTGTCATTCATCCACTAATAAAGAAATGTAGCTAAGATGGTGCCAGGTGGTGTAAATGTTAGGGAATAATAATGTAGCTAAGGCCAGAAGTTGGCATGACAACCAGGAGCAGACACAGCCCACATTGCCCACTTCTGTTCTGGCCGTTCTGCATTTTTAAACTAATCACGGCAAACTTTATGAAATGGGACTCATTAAGAGTTCGGAATTGTTGCCTAACTGTGCCGTAACCGTCCGTTCTCATGCAGGCCGTCCCCTTCGACCCGCGCGGCCTTTCTGAAACAGTGTGAAGTCCGGTTCTCGGCACCAGCCCCTCAGAGTATGAATCTGAACGTGCGAACGGGACGCCAAAGTGAGCGTGGCGTGGTGCGCCAGGGCGCGGCGTGGTGAGGAGGGGCGGGGCGCGAACCTGCAGTAGTCGCGCTGGCAGTAGATCTTTCCGTCCCGGCAGTACAGTGAGGCGTGGGACTGCAGCTCGCCCTGGCACACGCTGCAGCGGAGGCACGCCCCGTGCCACACCCGCCCCGCGGCCAATAGGATGACCCGGTCGCAGACACGCCCCCCGCAGCCGCCGCAGAACGTGGTCCAGGACCCCGCCTCCAGGGACAAAGCAGGGGACTGCGGGGGCGAGGTGGGGGGGGGGGGGGGGGTTTGGGGTGAGAGGAGGGTGGGGGGGTGGGGTGAGAGAGGGGGAGGGGGGTCAGAGGAGGTGGGGTGAGAGTGAGGGGGTGAGAGTGAGAGGTGAGGTGAGAGTGAGGGGGGGGTAAATCGCATGGTTAAGTGTGAGGCACAAATAGTTTCTAAAATAGGAGGCTGAAGAGGCTTGTGCAGGCTAATGGGTCCATTAAGGAAGGGTTGATGCTGAATTCATTAAGTTTGGCTTCATGTCACAACTGCAGTTGCAGTTGTAGCCACTTGGGGGCAGGCTTTCCCCTGGTGTTGTCTGCCAGCTCTGTTTAAGTTCACTAGTTGGTTCACCAGCCTGTTGTTGAATCTACACCCCTGAGGTGTGCAGTGACAGCAGATCTAAACTCAGGGGACAAGACAAAATGTCTATGCGCGTTTTCCAGGAGAAACATCACAGGTTCCAGAGTCTGGGCAGATTGCCCAGGCTCGAAGCAGGGTGAGGCAGGAGGCGGAGCCCTCTTACCTGCTGGGCGGGGCTTCCATCCATCACGGCAGGGCTCCTCCCCTCCGGTACGGGCTCAGTCCCCTGTGACCCCTGGTCGCCAGGGAAACCACTGTTCAGCAGTTCTTCAAGGGTGCTGTCCTCTGACATCACAGGACTAGGTTGTGGGATTGGTGGGAAGGGGACTGGAGGGGTTTTGCCCTGGGGAGACAGGAGGGTGGGGGGGGGTGGGGGTGTCATTTAACACAAACTACTCTCCGTGAAACAGGCTATTTTGGGAGGAAGAGGGCTAGGGAAAACCCAGGGGACGTGATTTGCTGAATGTCTTGGTACATTCAGGAATAGACCTTGAAACACGGACCAGCTCCAAATAAGCATAAGAAATTTCTAGCGTCTCAAATAGTGTCCACCAAAACCCCTAATTACAGCAGAACTCACCCACAAACAGATGGCTCTTCCATTCAATCCAACTGGAACAAATCTGACTTCCTAAATTAAGGAATCTTAATTTTTGACAGGAGGCATTTTGGGACATAAATTTACAGGAGATGGTTTAAAGTATGCTGTAGTAGAATGTAGGGGTCTGCATTAAAATGCAATCATTTATTTTAAAGTGAATTTCATCTACTTACTTTTGACACGCACACTCACACACAGACAACGTACGCAGCATACAGCACCACAGTCGCTAACCGTCTACTCCAAAAAACAAAAACAAATTTTAAAACGGCAAGGTCTTACCTTTGTTAATTTTCTGAGATCGTTACGTTTCTCCGGGAAGTTCAGACTGCACGACACAGCAGGTGGATTTCCTTCAACTTCCAAAACCACCACAGAGCCTGCTCCTTACACACTGGTCAGTTTGCTGGCATATACATGGACACCTTCAGTCACCCACATTTTCCAGCGTAAGTCTCCATTTGAGCGTATAAAATCAGTCCTGTCCCTCGTTCCTTTGTGGAAAAAACACTTGGTTTTCCGACAGCTTAGCACAGCTGCCTGTTACGTGTTTATTTAAGATGCTGTTAGTTCCAGTTCATCTCTCTGGGTAACTGTCTGGCTGCTCACCTCCACTCCCATTAGTATTAATTCCCTGATGTCACAATGCACCTGTAAACAGCTCTACCAGGGGGTGTGGCCAGACAGGTGAGGGGGGAGTTCTGATTGGCTGCAAAGGGGCAAAATTGGGTGGGGTTAGGCCCCAGACAAAAAAAAGCCACAATCCCAGAGGGCCAATTAAAAAGACAGAATTGCTGGAGACACCACCCAGAGCTGAAAGTACACAGATGGGCAGACAAAGACCACACGCACACACGCGCGCACACACACACACGCTCACACACTTACGTACACACTCACACCCACACACATGCACGCACACACACACACACTTAAGAGGCAATGGCTCTAAGATGGCAGCAGTACATAACCAGAGATAAATTTCAAGCTGAATTTTTAAAGGCAAATTTGTACCACAGCATTTCCGTACCTATCAACCCATAAACATAAGACTGTATTAAACAGCTCAGTGTTGTGGAGGAGATACAGAGGAAGTGCGTTTGAATTACTCTGATTTGGACATTTGAGCCTCAAACACCTCAACTGCCGTTGGAACTTCTGAGTGATCTTCCACTCAGTATTTCACAAAAGATTTTTGCAATTACCGATTTAAAAACTGCTTTATGCTTTTCAGTATTTATGATTTGCACAAGCATTTGAATTCAGCCCAAAATAATCAATGGCTGATTGATCAAGCGAACTTTCCATTGTGCTACATCTTTTATGCTGGTTACCAAACGCCGTATAAGGCAGTAAATGAACTCACAGCCACAATTTTTGAACCTTGTTTTTATTGTCACATAAAACCATAAAATCGGAAAAAAAATAACTTACAAATATTACAACATCCTCTTAAAAAAACACGATTTAACAGAAAGGAGAAAAAAATTCATGTAATAAAAATAGCAGCGCACATTTATGTGCACTATGCATTATACACATTAAAGGCCATAGAACCTTCAGTTGTCATTAGACACACAATAAATGAAGACCTTTAGACTCATAGTACATTTTTACACACAAATTAAAAAATAAAACATGTCAAATTTCAGGCAGATCTTCATTCTGAGTCTCAAACACACTCACATGCCAACACATTTTTGGGTCTGTCTCCACACCCCAAGAAACACCCCTCACAGAACATTACCACAGCACTGCACTGCGATAAAAAATAAAAAAAATGTATATAAAAACTATGATTTTATTTACACACTGTATCATTTCAACGGTTAAATTTAACACGGAGGAGTGTTGCAAACAAACGGGCACCTCTGAAGGAAACGGTCGGCCATCTTGTAAGATAACCGACATCCTCTTATACTGGCTTCAGTGACAGCACCCGTTGTTTCACTCCTGATCCACTGCAGTGCGAGCCATTCCAGGTTTTTAAAAAAAATAAAAACCACGTTTTTGTTGGTGACTGCAATCGCAACATTGACCCGATTCTCACAGGACCTGAAATGGCTCAAAATGCTTCACAGCAGGAATTGATTACTTTTAAATACCTGCAAATTTCTAGGCAGTTTTCAGAATAAAACATTTCTTAAAACATGCTAGACATTAAAACTATACACATCAAACTTGCAGGTCTGTGGCAAGGGTGCACAGATGTGGGAGAGGGCCAGCCCCTGCCCCACCCCCTGCAAGGTTTTTAAAAACTGACTGACTCCGCCCCCCTCAGAGGACATCCACTCCCCGGATCCGTCGAGCGAGCTGCAAATCACGTGGGAATAGTGTCACGCGCTTGGCGTGGATTGCGCAGAGGTTGGCGTCAGAAAAGAGACGCACCAGGAAGGCCTCTGAAGCCTGGGTGGGGGTGGGGGCAACAAAGGAGGACAAGGAAGTGACACGTTCAGGGCCGGAGTAAAAGGAAGTGACACAGTCAGGGCCGGAGTAAAAGGAAGTGACACATTCAGGGCCGGAGTGAAAGGAAGTGACACGTTCAGCACCAGAAGAAAAGGAAGTAACATGTTCAGAGACAGAGGAAAAGGAGGTGACACGTTCAGGGCCGGAGTAAACGGAGGTGACACGGTCAGGCCAAAGGAAAAGGAAGTGGCATGTTCAGCGCCACAGGAAAAGGAAGTGACACGTTCAGGGACAGAGGAGGAAAAGGAAGTACACGTTCGGGGCCACAGGAAAAGGAAGTGACATGTTCAGGGACAGAGGAAAAGGAAGTGGCATGTTCAGGGCCACAGGAAAAGGAAGTGACACGTTCAGGGACAGAAGAGGAAAAGGAAGTACACGTTCGGGGCCAGAAGAAAAGAAAGTGACACATTCAGGGCCAAAGGAAAAGGAAGTGACACATTCAGGGCCAAAGGAAAAGGAAGTGACACGTTCAGGGACAGAGGAAAAGGAAGTGACAGTCAGTGCTGAAATGGCGTGGTGTCCCTGCAGGTACACAGCAGTGCGGTGTTAGCGTACCTCCTGTAAAGCCAGCAGAGCCATGGCCTGCCACCTCAGGTGCAGCTTGCTGAAGGTCTGGCACACCTCCCGAACCTGCAGACAGCAAGCAGGGAGAAGTGAGTGAGCGTGTGCAGTGGCCTTGTGTGCCAGAGCAGAGAAAGAGAGAGAGGGGGAGAGAGAGAGAGGGGGGGAGGCAGGGAGAGAGAGACAGAGAGAGAGAGAGAGTGGGAGGGAGAGAGAGAGAGAGAGAGAGCGTGCGCGCGAGTTTGGTGGCTGCAGTACCACTCTGGAGAAGGGCCCTTTCCGCAGCAGGAGCTCGGTGGACTTCTGGTATTTCCGGATCTCCATTAGGGCCCGAGTGCCGGGCCGAAACCTCCTCCTCCTCCTCTCTGGGGAGCCCGCTGGCGCTATGGCAACAAGGGAGGAGAGGGCACATTGATATAGATAGAAATGAATTGGTACCAGCACACACATACACACAAGTGCTGACACACGTACAAGTAAATACACATATAAATGGACATATACATACAGGCACAGATTGGTGGAGACAGGTACAGGTATATACACACACAAGCAGAGATAAAATCGGAAAATGGCTCGGATATAGCTTCTATATGCATGTGCTCTGACTGGGACAAATACTTGAAATCACAGCTGGAGAGCCAGAGGCCAGAAGCGATGCACCGCAAGCTTGGTACACCGTCGCTTACGTGGTGGGGCGGGTCTGCCCGCTTTCGCTGGCGAAGGCGGGGGTGGGGAGCGCCGCCGAGGTGTCCCGGCCTTCCGTCTGCCGCTGGAACGGCGCATTCTCCCGATGTGCCGGGCGCGACGTTGTCTTTAGAGACGGACGAGGGGGGGCACAAGGAGAGCAGGGTTGCCAGACTGGGGAAGAACCTCCAAATGTAGGGGATTCAAAAAAAAAAAAAAAAAAAGCAAAAATGTATGGGAGACAATGACAGATGGAGGATTAAAAAAAATAATAAAAAAATAAAAATAAAAAAAAGATCTGAGGGCCAAATTGTGAAAAATTTGCATGGGAGTCAAGTGAAGAGGAGAGGTTTTGAAGAGTTTTGGGGGGGAATTAATTCGGCATCTAACATTATGCATGGAAACGTTAAAATGTATGTTGGACACGAAGTTCACGTTAGCGCTATTATGTGATGATAGGTGAAACGCATTTCATTTTAAGATTTTTTATTTATTTAAAAAACTAAGACTTCTGAAACACATATTTCAACGCAACCCAATATTATTTCTACAAAATTTGTCTACGTACGGTAGCAGTAAACACCTTGCTGCTCTGGGACTCCGCTTCCTGAGGCAACAACAGCTACCTCCGACGTAGCTTAACTTACCACTGTGATCTGGTGTAACGTCGCTAAATGCAACCGCATTGTAAGGCTACCACAGCAACACACAACTTATGCAACTAATGCTAACCATCTGATTGCTTGCTTGGTGTCGGTGTGATCAAATAACATTAACTGAGTGTTCACAGGCAGGTAACGGTAATCGAGCTAGCTAGCTCCGGATGTTAATGTCAATGGTGATGCTCTGGCAGCTACTGAATTCCAGGTCCCGCAGGATGCAGAGTCTGCATGCATTTGCTCCAACGATGCGCAACGCCGCCTGATTTCACAAAGGAATTTACCTTCCTGATTCATTACCTCCTGTCAACAAACGCATTAATTCGTGAAGCCAGGTGACGCGTAACGTTACAGTGTATGGTGGTCTGGTAGCCGTGCACAGCGGTAGCTAGTCTGAATGTAACGGTAAGTTATTTAGCCATTTAGCTGTGTAAACAGAATCGCTCGAACAAACAAAACGTTATAAAATAGCCTGACAAACGTTCGCTATATTATCGTTAGCCATTTAACGTTATATGTAGGCATATCCGTTTGCTATACATCCCAACGATCAGGTTAGCTAGAATAAAAAACGGCAACTAAGTTTACTGAAAAGGATAGACAGCTGGCAAGCTGCATCACAGCTAACGCTGTGGTCCGCGATAAAGGTTGGCATCCTCGCTAACTATTACTTTCTTAGCAAACGCATTTAGATCATCACACTTCAGACATTATTTCGACATTCAAAATGCGCTATGCAGACAGAATAAAGCAGCATATTGTGATTAACTTACCAAAAATTACACCAGGAGACCAAAGGGGTGACTTAATGTTGTGCCAGCAAGCTACATTGCTAGCATCGCAGCATGCGGAAGTTCAGCGAACTCGACGTGTTCAAATGATGCGCCGTCTAAGCGCCCTGTGTGATTGGCCCTTGCCCTGGCGCCTCGGATCCAATCGGAAAGGTCTTTAACCAGTCGGAGCTTCAGGGCTTCAGATCGACCCAGGATCACTTCACCTATCGCACAGCCTTCCACTAATAATGTTATGCAAAAGACTCGGGCTGATCCCGAATCAGCGCCAGGCGTAACTTATTTACTACGACGAATACAAGGCGTGGTGGCGTATCTGACCCTTCATTGGACAGTCAACATGCCAATTAAAAGTACAGTTTAAATGCCCTTAACTTATCTCTGATTTCAGTTTGTATTCTATGTACGGGCATGTTAATACTTACCAAATAACATTTTATAAACTTTGTTATTGCCATAAACTCTCATTTTAAGTTATCAAAAATTCTAACTTGTAGTTACAGACACCACTTATGATTAACCCGTTGTATTGTACTAAATTTGGATATCAGTTTTGGTCACAACAAACATATAATTCACAAATAATATTAAATTCCATTTATTTAATCAAAAGCAATAAGAAACTGGAACAAACAAGCTAAAACAAAGTATAGTTCTCTTGTGAACGTGTATGCGAACTTGTGTGTGCATGTTCATTCTTGTGTATGTCTGTGCGTTAATGTGCGTATGTGTGTGCGTGCGTGTGTGTAAACATACAGGTAATGTGTGACCGTCTGTCTGTATCAGTTTCTGTTACTCGGTGGGACTGTAGTTGGGTGGCAGCTCTGCCTTCTCCCTGCTCCACAGTTTCACCAGCAGGGGGAGCAGCATCTCTCCGTGTTTCTTGTCTCACTGGGTTCCCATCAGTTGGACAGACTCGTCCACGATGTCCAAGGAGAGAGGGGTGACTTTCTCCGTCAGCACAGCTGTGGTGCCTGGCTTGTACTTATACGTCCCCTGCCTGAGAGAGGGAGAGCGAGAAGGATTGAGAGAGAGAGAGCAGGTTTCAGAAAGAGATACAGAGAGAGGGAGACAAAGTGAGAAAGAGAGCTAATGCGCAAATAAGGGTAGTTTGGTTTTTGAAATCATAGTGATTGACGGGTTTGCCTGAGCCATTTCTGTGCCCAACCAAATGCCTCACGCCGCGTCTAGGCGACCAATCAGTGGGCGGAACCCTGGCCAATGGAGCAGCCCGGGGCGACCAATCGACAGGCGGGTGGGCGGGACTCACCTGCACCCCTTCTGCACAGGTTGGTCGAACGCCCGCAGGTACTGCACCCCTGCCTCAGTGATCACGCACAGGTCAACGTTACTGCCGGAGCCCAGGTCACAGAAGATTCCGGCAGTGATGGCGTCTCGCACCAGCTGCTTGGCCTCCTCCAACTGTGGGAGGAGGGAGGGGGGCGGGGGGAGGGGGGGTGGGGTGGGGGTGGACAAGGAAGGAGAGATAAAAGTACATATAAGAGGGAGGTGGAGAGAAGGGAGAGAGAAGTGGATGGATGGATGAATGGATGGAGAGAAATACAAGGAAGAAATGAAAGGATAGATGACATAAGCAGAAGCAAAAACACAAAAAACAAAACCCGTTTCCTTTAACTAAGACAACTGCACTATAATCATACGATACGATAAGAAAACGGTCGCATCTGACCTCCATGTCCGGTTTGTAGCGATCCTCAAACACAGAGATGGCTGCATCTGCCCCAGAACCTACAGCAGCACAAGAGCACATGGCACTGTGTTACAAACTGTAACAGAAACTAACATTACATTACAACCACAGACAGTAATGCACTCAGCACTGTCTTACAAACTATACCAGAAACTAACATTACATTACAACCACAGACAGTAATGCACTAAGCACTGTCTTACAAACTATACCAGAAACTAACATTACATTACAACCACAGACAGTAATGCACTGAGCACTGTCTTACAAACTATACCAGAAACTAACATTACATTACAAACACGGACACATATGCACATAGCATTGTGTTACAAATTAACAACAAAACAAATAATATTACATAATGTAACTTTGGGTTGTTAAGGACAGTGGGTAAATATCTCAGCCATGTGTTAAAAGTTTTTATGCGACACCATAGCTTGTGCAAAGACCAGGAAAGCTTATGCTAAAAATTCACTTCCACAAAAAAAAAATTGCATGTTAGTAATGATTTACGCAGATAACCCTATGAAACTATATATCCAGAAATGTATGCCTTCAATTGAATTTACACAAAATATATAAATAACTGATATTACATACAAAACCTGTACATAGAGAATTTATAATCCATTATTTCGAAGGAAGCCTGTTTTCATGACAAACTAACAGAGAACTAGAAATCTTCATTGCATAAACAAACTACTAGAGAGGTTTTATCACATTAACAGATTTACAAAGAGAGTAAGGGAGCGAGAGGGGCGGGGCCGTACCCATGGTGACGAAGGTAACGGACACACAGAGAGACAGTAAGGGAGGGAGAGGGGCGGGGCCGTACCCATGGTGACGAAGGTAACGGACACACAGAGAGACAGTAAGGGAGGGAGAGGGGCGGGGCCGTACCCATGGTGACGAAGGTAACGGACACACAGAGAGACAGTAAGGGAGGGAGAGGGGCGGGGCCGTACCCATGGTGACGAAGGTAACGGACACACAGAGAGACAGTAAGGGAGGGAGAGGGGCGGGGCCGTACCCATGGTGACGAAGGTAACGGACACACAGAGAGACAGTAAGGGAGGGAGAGGGGCGGGGCCGTACCCATGGTGACGAAGGTAACGGACACACAGAGAGACAGTAAGGGAGGGAGAGGGGCGGGGCCGTACCCATGGTGACGAAGGTAACGGACACACAGAGAGACAGTAAGGGAGGGAGAGGGGCGGGGCCGTACCCATGGTGAGGAAGGGCAGTTTGTCGGTGGAGCCGTGCGGGTAGACGCAGTACAGGTGGGGACCTGTAACATCCACACCACCGACGATGAGAGAGCAGCCAATATGGCCCTGATACCTGTAATAAAAGCATTATTATTATTATTATTATTATTATTATTATTATTATTATTATTATTATTATTTTCACTGTTGTTATTCTTCTTATTTCATAATCCTAAGAGTAATTCTCTCTCACTTTCTTTCCTCCCCCCTCCCTCTGTACTCCTCCCCTCTCCCCCCCATATCTCCCTCTCCCCTCCTCCCCACCTCCTCCTGCCACCTCCCCCTCTCTCCCCCTCCCTCCTCCCGCCACATCCCCCTCTCTCCCCCTCCCTCCTCCTCTCTCCTCTCCCTCTCTCCCCCTCTCTCCACCCTTTTCCTCCCTTCTCCTCCCCCCTCTCTGCTCCTCCCCTCCCCCTCACTCGCCTGAACAGCATCTGCTTCAGCTGCCGGGTCACCGTGACGACCAGCGGCGGACGGCCCGTGCTGAGCGCGTGCAGCTCCACGTTGGATGACATCATCTGGGTGGTGACCTCAGCGTCGGCGGCCACGCCCGCCCCGCAGCAGCTACGCGAGACAGAGGGACGGGAGCGTGACTTGTGAGCGCGCCAAAAAACATCCGAGGCACTCCCAGGGGACCCGACCAGCAGAAACACCCGGCTGGGCTTGGCCTGTCCCAAACGACGGCCTCTCCAACAATCCACGAGTTTAAGTTTTCATTCCAGTTACATCATCAGGGTCCAGTACAAAAATGTACTTGTACTTACTTACCCTGTAATTTTAAAACTAACTGCAAAGTGTAATTGTTTTTTTTTTTTTTTTTTTGAGAATTCGAAGTATTTGTATTTCGGGCAGAAATGTTTTGTAATTGGTCGGCGGCCAGGTGACAGTGCTCTCCCTGTGACAGTACGCTCTGTGTCAGTGCTTGCTTTGTGTCAGTGCTTGCTCTGTGTCAGTACTGTCTGTATCAGTGTTCTCTGTGTCAGTGCTTGCTCTGTGTCAGTACTGTCTGTGTCAGTGCTCTCCCTGTGTCAGTACTGTCTGTGTGTCAGTACTGTCTATGTCAGTGCTTGCTCTGTGTCAGTGCTATCTCTGTGACAATGCTTTGTGTCTGTGCTCTCTGTGTCAGTACTGTCTGTATCAGTGCTCTCTCTGTGTCACTACTTTGTGTCAGTGCTCTCTCTGTGTCAGTACTGTCTGTGTCAGCGCTTGCTCTGTGTGTCACTGCTCTCTCTGTGTCAGTGTTCTCTGTGTCAGTACTGTCTGTGTCACTACTTTGTGTCAGTGCTCTCTCTGTGTCAGTACTGTCTGTGTCAGCGCTTGCTCTGTGTGTCACTGCTCTCTCTGTGTCAGTGTTCTCTGTGTCAGTACTGTCTGTGTCACTACTTTGCGTCAGTGCTCTCTCTGTGTCAGTACTGTCTGTGTCAACGCTTGCTCTGTGTGTCACTGCTCTCTCTGTGTCAGTGTTCTCTGTGTCAGTACTGTCTGTGTCACTACTTTGTGTCAGTGCTCTCTCTGTGTCAGTACTGTCTGTGTCAGTGCTCTCCCCGTGTCAGTACTGTCTGTGTCAGCGCTTGCTCTGTGTGTCAGTGCTCTCTCTGTGTCAGTGCCCTCGCAGTGTCAGTGCTCTCCCTGGGTCAGTGTTCTCTGTGTCAGTACTGTCTGTGTCAGTGTTCTCTGTGTTAGTCCTCTCTCTGTGTCAATGCTCTCCCTGCGTCAGTACTGTCTCTGTGTCAGTGCTCTCTGTGTCGGTGTTCTCTGTGTCAGTGCTCTCTGTGTCCATGTTCTCTGTGTCAGTTCTCTCTGTGTCGGTGGTCTACCCACTATATGTTGGGGGCAATGTAGTGGATCTTCATGCAGTTTTTGTCCGCAACCACCATGTCATCTGTGGCTCTTGTGTCTGCTCCCAGTATCACTCCATCCTGGGGGGGGGGGGGGGAAGAGATATAAAGAACCAGTTATGGTGACATTCATATTAACATTAGGAATCACTTGGTCACCAAGAAAATCCTCAGAAGTGAATGCATGAAAAAAGAAATGCTGAACAAAACCAATTTTAAATGTAAACTTCAATTGTGTATTATAATGACCACAAGGGGGCGCCAGTTTCACAGAAGTCTTTCAACTCGCCTTAAAAAGGATTCCAGCGATAGTGGTTCCTGTTTTCCTGGCTTTGGGAGCTTTGTACCCCACCTCTGACAAGTTGCTTTCCAGGACAGCATTTCTGTTGGAAAAACAGCACATGTCACACGTTTACACCCCTCACTCGCACATTCAGTGAAAATGTCCTGACCAAATAGTAGACTAATCGTAGTTATCTGAACATCTTTATTTAAAAATTTTTGTCATAAACTGAAAAGTAGAGCTATACAGATAATTCTATAGACGCACTCTGTCCGCTTAATAACAAAATACATAACAAAAAAAACAAACATTGAAATACTTAGTTACAGGCTACAAATCAAATTTCCTTCATCTTTTTAAGTTTGTGCTCATCTTCCTCCATGTGGCATGTGCATATGGGGTGACATAGCTCAGGAGGTAAGAGCTGTCTGGCAGTCGGAGGGTTGCCGGTTCGATCCCCCGCCCTGGGCGTGTTGAAGTGTCCCTGAGCAAGACACCTCACCCCTAATTGCTCCCAACATGCTGATTGGTACCTTGCATGGCAGCCTTTCACCGTTGGTGTGTGAGTGTGTGTGTGAATGGGTGAATGAGAGGCATCAATTGTAAAGCACTTTGGATAAAAGCGCTATATAAAATGCAGTCCAAAAAATGCAGTCCATGAATGTGCAATGAATGTGCAAACAGGTGGGTACTGATCACCGATAGGCTATGTGCCTCTTTCACCCTTACAATGTTTCAATGCTATGTTTCAATGCAAATTGTACAGGTTAAACCTACTGAACTTATATATTATACTGAGCATTGAGAAGCCCTACATCTTTGCAAAACAATCTAGCCATCCACACCTGTGCCAAAATAGTAAGCAATGCATAGGCCTTGTAACAAAAGTAGGCTATTTAGCCTACTTTAAACAGGGCACTAGTACTTATTTTACCCATACCGATCAATACAGATCGCACATCTCGCTGCGATTGGCCATAAATGTTATATTCACTTACACTTGAGGCCCCATCGGGTTGTTCCTGAATTCTCGATCGCACAAATTGTTACTCACCTCCGGGTGTTCTCAAAAGAAAAACCGCCAGTAGGAGGGTAGTTTGGCCTTCCCGTATGTATCATTGTCAAAGGAGGTTAAATTCGTTCACCGCGTTGGTTCGATGAACTTCAGATAACGAATCGATGCAAATAGAGGGAAGATACCAATTCGTATTTTATTAATACCCAGGGTTTTGACGCCGTAACGCTGTATGACTCGGTTTGCTGGATGTGTCAGCGTTTTAGGCTTTATCCGCGGACGCGTTTTCACATTTGAAGTATCTTTCACTTTCAGTTTTGGCACATGATTCACCCAAGGAAAAGCGAAAAGGTTCAAATGCTAACTGGACAGGGTCTGCAAACCAAGATCTGTCATCAACTATCTATCGTACACTCCTAAATTAAACCCACCGTGACTGATCCACGATTAAACGGATTCACACACGGTGCTTGGGAAGAGTATTTTGTATTTCACCGAGTTTCAACATTTAAATGCCTGCATTTCCTAGTAAGTGCTGTATACACTCTGTGATGAACTTAGCTGTTAAACACAACAGTATTATTCCATTGTGAACCCCGTTTCTTTTCTAGGTGTTACGACAAATAACTGATGCGCAGTGCTGTCCTTTCGGCATGTAATTGATAAAATAGTCTACTTCTCAATAAGAAATCCCCCGGTCACTTCATATTAGCGCGCGCGCACACAATAATTCACACTAAAACATGGCAGAAAGATGACACCATTTTATTGACATATTGTGAATCTATCTTGTGATTACTGTAATGAAGCTGGACGTACCGGTTCATGTTTTTACAGATTTCTCACTGTTAATAATGATTATAGATGTTAAGATAATTTCCGTGTCGGTACTATTGGTTAGATAGATATACTCTTAATAATTCATATTTTCGTGTGATGGAGATGAATATTTGAGGAAAAAAATATTATGGTTTGGTAACGCGAGGCACAAAATAGCCACCCATTCCTTCCGGTATCGCATAGCAAAAACATTTACATGTAAAAAAAAAAAAAATTAAATTACATTTAAAATGACACTTAGTCACAATAATACATCTTTTAGACCATTAAAAAAACCAACAGATACGCATATATCAAAGTGTTATAAAAACATTTAACATATCTACATTTACTTATATAATTTTGTAACTATGTGGTGGTTTATTGCAATCTTATTGTTACAATATAAGTCCAGCTCCCATACATGACGAATGAAAAAAATACAGATCCATCCACTTTGAAATATTCAGGCCCTGTTTTGATTTTCCAATATTGCACCGCTGGCCAATGGGAGCATTTTGAAATACGAAACCCCTCCTCCAACATCCCCCGCAATAAATTCTAACTCATTTTAGCGTTCCCCCTAACCTCAACCCCTTTCCAACTGAAGCTCGGTCCAGTATAATATAATATGGCTCTGGGCAGACCGGAGAACTCTGGTAAAGTCGTTTTAAGCATAAAAGCAGGTATTTGTGTCTGGCTATACCTTGCACAGTCCACTGAAATACTGGTCAGCCCAGAGCAGGGTCACGTATGTGTTTCAAACATATTAACTCGCCTGGGCCTGGTAAAACTAAAAAAAACACTCCTGCATATTCCTGAGAATTTTCAGTGACACAAAGCCAAAATGCACACATAAAATGAAATGGTTACTTTTTCGTGACTGTTGAAGGTTAAAGTGGACGATTGTTTTTTTTTTTTGTTTTTTTGTTTGTTTTGTTTTTTAAATTGTCAAGTAACGTACAGGAATGTTACTAGTCCCTACAAAGAGTTCAAAGTATTTTCAATATTGGGCCTCAGTAGGGAAATTCTGCACTTTTGACTTTCTTTGGTTGATCCTCATTCTTTCATCGAAGAATACCATTTTCTCATTCTCTCCCTTTTCCCTTTCTTTAGTCACTCCCTCTCTTTTCACCTCATCGTGTCTGTGTGCATGTACTCTCTCTCCCTCTCTTTTCCTCCCTCCCTCTCTCTCTCTCTCCCTCCCTCCCTCCTAGCCCTGAGCAGGGGGTGTGAAGGAGGCCGGGCGGATCTTCATTTCGACGAAGGGGATGGAGAAGTCTTTGCCCTTCCAGCTGGTCCAGATCACCCCCTGCAAAATGTGTCAGGACAGATGGGGGGTCAGGACAGATGAGGGGTCAGGACAGATGGGGGGTCAGGACAGACAGGGGGTCAGGACAGATGGGGGGTCAGGACAGACGAGGGGTCAGGACAGATGAGGGGTCAGGACAGAAAGGGGGTCAGGACAGATGGGGGGTCAGGACAGACGAGGGGTCAGGACAAATGGGGGGCCAAGACAGACAGGGGGTCAGGACAGATGAGGGGTCAGGACAGAAAGGGGGTCAGGACAGATGGGGGGTCAGGACAGATGAGGGGTCAGGACAGACAGGGGGTCAGGACAGATGGGGGGTCAGGACAGATGAGGGGTCAGGACAGACAGGGGGTTCAGGACAGATGAGGGGTCAGGACAGACAGGGGGTCAGGACAGATGGGGGGTCAGGACAGACGAGGGGTCAGGACAGATGAGGGGTCAGGACAGAAAGGGGGTCAGGACAGACGAGGGGTCAGGACAGATGGGGGTTCAGGACAGATGAGGGGTCAGGACAGACAGCGGGTCAGGACAGATGAGGGGTCAGGACAGAAAGGGGGTCAGGACAGATGAGGGGTCAGGACAGATGGGGGGTCAGGACAGACGAGGGGTCAGGACAGATGGGGGGTCAGGACAGACGAGGGGTCAGGACAGATGAGGGGTCAGGACAGAAAGGGGGTCAGGACAGACGAGGGGTCAGGACAGATGGGGGGTCAGGACAGATGAGGGGTCAGGACAGACAGGGGGTCAGGACAGACAGAGGGTCAGGACAGATGAGGGGTCAGGACAGAAAGGGGGTCAGGACGGATGGGGGGTCAGGACAGACGAGGGGTCAGGACAAATGGGGGGCCAAGACAGACAGGGGGTCAGGACAGATGAGGGGTCAGGACAGAAAGGGGGTCAGGACAGATGGGGGGTCAGGACAGATGAGGGGTCAGGACAGACAGGGGGTCAGGACAGATGGGGGGTCAGGACAGATGAGGGGTCAGGACAGATGAGGGGTCAGGACAGACGAGGGGTCAGGACAGATGGGGGTTCAGGGCAGACGGAGGGTCATTCAGACAGCCAACACGATAGGTCATGTGACATGCCTCAGCTGACTGAACACTGAGCACCAAGTGCCACAGTGGAAATGCATTTCGCTCCTCAGGCTTTCTGCTGTGTCAAGTTCATTTATACGCATCATAATATGTCAGTCACATGACATGTTCTGTTCTGTCACAATCATTCAGTCAATCAATCAATCAATTAATCAATCAGTCAATCAAAAGGTCTGATCCAAAGAGAGCTATTTTATACAGACTCACCTGGTGGTTGGTGTGGGTGTGGTAAATCACCTGGTGGTTAGTGTGGGTGTGCTAACAGGTGAGACTCACCTGGTGGTTGGTGTGGGTGTGATAACAGGTGAGACTCACCTGGTGGTTGGTGTGGGTATGGTAAATCACCTGGTGGTTAGTGTGGGTGTGCTAACAGGTGAGACTCACCTGGTGGTTGGTGTGGGTGTGGTAACAGGTGAGACTCACCTGGTGGTTGGTGTGGGTGTGCTAACAGGTGAGGCTCACCTGGTGGTTGGTGTGGATGTGCTAACAGGTGAGACTCACCTGGTGGTTGGTGTGGGTGTCGTACAGGCCGTTGAGGTTAGCCTCGTGGCAGTTCTTGTACCACCACCCCCCCCTGTAGGACATGGAGCAGCGAGTAATGAAGGGATTGGGGTCGCGGTCCCACGTGGAGAACGGGCGCTCGTCGTGATATGCCATGGAGTCCCCTGCAGGGGGCAGCAGGGAGCAGAGGAGAATGGAGAAGGGGGAGATAAGAGGACAGGGGGGATAGAGAAGAGGTGAGATGAGAGGAGAGGGGGAATGGAGAAGGGGTGAGAGGAGAGGAGGAATAGAGGAGGGGTGAGAGGAGGAATGGAGAAGGAGGGAGAGAGGAAAGGAGGAATTGAAAAGGGGTGAGAGAGGAGAGGGGTGAAAGAGAGTGGTAGGGAATGAACGGTAGATAGAACAGAAGGAGGGAAGGAGGGAGGGATGAGGGGGAAAGAAGGAAGGGACAAGGGTTTTGGGGAGAGCAAAAGGAAAGAGCGAAGGAGGGGGGTTTGGGGAGAGTGAAGAAAGGAAGATGAAGGAAGAGAAGAAGGGGTAGGAAGGAGAGAGAAGGAGTAGAGTTGTGTAGAACATTCTTATGTATGTAGCACAATCAAGGTAAATTTGTACAAATTATTACTGTATTTCTTTCCAGGTTTTATTCTCATCAAACTGTTTGTCCCACCCCTGGCCACACCCCCAGCCCTGCCCCAAGCCACACCCCCAGCCCTGCCCCCTTACCGGCAGTGCCGGAGTATCCAGACAGCCTGATGGCGTAGTACCGCCTCTGCGTGTCCACGGAGAAGGAGGAGTACTGCGCGAAGGCTGACTCCGCCCCCACCCGCAGGTCCACCCGCATTGCCATGGGAACCTTGCTGGTCAGGTTGTGAAGCAGCTCGTTGCCTGGCGACAGAGACGCACGCGATTTCAGGCAAAGGTGCCGGAAAGGATACCCAGAAACAGAGCCTTCTGCTGCTAACGTGAGCTGATTGGCTTTCTTGTGGGAAACAGGTTGTGTCCTATTCCTCAGTTAAAATCCCTATAGTGCGCTGAGCAAAACTGGGATGTCCATACAAATGTAGCCTAAACATTCATTTCTTATAGCGGCTCTTTTCCAAGTAGTAGATGGTTTGATGTACGGTGCTACTCACTGTCGATGCCATCTGTAACAAATTAGAGTCCAAAGTACATCAACAGTATTTATGGGCTTAGCTAAGATTCATAGCATATGTTACGCATCTTAAAATATATATCACAACTTTTGAAACACATGCAAAATAATGGCTTACCGTAACAACAAATTAACACTTGAAATTTATTTGTAATTACTACGGGGAGTTCCAGGTTCCACAGTCATAAATATATTCACTGGTGATCCTGACCTCTGATTATAAATTAAACAATAGTGGTGCATTCCATCATAAAAATGCAGATGAATGTCCTGAAGTTTTATATGATGAATTCGCTTGCTAATAAAATCACTGCACAAATATGACCAACCAGTTGTGGTCATAACTAACAGGTCGAGTTTATACGCACAATTCCTGTTCAGAAAAACACATAGATTTTCATACACAGCAGACATTTTCAAAAGGCTGTATTAGATAAGAGAGGAGAGAAGACTGTAGAAGTACTGACTCTGGGAAGAAAAACAAGTGACATCACCAAGATATAATGAAAGTTGAGCTGGATAAATCTCACCGAGCCAGAACTCTCCGGAAAGACTTCCAAAGCCCGCACTGTACTCCTTCCAGCTCCTGAAGAAGTCTGTCCCACCATCCACTCTCCTCTGAAAGACCTGAAACACACACACACACACACACACACACAGCCACACACACACACACACGGACACACATTCATACACACACGGACACACATACACGCACCCACACACACGCACAAACACAGAGACACACACCAACACACACACACACACACACACACAGCCATACATACGCGCACACACGGACAGATGTTTTACACATCACTACGTGCTTGTGTGTGTGTCTGTGTGTGCGTGTGTCTGTGTCTGTGTGTGTGTGTGTGTGTGTGTGTGTTGGTGCGTATGGTCATGTGTATGGTTGTGTATGTGTCTGCGTGTGTGTGTGTTTGCTTGTGTGTGTGTGTGAGTGTGTGTGTGTGTGTGTTTCTGTGTTTGCGCATGTGTGTGTGTGTGGGTGCGTAGTGTCTGTGTGTGTGCTTGTGTGTTGGTGTGTGTGTTGGTGTGTATGGTCGTGTATGTGTATGCGTGTGCGTGTGTCGGTGTGTATGGTCGTGTGTGTGTGTGTGTGTGCGTGTGTTGGTGTGTATGGTCGTGTATGTGTATGCGTGTGCGTGTGTTGGTGTGTATGGTCGTGTATGTGTATGCGTGTGCGTGTGTTGGTGTGTATGGTCGTGTATGTGTATGCGTGTGTCGGTGTGTATGGTCGTGTGTGTGTGTGTGTGTGCGTGTGTTGGTGTGTATGGTCGTGTATGTGTATGCGTGTGCGTGTGTTGGTGTGTATGGTCGTGTATGTGTGTGTGTGTGCGTGTGTTGGTGTGTATGGTCGTGTGTGTGTGTGTGTGTGCGTGTGTTGGTGTGTATGGTCGTGTATGTGTATGCGTGTGCGTGTGTTGGTGTGTATGGTCGTGTATGTGTATGCGTGTGTCGGTGTGTATGGTCGTGTGTGTGTGTGTGTGTGCGTGTGTTGGTGTGTATGGTCGTGTATGTGTATGCGTGTGCGTGTGTTGGTGTGTATGGTCGTGTATGTGTGTGTGTGTGCGTGTGTTGGTGTGTATGGTCGTGTATGTGTATGCGTGTGCGTGTGTTGGTGTGTATGGTCGTGTATGTGTATGCGTGTGCGTGTGTTGGTGTGTATGGTCGTGTATGTGTATGCGTGTGCGTGTGTTGGTGTGTATGGTCGTGTATGTGTATGCGTGTGCGTGTGTCGGTGTGTATGGTCGTGTGTGTGTGTGTGTGTGTGCGTGTGTTGGTGTGTATGGTCGTGTATGTGTGTGTGTGTGCGTGTGTTGGTGTGTATGGTCGTGTATGTGTATGCGTGTGCGTGTGTTGGTGTGTATGGTCGTGTGTGTGTATGCGTGTGCGTGTGTTGGTGTGTATGGTCGTGTATGTGTGTCTGCGTGTGTGTACTTTTAGGGCACTCACACACCCATTAATTCGGGTTTCCCAGGTATGGTGAATTTGGGCGTGTTTGTGGGCGGGGCCTCACCGTCCAGCCGCCCCCGTCCGTCTCCATGTCGCAGTAGACCGGCACGGCCCCCCCTCGCTTCCCCGCCAGGAAAATCTCCGCCTCCCCGGACTCCTGCACCCCGTTCAGCAGCTCCTGGGAACAGTCTGAGGGGAAGGGGAACCGCAACGCACCTGAGAGAGGGGGGGGGGGGGGGCGGAGAGAGAGAGAGAAACGCAATTTCTCATTTGCATTCATTTGCATTTGCATTTGCATTTGCATTTGCATTTGCATTTGCATTTGCATTTGCATTTAATGTAATTGACGGCACTTGAAACTGACGCTTGACTGAACAGAGACATTCTGTTAGATATACATTTAATGTCTGATGAACATTTCCGCGATTCCTCTGTCCTTGTATCGCTTCCTCACTTCGTTGGGTGGCAGTAAGGAGTGAAAATAAGCAATTGGCATGGTGGCTAATGCTATTAATGCATCTTGATACTTTAGCAACACAAGTCAACCTGTCATGCATATAAAGCACATATGAATTTGAATATGAGTGGGAGAGCAAGAGTAAAAGTTAAAGTGGAGGGGAGAATTGGGGCAACAGTATAGTGTAATGGGTAAGGAGCTGTTCCCTGCCCAAAGGTCACAGGTTCGATTCCCAGGTAGGACACTGCTGTTGTACCCTTGAGCAAGGTACTTAACCTGCATAGCTTCAGTATATGTCCAGCTGTGTAAATGGATGCAATGTAAATGCTGTGTAGAATGCGTGAATTTGTCACTCTGGATAGGAGTGTCTGCTGAATGCCTGTAATGTAATGTAATGAAAAAGAGAAAAAGAGAGAGAGAGGGAAATCAGAGGAAAAAGAGGAAAGGATAAGTTTGTTTTAATTGAGCTCTTACCAGTGGTGAACTCCGTTGAGCTGGCTGAAGTGTACTGACCCCGCCTCTCTCCCCGCAGGTGAACTGTGTACTTCGACTTTGGAAACAGCCTGCTCAGCTTGTACTGAGTCACGCTGGGGTCAAGGGTCACTTCCTGTTTTGGGGTGTAGGAGCACAGAGGAAAACGATTGTGCTTCAGGTGATCCAGCTGTCTGCTCACCTGTCCGTATGAACTCCCCCCCCCTTTACCCCCCACCCCATGGTTCTCAAATTCAAATCCACGTTAAATCTCAATATATCCTCTCTCTCTCTCTCTCTCTCTTTCACACTCTTGAGTGTCTCACCTTCGCCTCCTCCCCTGCCGTCTGATAGGTCAGTTTGTAGCCAGTCACTGCCACGGAGGGTGGTTTCCAAGACAGCACAGCCGAGCGCGGGGTCACGTTATTGGCTGTCAGCTTGCGTGGGCCCTCCCCCCCTCTCTCATCAGTTCCTGAAAGGCGGACAGACAGACAGCCACAGGAAGACAGCAGCTCACATTAAGCCTGATTTAGACATCGACAAAAAATGAAAGTGTCGCACAACATTTTACATTTATACTTCAGCAAAGGGTTGTGGAGAGGGTTCTGTTGTCTGTGGTAATGAGACGGCAAACTGCTGATGTTTACATCTATGAAAATATTGCGGCGCCAGGTGAAATTACTCAGAAGTAGGGGAGAAATAAAATGAATATATACTTTTGTTTCAAAAAAATGATGCAAACAGAAAAAAAGAAGGCAGTCTGTCACTCCGATAAACCAAAAATAATGACGTATCCATGACAATGAATTTCAGTGTTCCATATGGCTGTCCAATCAACATTGTGCGACAAAGTATGAAGTTCTGCAACAGAAAAAAAAATTCTACAGGTGCGCGACACTGAAAAGAAGTCATGCAACACTTTTTTTCCGTTGAAAATACGTCATTTTTGTCATGCGGCATTTGTCGAAAGGGTCATGTGACCAAGTATAAATCAGACTATAGGGTATACTGCACTGATAATACACTAACGAACGTGTGACACCGGTCTGAGTGTGTATCTTAAATGAATTACAGAAAAGACACGGCGCACACACACACAGAAAGGAAAGGGAAAGAGAGAGAGAAGAGGGAAGTGACAGAGGGAATACATTGAAAATAAAGAAAGGAGAGTGGCATACAGATAGGAAGGGAAGGAGGGAGGAAAGAATGAGTGGAGTTATTATATAAGAACACCACATCTCCAAAAGTATATGGACACCTGCCAACATCTCATCTCATCCAAAATTATGGGCATTAATATGGAGTTGGTCCACCCTTTGCTGCTATGACAACCTCCACTCTTCTGGGAAGGATTTATACAGGATGTTGGAGCATTGCTGCAGGGATTTGTTTCCATTCAGCCAGAAGAGCATTAGTGAGGTTGGGCACTGATTTGGTGATTAGGCCTGGCTCGCAGTTTGCTTTCTAATTGATCCCAAAGGTGTTTGATGGGGTTGAGATCAGGGCTCTGTGCAGGCCAGTCAAGTTCTTTCACATAATTCTCGACAAAACCATTTCCATATGGACCTCGCTGTGTGCCCTGTCATACTGAAACAGAAAGGGCCTTGCCAAAACTGTTGGGGAAGCAGAGAATCATCTAGAATATGCTTCTATGCTGTAGCATTAAGATTTGCCTTCACTGGAACTAAGGGGCCTAGCCAGGAAAAACAGACCCAGACCAAGGGGTGTCCAGATACTTCTGGGCATATTGTCCAAATTCCCCTCCTAAATCATTTTGCCTACACACTAACGCCCATTTTGTGCAGTTTATGAGAGCTGCCGTTTAGTACAAGGGTTGTCCCTTAGTTAAAACTATAAACAAAACACTAAGTTGAAATTGTGAGCAAAACTGTAAACAGAGGCGCCCAATTAATTTATTTTTGTTAAATGCTTGTTAAGGTATAGAAACGAATGTTATTACGTTATCACAGGCAAAAGATGGTATACTTCCGCATGGCCAACAGAGGGCGCAATAAGCCTAGTATTTCAGAAGCATCGCATTGGTTGCTTTGTGATTCTCTGGAAACTTCGTAAATATGTGATGCGCGTGATCAGATCACCTCAGGTGAAATACACACTGTAATAATATTTTATATTCTGTATCTTTTACACAGGTAAGTGGATCATAAAAACGAATCTAATCATCTAATGACATTGTACAGTTGCGTGAATCGTAACGGTAATCTTTAAGGAAGGAAATGCTGAGTTTGACCGTAGTTCAGCATAACCACGTTAGACTAGCAACGACAGTAAAATGGCGATCGCTGACGAAACAAGTCATGTTAATGTTACATTCACAAGACACACAATGTAGTAATGTCACTGTGGAGCAAATATAAAATAAAACTTGTATTGTTTATATTGTTATCATCAGCTCTAGCAGACTAGAGCACTGATTTGCTGAGTTAGCTGTAGATAATTTACTATTCATTTATTTGGTTCTCGCTTAGCTAACCGCTAGTTTGGTTTATAGTAGCACATAACAGCAGCTAGCCTAGCTTAGCTAACGGTCACCAAGAAGTGGGGGACTCGTGCTATGTGTATCGATGCAGTTCGTAACATAGCAACAACGAGTACGGGCCATCCATGACCAGCAGAATGGCTACTTATTCTGTATGTCGGTAGTTAGTGAATCAGCCTATCATCACTACACTAATCGAGATTAATATAAATAATTTCAGATTAATGTGATAGCATCAGTAGACTAATGAAGATCAATATTAATTACTAGAATAATGTGATTGCCTTTATAATTGTATGACATACTCTGCCCCTTAATATTGCCTCGTTTTCATACAGAAAGAGTGCAGGGTGTCGCGCAGTAAGAGCACCAGATTAAGAGTTTATCTGTTATCCTTAAAAAACACTGTTTTTGCATGATTTGTTAATGCGAGAGTACTTGCCGTGCTAATGGTTGCCGACTTTCTAAGATATTAAAAGGTAAGACCTTGAATAGTAGAATATATATGCAATGAACAGTACACTATGCTACTATATATATATATATATCACGATGGAATACTTACCTTTGTCTGATCAGTAAACTAAAGAGTAGTGAACTTGATGCTATGAATGTCTAATTGCAGGTTATTGAATACGAGTTAATGAGTCATAATTTGATTGTTTTGTTTAAGAGAAGCACCGCGTTGGTAGCTTTGTGATTCTGGAAACATTGTCTATATATGATTCCAGTGATCAGATCACTTCAGGTGAAATACACGCTCTGATAATATTTTGTGTTCTGTATCTTTTACACAGATATCAACAAATTAATTAGTTATGTTAGACTGCGCCCCATGCATCATTTTGTGCATCATTTTGTGCCTGTAATATATGTGTGTATATATATATATATATATATATACTTAAGTTAACAAACATCTCATGCGCAGCAGTGGGAAATTATTGTATTAGCACGTGCAACTGGATTAATGGTATAGCATAACAAGTGCTTGAAGTTTAGGAAAACAATTGCTGGCAGTTGCTGCCATAGTAACAAACAGGAATAAAATGGGTTGATGGGCTGCTGCCTTTGATCAGTTCTGTCCATTACGGAAAGAAAGAGCATTCCTTCGTAGTTTTTTAATTTTCAAATTATAGCCTACCCCCCCCCCCCCAAAAAAAGAAAGATATAAAATATTGCCAGGGACTGACCCGAACTAAATTTGGGGTAATTCCCTCTGTCTTAATTTGGCTGTGTTGCAGACTTAAAAAGAAGGTAGATGAAGCGTGCAAAATGTCCATGCAAGAGCACCCGCACTGTAAGATGTTTTCTGTAATGTTTTCTGGATGTTTTCTATAACAGCCTTAGGCCCTCGTGGACTTGACGGGAAACGCGCCTTGGAGTCCGCTAGTCCAGAGAACTGGATTCGGCCACAATTAAGCGTAACTCGAAACAGAAGGGGAAGTGATTAGATGGGGCTAGAGTGCGTGTGCATACAGGCTTACTGGCGCTGGTGAGAGGCTTGGATGATGCCTTAATATTTATAAAATTAGTGGGGGTGCTAGTCCCCCCAGTTTTTTCTTTCTCTTTTTTTTTTTTTTTTTTTTACAGGACAATGTTATGTGAAGTACGTTGCCTACTAATATCAATAGCGTTGCATTTCAGATTGACAGTATGTCCATTAGCCTTGCATGCTCATGCAGCCTGTTTTTGATAGGCACGCCATATCCACACGGGCCTCAATCAAATTCTGGCTGGCTGTGGGTGCAAGTGAATTGAGAAAACGGACGGTTGCTCGTTTTTCAGGAAGGCAATCACTTTGTTAACTCTCGGTGTTGCTGGTACTAAATAGTTAATTACTTTTAATGTATTGTCACTGCAGAGCCTGTTCTCGCGTTCCTTTTTTGTGTTCAGAAGCACTAACGTTTGCCGATAACTGTCGTGGTTCATCCTAAAGCAGTTGATTAAGTCTGGGAACAGAGAAAGTCGTGCTCGTGTCTGGTTGCATAACAAGCATTATTTGTTTTTTGTTTATTTGTGGGATTGAAGCAGTGATTCTTGAATGGATGTTGCGTATTTTCCTTTTGGGTTCATCGGAGGTTTGCTTAGGGTTAGCAAAGACGTTTGTCTCCTGTTTTCAGTTTGTTTCTCAGCTCGCTGGTCTGTAAACAAGGGTGGGTTGTTTCTGCCGGTTCTGTCGTAACTGGGTTAGTGACTCAGCTCACTCTGGCGGAAAAGGGTCTCTCTCTCTCTCTCTCTCTGGTTTCACGTGTGCTCCCCAGTGTTGCTTAATTTGCAGCCAGCGCCCGTGTGCGCGCATATGCGCATGTGTGTGTGTGGTGTGTGCGTGTGCGGTGTGTGGTGTGTGTGTGCGTGCGTGCGTGCGTGCGTGGGTGTGTGTGTGCCTGTGGGTGTGTCTGTGTGTGTGTGTGTGTGTGCGTGTGTGTGTGTGTGTGTGTGTGTGGTGTGTGTGCGTGCGTGTGTGGGTGTGTCTGTGGGTGTGTCTGTGTGTGTGTGTGTGTGGTGTGTGTGTGCGTGCGTGTGTAGGTGTGTCTGTGTGTGGGTGTGTGTGCCTGTGGGTGTGTCTGTGTGGGTGTGTGTGTGCGTGTGTGTGTGTGTGTGTGTGTGTGGTGTGTGTGCGTGCGTGTGTGGGTGTGTCTGTGGGTGTGTCTGTGTGTGTGTGTGTGTGGTGTGTGTGTGCGTGCGTGTGTAGGTGTGTCTGTGTGTGGGTGTGTGTGCCTGTGGGTGTGTCTGTGTGGGTGTGTGTGGGTGTGTGTGTGGGCGCGCGTGTGTGTGTACCTGTGTGTGTGTCTGTGGGTGTGTGTGTGTGTGTGTGTACCTGTGTGTGTGTGGGTGTGTCTGTGTGTGTGGGCGTGTGTGTGTGGGTGGGTGCGCGTGTGTGTGTGTGTGTGCGTGCGTGCGTGTGTGTGTGTGTGTGTGTGTGCGTGCGTGCGTGCGTGTGTGGGTGTGTGTCTGTGTGTGGGTTTGTGTGCGTGTGTGTGTGTACCTGTGTGTGTGTCTGTGGGTGTGTGTGTGTGTGTGTGTACCTGTGTGTGTGTCTGTGGGTGTGTGTGTGTGTGTACCTGTGTGTGTGTGGGTGTGTCTGTGTGTGTGTGTGGGTTTGTGTGCATGTGTGTGTGTACCTGTGTGTGTGGGCGTGTGTGTGTGTGTGCGTGCGTGCGTGTGTGGGTGTGTCTGTGTGTGTGGGCGTGTGTGTGTGGGTGTGTGTCTGTGTGTGGGTTTGTGTGCGTGTGTGTGTGTACCTGTGTGTGTGTCTGTGTGTGTGGGCGCGTGTGTGCAGTACCTTCCGCAGTAGTAAAGACGGTGGAGGTTCCGGCGCTCTGTTGGCCGCCCAGCTGGCTGGCGATGGTGACGTTGTACTGCGTGGCGCCCCGCAGGCCCTTCAGCTGGTGCTCTGCAGCGTTTCCTGATACTTTGATTCTCACATCCCCAGCTGAGATGGAGAGAGAGTGAGAGTGAGGGGGGGAGGGGTGGACGGAGGAGATGCTTTTTGGCATCTAATATTTGCACTGACACTTAAACCACGGCCATGATAGAAAATCAAATGAGTGTAATTCATTATACGGTGAGCCCACCAAAAAAAAAAAAAAAAAAATCAAACCACAATCCAAAACCACACCAGCATAAAAAACGGGGGAATCTCAGTTTCTCCTTCTGCACACAACACCCTGTGACTGTGACTTCTGTTGCCACTGCAGTAGAGGGGGAGAGAGAGGGAGGGAGGGAGCATCTGCAACAGAGCGAACATCAAACCTCCTGGGAAAGGAAAGGTGCTCTGAAAACATAGCAGAACAACAGGTAGCCACAGCCCGAGAGTGCCGCGACCCCTAGCCTCTGTTCACTGCAATAGATTTTGCTCTTACTAGTTTGTACTGCTGTTACTTATAATTATTTGTTAGTCTTATCCTTATAGTGTTGTCCAGAGAGAGAGAGAGACAGAGAGAGAGAGAGAGAGAGAGAGAGAAAGGGTTTTTTTTCCTCCTGTAGGGTGATGTACGTATGACTAAGACACAAACTGTTAGGGAGGTCCAGCATTGTGATGTCACAGACCCTGTTCTGAACCATAAACAATGATGTAGCTGTTCACGGTTGCTAGGGCCGGTCTCCAGAGCAACAGGGCTTTGTTGTGGCTGACATTGATGGCGCGGAGATCCGTGGGTGGGTCAGGAACTGGAGGGGGCAAGGGGGGGTATGGGGTGGGGGGGGGGGGTTGGGGGTGAGAAGGGTACGGGGGTGTTGGAATGAACAAAAATGAGAAGTTAGAGAGAAACAAATCTGTGTCACTGAAATAAATAGATTGAGCACTGCATGGTTGGGGTTGGTATAGAAGAAAACCTCTGCACTCTCAAGCATGTGTTTGTTATTTGGGTTTTCCCTTCTGCTGTCTCTAAGGATGCTAATTGACTGCCTGTTTCCTTAATCTAAACCTTGTGTGGTTTCATTAAGAAGCCTTTTTGGGGAGAACTGGGACAAAATCTATGGGGGCCTCATGCTTTGGGAAATGTTCTGACCTACAACCAGACTACCATAAACCCATAAGCCTCTTTGAAGGAACCAATGGAGACATAAATATTACAAGGACACGATATCCCGACCTTTCAAACTGATAGAAAGTACTGTGCTGAACAACCTGTTTTTTATATGCAGTGAAGAAACAACACTTAAGTACACCTTTTACCTCCCCTGCACCTGATCAGGTTGTCCTTTTTTATTTTCATAGCTTGTGGTTCTTAGTTTAATGCTCATTAAGGAGGCAGTTTACTGAAATTAAGGTACGTTTCCACTTACCCAGTTTTCTAGATATCTGCTGCAACTCACCCTGATAAAACGGACCTCAATGGTTCCCTAGCTTTTGTGGCCTCCAATTGCCAAAAAAATTAGGTTTACATTAGAAAAACTCAACAACAAAGTCTCTTTCCAAATATAATGCCACGGTTACTCACTAGCATCAACAGAGCTTACTTTATGCACAGTTGTTTTTAAACAATGTTTCAGCATTGTCATAACATCAATGTTGTAACATTTCCCCAGAATACTGGCGTGCTTTGGTTGAGACTTTGTGCGAACGTACGCAGTTGGCGTACTTTATAGAACGTGGTTTTTTTAATGAAACCGTGCACAAATTAAGCTCTGTGGTAGTTTGTGAGTGACTGAGGCTGTCTGTGTTAGGACTGTACTTTTCTTCCACTGGGGGATTAATTGCACTTCAGTCTCAGAGCTTTGCACTTTTGTCTGAACAGCAAGTCCCTCTGGTTAAACGGCAGTAAAGTACAGGTTGGATAACAATTTTATGCGATGCAGCGGCTGCAACACAGGTGTTTAATTTCAGCGGACGACTGGTCCAATTTTTGCGAATTCCGGCATGCATGGAGTCAAGTGTAGCGATGCTGGACAGGCCTGGTATTTGATAATTACAGCTAGCAAGGCTGCATTATCTCACCAGAAAGAAGGGGGGGGGGGGGGGTGATTATGGGGGCCAGGTTAGTGTCAGCTTTCGACGCCAAAAAATGGCTGGACGCGCCGATGTTTCCCAGGCGGAAATGGTGATGTCAGGGAGGAATGTGGAGGGGAAAGGCCTCATCTGCAAATGGCAGAAGACAGACGTGTGTACTCCAGGTTCGTGATGTGTGCCCTTTCATTCAAAGCGCATTGGCTACGCGCACCAGTGACATTGCAAATTTCTACCTGGGTTTTAGAGTGGCCTGTTTCAGGGACTGCGGTGGCGCCACACCCTGTTAAGTGACTTCACGTCTCTGCTTCTGTGTCTTATTTAGTTCGCTTGCTGTGTCAGATGTCTGGTCGTGTTGCTTTGTAAAACAGAGTGACTTCATTGGCATAAATGACGAAAGGAGAGCTGAGTTTTCAAACTGCAAGCTAAGAAAATAGGAGCGGGATGCTAAAAGATCAGGCTACTTACGTGTGACAACAAGGCCTTTGACTGGGTCACTCTCGTCCAATCCCAGCAGGGAAATCACACTGACCTCATAGGTGGAGCCAGGGGAGAGTTGAGAGAGAGGCACAGTGGAATTCTTGGAGTCCACGGCCACAGAGATGGGCTCCCCTGGGGCATAGAGGGAAGTGCATTGTGGGTAAAAATAAGAAGACAACAAAGGCACGTTTTTTTGTCTGCTGCTGGATGGCATCAAACTTTTTGCGGTATTCCACAAGTCTACCAAACTTAGAACTACAATGAAAATTTGACCATTGTTGACTGGTGCATCTGTGACTTTCAATCAGTCATGTACCTGTATGTGTTCCCATGACCTTGAAGCTAGAGATGATGTTCTTACTTTCTCTGGTGTTTGTATGTGCACGTGATCTTGAAGCTAGTGATGAGAGTATTACCTTCTCTGGGGTGTGTGTATGTGACCTTGAAGCTAGAGGTGAGACTCTTATCTTCTCTGGTGTGTGTGTAGGTGACCCTGAAGCTAGAGATGAGACTGTTACCTTTTCTGGTGTGTGTGTGTGTACATGGCCTTGAAGCTAGAGGTGAGACTCTTACCTTCTCTGGTGTGTGCAGGTGACCCTGAAGCTAGAGATGAGACTCTTACCTTCTCTGGTGTGTGTGTACGTGACCTTGAAGCCAGACACGGGGCTCTTAGGCTTGGCCCAGGAGACGATGAGAGAGGACTCGGTCACGTTGCTGAAGGAGAGGTCAGAGGGTGGCTCAGGGCCTGGTGCGAAGATGAAGCAGAGAAGAGGGAGTGAGGGAATGTGAGAGAGAGAGAGAGAAAGAGAAAGAAAGACACAAGCGAGGGACAGAGAGGGAAGGCCAGGGGATGGACAGATAAGAGTGAGAAAGGCTTGAAAGTAAGAATGGTGGATGAGAAGTAGGAACCAAACACACACACACATATACCACAAGCACACACACATACACCAGAAAACACACACTCACCACAGCAAACTATCTCTCTCTCTCTCTCACACACACATACGAGGTACACACACACACACACACACACACACACACACATGCACAATAGGAGAGAGTCAAGGGAAACTTCCACAGAGGGAGAAAGAGAGATGTCATATAGAGAAGGTAAGACTTTGACATGACCACCAGGGGGCCCTCATACTGTTGACAGTATACACGTACATACAGTACACACATATGCATTGCCCGTGACTGTTAGTATTCATATGATTGCATATGTATATATGTGCAGTCCATTCATATATACAATATATACAGTACATTATATGGTACATGTACAGCATATACAGACAGAGGGTGCTGTTGGCGCTGTTAATGCCACTGATCTGATCCTGTTCGGAGAACACAGTAGAATAGAAGGTAAAATGATCACGTGATATTAGTGATGCTGAGCTGGTCTTTCAGTCCTGAAAGGAAGAATGAAATGGATGGAAGAGGAATGAGTGAAGGAAAAATAATTACTTTTAAAATGTAAAAATGGTGAAAAAAAATGGTGAAATTTGAATAAGTAAAAAAAAACAGATAAAAAGGTTAAATATCACAACCAAATTGTGTGATGAAGGGAGTATAACAGAGATGATGAAGAGGTATAAGATATACGGTGGCCAACAGATTTTCAACCCTGGGGAAAAATTATTTTTAAATAAAAAAACAACTCCATTCACTGACAATGGATTAATGGACTTCAAAACACAAAAAATATGAATCAATATTTAGGTCAGCAGGTGACCAGTTAATTGATTCATCGGTAGCAGTTTTCACTGATTAAAAAAAAACAAAAAAACCTTTGGGGCCAACCATGGTCTTACCCTGAGTTTGAGGAGGATGGTGAGGAGAGGCAGGGAAGATGGCAGACTGTAAGCTAACCCTGAGAGAGAGAAGATCAGATCAGGAATGAGAGAGAGAGGGATGTCACAAAGGTCCTCATGAATATTAATGATAATTAATATTCATGGAATGGATGTGAGGCACATGGATCTTTTTGGAGGTGACGTATAACAGTACATTGTAAAACAGAGCCTGAAACTTGTCTGTGTTGAGCTTCTAATTATAGCCTTTCTGTTAATTCCTCAAATTTGCTTGTTACGGGATGCTTCCTTTATCCTGAATTCAGAGTCCTGATATATGTCCTTATGGTTTGAGGCCATGGTTATCAACCCTGGTGACCCACAGGCTATGCCGGTACTAGATACAATTCAGAACTTCATTTAACAATTAAAGCAGCTGATTAGTTAGCTTGCCTCACGTGGTTTCTTGGACCTTAACTGGTTGCTGATTTTTAGGTAAAAACAAAAACCAGTACACTTGCGGTCCAGTGGACCAAGGTTGAGAACCAACAGTTTGAGAAAGCACCAACTGTCCTTGATTAGGTAGAGAATATGCAGTATTGTCATCCTGAGATAATGTGCCTTCACTCCACTAGGGGGTGCTCTGAATCACTGTCCCTTTAGTGTGATAATCTCAGTGTTTTTCTTCACAATGTACCCAGTATGAGTTGCACTCATCACAGTTCTGTACGAAACAGATGTGAGACAAGTGTTCAGAAGACAAAGGGTTAAACACACCACACAACAGTGCAATCTCAATTAATCAGTGGCAGCAGGATTAATTGTTTGTTACATGAATCTTGATTAATTAAAGCGTGGCACTGTCTGTGTGAAGGTGCTTTAATTGAAAGCCGTGGTCTTCCAGTGCCATTGAAACCACAAAATGAAAGCAACACAACACGTGAATAAGCAACAATTACCAGACGCAAACACAGACACACAGAACATGCTTACTCCTAAAATAGCTGTGACTCAATCAAAACTGGATAATTTTCAACTCAAAAAATAATCCCTGAGGTTAAATATATTATTTCAGGAGACAGCTGGTGTGCACCTGTTGCTATAAATTGACAAAATGGTAACGCTTCATAATATGGCACAGTTATAAATGCTGAATAAGTTATTAACAACTGCATCCTGCATCATTGATTGTAAATGTTTGATGGTTGACTGGTGTTAATTACTGTTAGTAAGTGTGTTATCAAATTGCATTGCATTTGTCGGATACACATAATTAGTATTGGCTTCTGGATTGGCTTCATGCCCCTGAGGTAGGGTGTGTGAAAGTCACCTAGAGTTTGAGTTGCATAAATGCCCCAAGCCACTCACCAGGCACCTGTGAGACAACAGTTCGCAGTGAAAGATGCTGTACGTTGCGAGTTGTTCTCAGTGAAAGATGCTATAGGTTACCCGTTCTCAGAGAGATCTTGCAGGTTGCCTATTGCTGGCAGCTAGAGATCACACTAGTTACCAGTTGTTGTCAAGGACATATCATGTCAATCAAAAACTGGAAATGAGGAAAGATACTAAAAATCTACAGTACATTTTTGATTATGTGTAATGCAATTATTACTCAAAGAATGCAATTATTAATTATTAATCTTTATCAGAGAAGAATAACAACCATATTCTGAAGTGTTACCAGTTTATAGTCGTGAGGGGGTCATTTTATGAATGTCTAAATATCTACTCTTTTCACTTTTATATGGCATGTATAACTAATTTTCTATGTATTTATATTTGCAAGATCTTTAAACATTATATGATGCATGAAATGTAATGGATCATATATGCATGAAAGTCTACATATAGTAGTGTGCAATGTGGAATATGTGAAATGGTCCTCATGATTTAACAAGCATTATTTTTAAAATCAGGTTTTTGTGGTGTATTGATCCCAAAATATATCATCAAGCAGTGTGGGGGATGCCAGGAAGGGAAGGGATGAGAGTGGAGATGGGGAGTGGGGGGTGGGTACCTGTGCTGACTGTAAACTGGTGGATTTTGGACCGAAACCCAGGCCCTGTACCGGACAGCATCAGGGAGTAGTTAGTCTGCGGGGCGAGGTCCTGGAACAGGAGGGAACGGGCAGAGCCTGGGAGGACCTGGGTGAATTTTGGGGTCTTCTCGTGTGGTCTGGCGGGGAAGTGGGTTTCACTCCTGCTTCCATCTTCAGTCCTGCCCTGATCTTTACCTAGTCTGCCTTCATCCACCTCTTGATCCTCTTCCTCATCTTCCTCCTCCTTTCTCTCCCCCTCTTTCTCCCTCTGGGTCCCGCCCTTATCTCCATACTCCCTGCGGATCACAGTGAAGTTCTGGTAGATTCCAGATGGTACCTCCCAGATAAGGACAAACCCCCTGGAGGTGACGTTCTGTGCCTCAATAGATGTGAAGCTTGGGCCTGTTCTTGGAGCACTGCCCCCCAGATCTGTTTCATTCTTTCGGACGCCTGTACCAACCGGGGAATAAATGACCGCCTTTCTGAAGCCGACCCGTTTAGTGGGGCTCATGTTTGGATTTTGGCCTACCTGGATGGAGGTGATGTTGCGGCCTATTTTGGAATAACCTTGCTGCCTTGCTTTAACTTTGGAGCTGTTGTTTCTGAGGGCTGGTTCACTGGGGCTCACTCTGGTTTCTGTACTGTTTGTATTTTCTGGACTGTAGCCACCTTGTTGTCTTTGGAGGTCATTGGGCTTCCTGGGTCTGTGGTACTGACTTTGGGATGGGTGATGGGGTGCACCCTGGCTTTGAGGACGGAGTACTCCCTGGTTTGGGTGACGGGGTGCACCCTGGTTTGGGTGACGGGGTGCACCCTGGTTTGGGGGACGGGGTGCACCCTGGTTTGGGCGACGGGGTGCACCCTGGATTGGGCGACGGGGTGCACCCTGGTTTGGCCGGGTCCTGTTGAGGAATGGACCTATATGAGGACGGCGAAGGGGAGGGGTCCTAAGATGAGGGTGCCCTGGCCTCAGTGGACCTCTCTCTTTCCCCTCTCTCCCTGTTATCCCCCCTCCCTCCACCCCATTCTTCCCCTCATCCCCGCTGGAATCCATCAGTCCATTAGGGATAGCACTCTCATGGGTCATGTCAGCTTTGGTTGTCAAGGATACAGTCTCCAGGGAGCCCCCTTTGTCCTCCTCCCTTAAGCTTCCAGAATGTTGATCTGGAGTTCCATCAAGGTCTGTGTCTGTACCAGTCATCATGGGCACATTCTTCAGGGAGCCCCCTTTGTCTTCCAGCCCTTGGTTTCCAGAATGTGAATCTGGAGATCCATCAGGGTCTGTGCCTGTATCAGTCTTCATGGACACACTCTCCAGGGAACCCCCTTTGTCTTCTGGATTTCTGGAATATACCTGTGAATCACTCTCTGATTGGCTTTTAGGGGTACTGGGACCTGTGGTATGACTGGGTGGGGCCAGGGATTGTTTGGACCCTTCCTGGGAGTTTGCTATTCCAGTTTGGTCAGGCAGGTTGATTTGGCTTTCGTCCTCAGACAGTCTTGATGCTGGGAGAAGGGATGGAGAAGAAGCTGTGGGTAGGGCAGAGAGTGGGGTTTGCTGCTTGTCCTTGGCTTCCTGCTGCTTGTCCTTAGCTTCCTGCTGCTCAGAAGACTCTTTGGTCCGGGTGATCTGCATTTGCCCCTGTGCCCTGCCATTGACTAATGGTTCTCCTTGAGGTTCATGATCATCCCTGCCTTTTTTCCTCGAGTCTGAACCAGCCATGTCTGTCGTGATGTTAATGTCACTCCCAACCGCTTGGTCGCCTCTCTCAAGTCCACTGGCTGCACCCACCCCCGACCCATCCCCCTCCCTGTGCCCTGCTCCTCTGGCTCCACCCTCAGACCCTGGTTCTTTTCCCAACATCCAAGCAGTACCATTCACTCTCCTGTATCCCACCTTCACCTTCTTTTTAATGTTGATGTGGGGGATATTTCCCCTAGGCATAGTCGTCTGCTTCACAGCCTCTTTCCTTGCTCCAGTTTCTCTGCCCATCTCAGGATTTGCATGACTTTCAGAGCCAACTGGTGATTGGTTTGAGGGTGTTTGGTTCCCACCCCTTCCCTGAGAATTGTGTAAGGTATGGTCGGTTCCGACTTCAGGTACATTTAGTTCCTCCAGGGGTCTCTTCCCCGCATCAGTCTGTAAGGTTGCCCCTTGTGTGATGAGGGTGGGTTGTCTGGGTTTTTGTCCAGCTGTGTGAATCATCTTCTTCTTTGCTCCGAACACTGGACGTTTGATTCCTGGCTGCTTCTGCAAAGCTTTGCCCTGAACTGTCCTGGTGCCGTTTAAATGTGCCCAACCCGGAACCTTGGTTTTTTTGGCCACGAGTGGTCCCCCTGGCAGTTTGGGCCTGGCCCCGTCTTCGCGTTTGTCCTGCGGATTTGCGGAGCCAGTTCTCATGGGCCGCAGGTCTGCCTCGGTTCTGTCGCCGTCTTCTTCCCTGTCTCTTTCTAAATGGCCTCTCAACACCTTCCTCCCATCGGCATTGTGCTCATCCTCCTGCTCAGTTTTCTTGTTGAACACATTCTCACCTGGTTTTGTCTTCCCTGGCACACCCCCCTCCGACCCTACTGCCACAGTCACGGTTTCCACGGTCGCATCAGTATCTAAGCTGGTGGCTTTCCCTGTAGGCAGGGGACGGGCTGCTGGAATGACAAACCTGCTGTTTAGTTATTTAGCTTTAGCCTGTTATTTGGCCCATGGAAAGAAACCCTGTTCCTTGTATTAAGTACAGCAGTAGGAGCTAAAATTTGAAATGAACATAATAGCAATGAATAAACAGTATCTGACGAGGCATGCGGTAGTAAAGGGGCAATGGTGTTTCATGAATCCCAAAATGGGTTCAAAAATAAATCAACAACTTGCTGATTTGAACCAGCCATCTTGTTTTTGCTAAGGAGTGAGAGGTCCTTTGAGTGGTTCATACAAATTGGTGATTGGCAGCACCCAGTAGCTCTGCCCAGAATGGAATTCTGGAAACCTCATTCTCCTGTCCCTAGAATAAACAGTGGATGCCATTTGTGGCACTTTGTGCAGGGCAAACTTCAGCTTTGCTTTTCATAGTTTGCTTTCATAACATAGGTATGTTCAGGCACTCAACTGGTACAAATATGCAATATAAGTACGCATTTATAACAGGTTATAATTATGAAGAAAATTTATATGCTATATGTAAGAAGTTAATTACATATAAGCATAGAAAAGCCATAGTGGAACAATTTTGCCAAATAATGTTTCTGCACAGAAATGCTCCACTGAAACAAAAAGGTCAGTTTAGTCTGACATTTGAATTATGTTGACATTATAAAATAAATATTTGTGAACTTATTTCATTGTATAATTGGTGTGGTATTTGTCAGTAAGAAATAGCAAGAGGGACAGAGAGCAATCAAGCCTTTGAGTGAGTGCGTGTGCGCGCTTGTATATGCATGTATCCCAGCATCAGTGCTGAAGGGTCTCTCCCCTCCTTCAAGCCAATCAGTGCAGACAGTCCACAGTGTACCCTGCAAAACCGGCAATCACGTTAGTGCACATTAACGTTATAGGCACAATCTCTTCAGACCTACTGGGAGAGGAAAAGGAGAGGTTCTTTCGTTGAGCCAGCCAGGTCCCACGTCGGAATCAGCCTTCAGAAAAACCCTGATCTTGTGAGGGATAAGGGGGATTATTGATATGCACAGTGACAGAACAGTCAGAGAGGGAAGTTCCTGTCTTTTGCCCAGGAATTGGTCTGTGGTCCACGTGGACTTCCTGTTTCTAAATCCCCATAAATATTCCTGTTCATTTTAATTTTCACATTCATTCACTCCCTTCAGGCTTCCTCTGTCTGTTCAAAATCTCTCAGTACCTCTCCCCACCTCCTTTCTCTCTCAGTTTCAGTTAATTGTTTTTACTGCATTACAGGCGCTAAATATAAAATGCATTTTGAACCTTATCAAATATTTAGAAAGTGGGTTCCTTTTTAATAGGCTACTCATGATATACTGTATGCTACAACTATAAGTAGGCTATTTATATTGATAAAATAATGATGACAGCCTTAAGAGTAACCAATTAAAAGTTGATTTCAATTAAAAACATATTCTGGAGATTGATATGCTTTTTTAAATAAAAAAACCAGCCTTTTTGTAGCTTTCTTCCACCTGTATTCATCTCTGTTCTTTCTATTCCCTCTCTCTTTCATTTCGTTTTTTCTTTTCATTCATCTCATCCCCTTGATTATTGAGACATAATGCATGATGTAAGCTCATCGCTCAGGACGGCGGGAGGAAATGTCGGGGTAAATCATTCCCAGATGGATCGTCATATAGCCCCAACCCCTGTGTATCGCCCATACAACACCTGCTCTTCCGTACAGTATCCACATACGCCGTGCATTAGAAACTCCAGAACCCTTTTGCATCCGTGCGCAAGCCTCCCCATGACCTGACAAATCTCAGACAGGACTTTGTATAAACCTGGCAACCTGAAGCAGAATTCCACTTGGAAAGTGGATGTGATTTGGTTAACCGACCACTGGCGGTTCCCTGATTCCACTTTCCCACACCGTATGCAAATTATGCGCCAACTTCCAAGGGCGCCATCTACGCTGCTCGATGTGTTTGCTCTTGGCTCGCAAAAGGCTGACTCTACACTAGATCCCCCATCATGGGTGGATTCTGACATGCCTTGGTGACATTAGTGACTGAAGGACTCACCAGGTATAGCCTCCACTTTGATTGGCTGGCTCTGGCTCATCCCCTTCTCAGACACCAGAGTGATGTCATACAAACGGCCCGCCTCCAAACCGGTGATGTGGGCGGAGTCTCTCTCGGGTGGTAGGGTCATTTCCTGCCTGCCTGGCTCCCCTCCTTCACTCTGACTGGCCGAGATGGAGAGGCGGTACCTGTCAATATCCGCCAAGGGAGGCTCCCATTGGACGATAACTGATGTGGTAGTTGTCTTCACAACATGGAGGTTTTTGGGTCCAGAAATCACTGAAATTAGAATACAATAGAATTGAAAAATGAACAAATGCTGAAATCATTACCATCCTGTGGAAACATTTAATCCATTTGTGAAAGGTATATATGGGGATTTTAGCAAAACATAGTTAATAAATTTTATTGACTGTCCATAAGGGAACCAAACCATGAAACCCCCCAAATTTACAGTCAGACACACAGGTTGTGAACTAGGAGAGCTAATGAAATTACGAATAACGAACAGAGCCAAAATGTCTGCCAGACAGTACAGCCTAAAGTTACAGTTTCCAGTCAGACTCACAGGTTGTGAACTAGGAGAGCTAATGAAATTATGAATAATGAACAGAGCCAAAATGTCTGCCAGACAGTACAGCCTAAAGTTACAGTTTCCAGTCAGACTCACAGGTCATGAACTCTGTGGTGCTTTCCGCACCCATCTTCCCATCTTTCTCTCCCCGGATGGAGACATCGTACTCCTGCCCGGCAGCCAGTCCGGTCTGGGTGTAGCTGGTGAGCCGGCCACCAACTTTAGAAGTTATCTTCTGATTTCCCTCTTTCTGTGTGAGTGAGAGAGAGCGAGACACAGTAGAGACGGGCATTCAGTTTGTAACATAATCCCAAAAAACACACTCTGGCCACTCGGTTGTGTCTTCTTGTCATCTTGGGTTTATATCTACTTTAGAGCGATCCCTGTTTTCTGGCATTTCAGTAGTTCTCTAAGTGAATACAATACAAGCAAATCATATAAACAGGTAAATAATAAATAATTTTGAAAAGTACGTCCTTTCTAAATGAGAGAGATGGCGGTCTTGAACATTCAGAAAAGATACTAATTTCAACTTCTGTTTAGCAGCCTACTAATCAGACACTATTGATTGGTTAAAATTTGAATGGCATCTTAATTATACAATTAGTGTATAATAAACATGGTTTTCAAATGAACATTGCCAAATCTTCCTGTAGTGAACAATATAAAAACCTTGGATACTAAGAGGATTAAAACTCTTATCTCAATTGAAATAAATAAGCATACTATCATAGTATATTACAAAAGCAAATGAAAAGAGAATAGATGTGGAATAATGGTGAAGAAGAGGAGGTGGAGGCACATGGCCATTTTTCCCTGTAGAGCAGGGCTGCCCAATCCTGGTCCTGGAGATCTACCCTCCTGTAGGTTTTCACTTCAAACCTAATTTGGCACACCTGACTCAAATAAATAGCAGCTCAACGGGATCTCTAGCTGTTGAATGAGGTGTGCTTTGTTAGGGTTGAAGTGAAAACCAACAGGCAGTAGATCTCCAGGAACAGGGCTGGGCAGCCCTGCTGTAAAGGAACCTGCAGGTTCAGGTAAGGGGGTCATCTGAAAACATAAGTGGTTGTCTGAATAATTTCTCCAGAATCTTTGTGTTAAATTCCATTGATATTACTGAGAGGTCTATATGTTCCTTTTTTTGTGTTTTTCTCAACTCAAACTGTGGAGCACTGTGTTCAGTTACTGTCGACTATTTTTTTCTTTTCAAATTTCTTTTGAATTATGCAAATTTTCTTACGCTTTCTTTCATAAAGTAAGAAAAGTTGTGCATAAATTTGGTGGTCCCTGACACCGTCCAGTGTACAGTAATTCATCTCTGAAATACTGTGTCATACAAATCTGAGAATGATGCTCCTGTCTCATTTCTCCCCCAAAATATTCCTGAAATTGTCAGATGAATGAGATGAATTGTCAGATGACAATTTCCTCCCTCTCTCTCCATCTCTTTTTATCTCTCTCTCTCTTTCTTTCTCTCTGGGTTCCATCTGCACTGTAATGATGTCATCCCCCTGGCCAGAGTCATGTTTTTGGCCATGTTTACACTGTCCTTAGCAACTAACACCACACATCTGTATCTCCAACACACACACACATACAAACACACACGCACACCCTCTCTCTCTTAAACCTTGCCAGTTTAATATTTTAGACATTTAATTTGTCTCTTACCCCAGTGTATAGGGTGTAATAATAATAATAATTTGACTCACTTGTCAATGTCCAGTATGCATTAGTTTTCTGTATTTTGACAGAACCCTCTCTCTCTGTTTCTTTTTCTCTCTACCTCTCTTCCTTCTATTTCTCCTGTCTCTCCCATCTCTCTCTCTCTCTGTCTATCTCTTTGTTTTCATCATCACTAGCTCTCCATTGTCATTGTCTAGTTATTTCCGAACATTCTTGTCTTCATGCCTCCCCCCCTGCCCTGATCTTTTCTCACACCCACCCCATTGGGTGGGAAAAAAATGAGCTTGCTGTCTGTCTTTCTTTCTTTCTTTCATTTTTTTCTTTCTTTTTTGCAATTCTTTCCTTGAATGTGTCCGTTGTTGTTTGTGTCTGTACTCTTGGAAACAGCCCTAGTCCAAACTGAGCAGCTCTGTAACCTACTGTGACTCTCTCTCCCTCCTTTCTCCCAGTGTCTGTCTGTCTGCCAGTCTCTCTCTCACTCACTCCCTGCTTCCTATGTCTGTCTCTCTGTCTTTCTGCCTCTTGGTCTTGCTCCCTTTTTGCAGTCTCTGTCACCCTCTTACCTAGGGGAGAAATATGCGTGTGTGCATGCGTGCGTGTGTGTGTATGCATGCATGTACATGTGTGTGTGCATGCGTGTGTGTGTGTATGTGTGTGTGCACGCACATGCTGGGTGGGCTTCTGTACTCCACTGGAGAGCACCTGATTTATGTTTTTGAATTCTAACATTCTCATCACTGTTACTGGTTAACTAAAAACTTGCTTCTGCCATTCTAATTCTCTCACACGCTGACATTCTAATTCTTACATTCTGATTCCCTCACATGCTCTCATTCACATTCTCTCATTCTACGTCTAACATTTGAATTCTGTCCGCTCACATTCTAACATTCTAGCACATTCTAGTTCTCTATTAGATTAGTGTACCCAGACATACTAGTATGACATTGATAGTACAGTACTGCATACCATAAGTGAACAGTTTTCATTATCCATAATAATTACATCACTCCTCTCCAAAGCTTAGGAACACATGTTAGCTAAACAGTATATTAATACAGAATTAAGTTCAGCCTGAAAACCCCAAAGGACAGGTACCAATGTCAAGTCACAACATGGAAACTGTACAGGTATTAGCTCTGACTGAGGTATTTTTTAAAAGAATATATCCAGGTTTATGCAAGTACAGGATGGATGTAGTGCTGGATACTCCATTCATTATCAGCAAATGACAGGCCTACAAGGGTTTAATGGCCAAATCTTGGCATTATATGTGAATGGTGGCTTAAAAATGTAATTGTTACAGTTTGCTAGGTGCAGGTTGCCTGCATCAGACTTTTGTAGTTTGGCCTGTAATCAAGATATTGTAGACCATCTGCTTCATCGCACCAGAGAAGCACGCGGTCACTGATGCATTGCCCTCGATACCAGATGAGCAAATCCAGTGGTGATGCCAGAGTATCATACAACTGCAGTCTCCACATATGGGAGGAAAAAATTGGGGGGAAAAAGGGGGGGGGGGATCAAACAAATGTTTTACTGATTTTGTCCAGCAGTGTGAGTCACCAAATGTCTGAATTGCAAATGAGTAAATTGCCGTCGTAGCGATGAACGTAGTTCCTGAGTTTTATCTCCCATATTTCCACATTAATTGAAACCATAAGCCAAGTAATAAGAGGAATCAGGTCAAGGCCAACTGGATGGCTTTTATTTTTATCTGACACTGCTATTAGTGAGTTTTTGCAAGCTATTTCAGGTTCAGTTTCCTTGCAATGTGTTCTTTATAATTACGACTCCTGTGTGACTAAAGCTCTGAATTCAAACATAGTAGCTATTTTTTCCCTCCAGTTTTAACAGACCCACTATTCGTAGAGTTTGAGGTTGGAGCACTAGCCCTCATTTGACATAAAATAGTCAAAAGTCCTCAGACATTTCCTTTGGCAAAACGTCAACGTTTTTCCACATTTACAGTATCAATAAAGCTTTTGTTGTCCTCTACGCAAGCTACTATGGAGTTCCACAAGGTGAAAATCTTTAAAGCTTGAACAAATTTAATAAGTGGAGTGTGAGAGAGAACATGGATATATTTTTTGTAATTTTTGTAGCCAGGAACTGGACTTATAGCATCACCGTTTTGCTCAGTGTCAGTTTTGATCGATCAGCCTTTGTAAAACGTTTTCCCACGTGCCAAAGCCAGACATTTGCGAAAATCATCCTGATTTTCGCATAGTGCCCCACAGAATTTAAATACTTTTCTGAGCTCTATTGATCTTGCCTGGTGTAATTGAGCATGCCAATGTGTGCAGAAGGGTGGGGTTGGCACTTTTTTAGAGTATTCCATTGGTTCCAATACACCAGACAAAATCAGTAAAGCATAGAAAAGTATTTGAATCCAAAACAAATACGTGTTTGACCCAGATCTGGGCCCTATAGTGTTGAGAGAAATAAAAATCTGTGTCGAAAGGGGGACTATAAAAACATTAAATCTTGATGCCTGACGACAGAATGCATAACTGGTTTTGGCGGTATCTTCCCAATAATATCCTGCCATGCTTTCCAATGAATAAAAGTTTCTGACTCTTAGCATTAGGAAATAACAAATGAGATATTATCCCCAAGAATGAAATGAAGTAGTCATCGAGAAAACATGCTTAAAAGCTGTGGTGTCTCAAGCGAATTTGAAAGGTCGACATCCTTTCGTATAGTGTTGGAAGTCCAAGTGTAAACACTAGGGCAGCTTGCTGGACTATACGCTCTCAGGAGAAAAAAAAAAAAAACGGTTCTTTGGGCTGTCTCCATGATGACCCCTTTTCAGTTCTTAATGGAAACTTCTACGGTAGGTATGAAAAGTGTGAAATCTCCCAGACTGAACCATTTGGCCTGACAAAGATCCTGCTAAACTAGCTAGGGTTCCTCTGTAAACATACAAACGAACATTTTGGAACCCTTTCTTCTGGGAGTGTAGAGCCCTGCGGGCTGTACTGAATATTGGCCTCATGAGTTTAAAAAACTCACTTACTGGAAGCATAGAAACACCTGAGAAAATGGCTACTAGCTTCTTGCAGAGGCTACCACACAGGTGTGGCTGATCATTAATTGAGCAAAAGACATCACCCAAAAATGCACAGGGACATGCATAAAAATGCAGGACAGGCCTGGTTGCTCATGATTATGGCGAGCGTGGCTGCAGTTATTGGCTGCAGCTTCAGTGACTAAGATGGCTGAACTTGATGTTTCACAAGCAGGAAATGACATCACCAGAGAAAGGGTGACAGCAGGCAACGGTGCACACTTCAGGGCCATGTGACATCTGTGCCTTGATTCAAAATTAGGCAGGTGACCACAGGTGACAGCTGGCCACAAAATGCAACTGGAGAGAGCAGCGAGAGTGGGGTTACCTTACTGGTGAAGGTGATGAAGTAGACATCATACTGAATGGAGGGCAGGGTCCAGAACATGGTGACGGAGGAATCGGTTATATTCCTGGTACCAAGCTGGGACACGCCAGTGAGAGCTGTGCACCATAAGAGAGTGAGAAGGAGGAAGGCCTGGTCACAGTTCAACCAATGAGGAAGCAATTCCATTTCAAGCAGTGAACCAATGACAGGAGAGCAGAGCTCATCAACTCCCCCCCCAATGAGGTGGTACTACTATAAAGTGTAGCTTATGTGGACCGATAAATAAGACCATTACTTTTCCACTGTGGAGAAAAATGCAACCACAGTACAGTTAGTTTAAAAAATCATTGATTACACATAACACCCATAGTAGCAATATGGAATAATACCCCGGTGAGCACAAGCCCAAATATAGACGGAATCGAGACGGCTAGATAGGTGGAAATCTAGGTTGACATGTTTTGACATAAATGGACTACGTTAGCTCAATTCATCCCTAATTTAGCTCCTGTTTCACCTCGATATAGCCTGTTTATGTCTTAGCCGGTTTCACATTTAAACCAAATCTGGCCGGTTTTTCACCAGAATGTCTACATTGTATATATCATCTAGACGCTTAGTCTATACTCGGGCTTGGGCTTGTGCTCACTGGGACCCCAGTGGTAACACCTACAGTATGACTCACCTGTACTACAGTCCTCTCCTGTAAAACCCTCTTCACATTGGCTGCAGTCAGGGCCTGTGAAACCATGGTGACAGACGCACCTGCCGTTCACACACTGTCCTTTGTCGCTGCAGTCGTTGGGGCAGGATTTAGCAGAGCAGTCCTGCCCTGAAAATCCCGGTTCACACACGCACTTCCCGTCCACGCACCTGCCCTGGTCACTGCAGTCACTGGGGCAGGATTTGGTGGAGCAGTCTGGCCCTGTGAAACCGCTATTGCAGACACACTTACCATCCACACACCTGCCCTGGTCACTGCAGTTGTTGGGACAGGATTTGGCAGAGCAATCTGTCCCTGTAAATCCACCGTTACACACACACTTGCCGTTCTCACACCTGCCATTATTATTGCAGTTGTTGGGACAGGATTTTTCAGAACAGTCAGTGCCTGTAAATCCGCTATCACACACACACTCTCCGTTAACACAACGTCCTCTGTTCCTACAGTTGTTGGGACAAGATTTTTTTGAGCAGTCGGTCCCTGTAAATCCACTGTTGCACACACACTTTCCCTTTACACACCTTCCATTGTCACTACAGTTGTTGGGACAGGACTTTTCAGAACAATCTGGACCTGTGAAGCCATCGTTACAAATGCACTGACCATTTACACAATGTCCTTTGTTCCTGCATTTGTTGGGACAGGACTTTTCGGAGCAGTCGGTCCTTGTAAATCCACTGTTGCACACACACTTGCCCTTTACACACCTTCCATTGTCACTGCAATTGTTGGGACAGGACTTTTCAGAACAATCTGGACCTGTGAAGCCATCATTGCAAATGCATTGACCATTTACGCAATGTCCTTTGTTTCTGCATTTGTTGGGACAGGATTTGGCAGAGCAGTCGGTCCCCATAAATCCACTGTTACACACACACTTGCCTTTCACACACTTGCCATTATTGTTACAATTGTTGGGACAGGACTTTTCAGAACAGTCGGTCCCAGTAAAACCAGTGTCACACACACACTTTCCGTTCACGCACTTGCCGTTATTGTTGCAGTTGTTGGGACAGGATTTGGCAGAGCAGTCGGCCCCTGTAAATCCACTGTTACACACACACTTGCCATTTACACACTTGCCATTATTGTTACAATTGTTGGGACAGGACTTTTCAGAACAGTCGGTCCCAGTAAAACCAGTGTCACACACACACTTTCCGTTCACGCACTTGCCGTTATTGTTGCAGTTGTTGGGACAGGATTTGGCAGAGCAGTCGGCCCCTGTAAATCCACTGTTACACACACACTTGCCATTTACACACTTGCCGTTATTGTTACAGTTGTTGGGACATGACTTTTCAGAACAGTCGGTCCCAGTAAAACCAGTGTCACACACACACTTTCCGTTCACGCACTTGCCATTATTGTTGCAGTTGCTGGGACAGGATTTGGCAGAGCAGTCGGCCCCTGTAAATCCACTGTCACACACACACTGCCCATTAACACATCGACCTCTGTTACTGCAGTTACTGGGACAGGATTTGGCAGAGCAGTCGGTCCCTGTAAATCCACTGTTACACACACACTTGCCATTCACACACTTGCCGTTATTTTTACAGTTGTTGGGACAGGATTTGGCAGAGCAGTCGGCCCCTGTAAATCCACTGTCACACACACACTGCCCATTAACACATCGACCTCTGTTACTGCAGTTGTTGGGACAGGATTTGGCAGAGCAGTCGGTCCCTGTAAATCCACTGTTACACACACACTTGCCATTCACACACCTGCCGTTATTTTTACAGTTGTTGGGACAGGATTTGGCAGAGCAGTCGGTCCCCATAAATCCACTGTCACACACACACTGCCCATTAACACATTGTCCCTTGTTATTGCAGTTATTGGGGCAGGAGTTTTCGGAACAATCTGAACCTGTGAAGCCGGTCTCGCACACGCATTGGCCATTCACACAGGTTCCTCGGTTGTTGCAGTTTGACGGGCAGGTGGTGGAGCTGCAATCCGGGCCACTGAATCCTGGGAAACAGATGCATTTGCCCTGATCGCAACGGCCCTGATCACTGCAGTCATTCGGACACAAATCCCCTGGCTCGATGGTGCAGTGGACACCTATGAGAGCGAGAGACAGACAGATAAACAGAAATGAGTAGAAAGAGAAAATAAAGAAAAATAGAGGGAGAAATAATGGCAGGGAGGAAGGGAGAGAGTCAGAAAGAGAGAGAGAGGCTACACTCTCAAAAAAGATGTGCTAATATCCAACACACTGCGTTACTACTTTTGAGTTACTTTAGACTGATTTTGTGACCGTTACTAATTTTGTGTTACAAATATAGAATTGACGCATTACAATTTTTAACACCGACTGTGTTGACAGAAACAGAAGTGTTGTCCTTTACTAGATATGGAGGTGGGTTTAAAAAACGACACGTGTTGTTTTTAATACGTTTTGATAGTGTAGTACAGTGTCTACTCACTGACTGCCACTCCAGTTTGCCAGTGGTTTGCCAATGTATGTTCTGTTCTTAGTCTTGTCATAAACTAGTTTATAGCGCCAGAAATAAGGACATAACTAAGCAAGTACAGAACATGGAAGGAATATGGTAGTTGGCCATATGGATGTTAAGGGGAATCTGTGCTAACACCCCTGACTGGGATGAATGTTAACACAAATACACCTGAAGACTGTGGACAGATAAATTGAGGGATGCATGTACTTGTCTCTAGTTCCTAGATAATGAGAACGGTAAAAGGGAGTGGCAGTGGAGTATAATGGGTAAGGAACTGGTCTTGTAACCTAAAGGTTGTAGTGCTTCAGTATATATCCAGTTGTATGAATGGATGGTGATGTTAATGCTATGTAAGTTGTGTAAGTCGCTCTCGATGGATTTGAAGTAAAAAAGATTGACAGGGAGTCAGTCATTCAGTCAGTCAATCAGTAAATCAGTTGATATATGTGTCACTCAAGCCAGTAAATCAGTTGTGCAGTTCATCAGTAAATGAATTAGTACATGAGTCAGTGACACAGTCAGTAAAGCAATTAGTATATCCGTAAGCGAAATCAGTCGGTCAAAAGAATGAAATCATTTAGTGTTACAGTAAATAGAGCAGTCTATCAGTGAATCAGACTTTCAGTTGGAAAATGATTTAGTGTATCAGTAAATTAATCAGTCAGTTGGCAAATTATGTTGTGTATCAGTAAATTAATTAGTCAGTCGGTTAGCCAGTTGGAAAATGATTTAATGTATCAGTAAATGAATCAGTCAATCAGTCAGCCAGTTGGAAAATGATTTAATGTATCAGTAAATGAATCAGCCAGCCAGTGAATCAGCCAGTTGGAAAATGATTTAATGTATCAGTAAATGAATCAGTCAGCCAGTGAATCAGCCAGTTGGAAAATGATTTAATGTATCAGTAAATGAATCAGTCAGCCAGTTGGAAAATGATTTAATGTATCAGTAAATGAATCAGTCAGCCAGTGAATCAGCCAGTTGGAAAATGATTTAATGTATCAGTAAATGAATCAGTCATTTGGTCGTACCGGTGCTCTGCTGTGAGGTGCAGCAGCCCCCCTCTGCATCCCCGCATTTCTCCCTCAGGGCAGACACCTCTCTCTCCAACCGCTCCACGCGCTCCCGCAACACGGCGACCTGCGCCTCGCACCCTCCCCCGCAGGCCCCTGGCGCTGGCACCAGGCTGATTCGGTGGGTCAGAACCAGGGGTGATCCGGGCTCCAGCTCCAGGGTGGGACCGTCCCCTTCCCCCTCCCCAGACGTGTCCTTCTGGATGCTGGTTTCTGAAATCAGGACTCTGATTGGCTGATGGGTGCAGTTGGGGGAGGGGCCTGCATCCCTGGCGGCTCTTGGCTTGACATCCTGGGAGGGTTTGCCAGAGGAGGGGAGGTCAGGGGCAGGTTTTGGGGGGGTCAGAGGGGACTGGATTGGGGCTGTCTCTGAGGATTCTGGAGGACCACGGGCCCCCGAGGGCCTGCTTCCTGTGGGTGGGGTCAGGAGGGCGGGGCAAGGAAGGAGCAGGAGGACCAGGGTTGGGAAGAGGCCCATTTTTAAGGGGAAGGCAGTAGTGGGGTTGAGGTCGCCTCTGATGGGGTGAAAATGGCAGAGGTTGTGATCAGGAGGAAGAGACGAAAGAGAAGTGTTCTTAAAGAGGATGGTTCTTAAATGGGAGGTGACAGACTTAGTTTGCGTTTTGAGTCTGGGGGAGTGGGGGGAGGGGCAGGGTTCCTATTGTAAATGAAGATTCATTCAGGGATTCATTCAGAAGGTGGTGGTGGAGTGCAGGGGGGAATCTTGAACAGAGGAGTGAAGCGAACAGAAAAATTGATGCGCTCCTTCTTCTTTTCGCCCAACTGCACGCCCAATTTGGATGTGCCTGAAAGAGAGACAGAGGAAAAAGAAGCAAAAGTGAAACAAAAGTGTCACACGCTCGAGCGCTATAGGATTATCAGTACACGGACCCTGGTAATTTGTTGTAATCTGATCCATGGACCAATCAGCACATGAGCCTGCATCACATGGCTAAAGGGAGGAATGCTTTAGCAGTATTTAGGAAGATTAAAAACTAAACTTTGTGTGGGAACATAAAATATATCAGCGAAATGAAAAATATAATCAGTGTTTTTTTCCGTCCAAGTTGAAAGGTAAAATTTGAGAGGTCAGAGGTGCAACTGTTGCTGACTTCACACATTCAAGTCTCCATCTTAATAAAGAGCTCTTGGAGCTGTTGACATTAGGTTTGCTCCCCTCTTACAATGAGCTCTTTAATGTGGGTACAGGTCTCAGTCAAAGCCGTTGGGCTTACTGAGCCGCTGGCCAACCCAAGGACTCAAACAGCAGGGCAGTGTTCTCACACCTGCGGTTTGAACCTGCGACCTCGACCGGTGAGCCTTGTGTGGGTTACTGCTGGGCCTGTTTGCTCTTGGCTCAGATTGCCTACCACATTTTATCCCTCTGCCTAACTGAAGTGCCACTGCCCCCCGGGTTCTACGGAACGCTGGCTTCCGCAGGGTTCTGTCTGTGGAACGGCGCACACTAGGGTTGCCAGGGTTATTTGCACAGGTCCGGTTTGTGGGCCCGACCTGTCGATATAAATGTCCGGTCTGAATAACTGATTGAAATTTGACTGCCAGTTTGAAATTCATTTTTTCTGTCTCCACTGTTACTTTTTGGACCCCCCTCCCCCCATCCATGATTGGTTCCAACGGGTCCATGAACGGTTCCATGTGCATAGATGGTGTCCACTTTTGACAAGTTTTTGACAACCCTACCACCCATGGTCCCACACCCATCGCCCAACCAACTGGTCCCGCCTGAACAAACTTAGCAAGGGGGTTTCAACCCTGTGTTTCCACCACTAGACTGGCGAACTGGATTACAACTGGAGCAGCTGATTCTCTTGTTCCAGAGTAGAACCAGCCATTCAAAATTATGATCAGTCATTCATCAGTTAAGAGTTCATCCAACAACACACACACAATCCCCCCCAACCCCCCCACCCCACAACAGTTAGGTCTACAGGGATGAAGATAAAGGTGATTAACGGCAGTTTACTTCAGAAATTCTCCTACTGAAAAACCGCCAAGTCGTTCAAAGACAGCATGGTGCTCTTAACCAGACGAAGGCTTTTAAATGCGACCGTGGTCTACTCTGCAGTGCAGGCCACAGGGGCCCATTCAGTCACCGACTTGGGCCAATAATAGGAAAATGGGTAAAAAATGGTATAAATTTGTGTTCTAAGTATGGAAAACAGATGGACAGAAAACAGGGAAAGAGGGGAGGGGGCAAAGGAGCAGCTCAGAAAAGAGATGACAGGTAAGTCGATCTTCGGATTTTCGGGGGGGGGGGGCGGGCAGTGTGGGCGTTAGAGAAGCTTGTAAAGAGCAAAGCCGCCAGAGCCTTGTGCGTGGAACACGGAGGGGCGCTCGCGGATTGGCTGGCGTGGGGCGTCCAGCGGGGTTGCCTCAGAGACCATATATCTTCCTGCGTACGCTTTTATGATCAGCTCGGCCCTCACTTAGACAGCGGCGAGCCAAACACCCAGCTTCACACTCTTCACACTCTGTGCTCCTAAGGTAATACAGCTCGGCCCTCACTTAGACAGCGGCGAGCCAAACACCCAGCTTTACACTCTTCACACTCTGTGCTCCTCAGGTAATACAGCTCGGCCCTCACTTAGACAGCGGCGAGCCAAATACCCAGCTTCACACTCTTCACACTCTGTGCTCCTAAGGTAATACAGCTCGGCCCTCACTTAGACAGCGGCGAGCCAAATACCCAGCTTCACACTCTTCACACGCTGTGCTCCTAAGGTAATACAGCTCTGGGTGAACTCACTGGGGATGTACGGAAAGAAGACAAGGTGCAGAATTACTGGGAATTACTACTGCTACTAATAATAACGATAATAATATCTGAAATCCCACTAATTGAATTATTAAATAAGATATTTTTTGGAACAGTTTCGGGTATGTGACCTCCCCAGACACCAGCCGGGAGAACACAGTCACAGGAGGGTCGGAGTCCCAGTATCTCTTTGGCAAAGCTCCGACCCAAAACCTCATCATCATAAACACGCTGTATACTAAATCACCTGCAGGTAGAGTCCCATACGGAGCGTATCTCTTCTGAACAGAGAAAAGCATGTCCAAGTTTCATAATCACATCCCTTCTTTTCTTTCTCTCTCTCCATCTCTCTAATTCAAATACAGTATGCTTTATTGGGATGAAATACGCTTGTGAATATGGCCAAAGTACCCACAGAAACTTAGTAGAAGAGGAATGTAAATTAAACTGAATAATTGCTATATCTAGCTCTGTTATCAACAACCACTAGGCTCTATCAAATAATAATAAATAACAGATTGTAAATAACGTATAATAAATAGAATTAATATATTTCTGGTGGTATTTGCCATGCAGAAAGTGAGCAACCATAGAGACACAGGTGAAGGCTGGCTATCCAAGGTTAACGCAAGCCTCAAACAAAAGCAGACATCCCTCCCCTAACAGACCCATACGTCTCGCACCCTTTCGTTCTCTCTCTCCATCCCTCCCACACCTTTTGCATCAGTTTCTCATTGTGACAAGTTGGAGCCGCACCTGTGCTGATGGAATTCTGCTCGTAGTTCAAACTGAAATTAGAATTCCACAGTAGGGGCAGAATTCTAGTGTACCTGTACATTGAAACCTCTAGAGAGGTCATTGTAAAACTGTTCTTTTTTGGGGGGCACCATTTTAATTTCTCTTATGTCCCTTTGCTGCATCAAGGGCATGGCAGGAGAGCATTAGAAATTGGGGAATAACACCTTCCCCTCTGAATTAAAAAAAAAAAAGCTTTTTGGCAAAATAATCCTATTATTACTGAGAGAGCCGATATTGGCTGTTCACAACGGTGACATGTCTCCCTGCCTCCAACCCCCCCGCACTACTGGCCAAATGGAGGTGTCAATGACCTCATCCAACAGCCAAGTTAGATCTCATCCTCGGACTCTATGCCCAAGATATAAATGCAAGATATACGTGTACGAAAATGATTTACAGCGCATCAGATTAACGAGGTGTATTCTATCAACAATCTGTTGTATGGAAATGTATTGCACCGAAACGGTTTTACATCCATATTTGTTTTATATAATGCATTTTTTTAAATTTGAGCACCATGTATGAGAAACAATGTGTAAATAAGCTTATAGCACTAATTATTATTATTATTATACATACACATACATAAATACAGCAGTGATTATTATTATACATTAGACAGTGCTCTTGTGAGCAGCAGGTGAATCTCTCTATTAATCCTACTAAACTCTTTAGGTAGAATCTGGGAAACACTTTTGCCTGAGAACTGGTTACTAAAACTGCATGTTCATATGCAAAGTTTTATATTTTTGATAACAGATAATGTGATAATAGACGTTTCTTTTTAAATTGTCAGTAATCTGCAGGAATTGATAAATTATTTATTTCACCTGAAATAAATAATTTATATTTATTAATATCTGTCCTGTTATGAAAGGAAGACAGTTCATACCTGAAAAATTATGATGTGACTTCTGTCCTGGCAGTGCGTCTGTCTGTCCGTCTGCCTGCTCTGGCTCTGATTGACTGACTGAGAGTGAGAGAGAAAGTGAGAGGGAAAGAGAAAGAGAGGGAAGGAAAGGGGAGGGGAGCTGTAAAATTTTCTCATACTTCAAGAATTTTTCCTCCCTCTCTCTCTCCTTCTCTCTCTTTCTCTCTCACTCACTCACTCTCTCTCTCTCTGATGTAATTCCCTGTGTTTTTACTGTTCCCTGATGGGTGGTGTGTTACTATGGAAAACATCTGAATTTTTATATGTTTTGAAGGACTGCGCCTAATCGCTAATATCTTTTGAACTCCTCTTCTGGTCCCGGGCTCCTGACAATTTACGACAGCTAGACTTTTTTTGTCATCGCCTCCCTCGTTGTTTGTTTTGCGTATTTGAAAGACGCCTCTCATTCATAGAGCTTCAGAATATATAGGATTTGTTTTTCAGAGTTTGAACTAAAACGATGATGTCGCAAACAGAGATAATTTAAAGCTTAATTCATCTTTTTTTTTACTGCCCAAATGGCTGGACTTTATTGTGATATACTGTGTGTGTATATATATATATATATATATATATATATATATATATATATATATATATATATATATATATATATATATTTGTGTGATGAATGATTTTTCTTTTCCTCATTCACTGCTTCTCATTCCTGGTCCTGGAATACCCATTATGTTAATGAATTTAGAAAAACAAATCCAATTCAGGGCCTAATACACTGAGGTTTTGATGAAGCTGGTGATTGAAGTAAATTTTGCCACCTTTCATGGACAGTCTGCTTTATCTCCCCAGTGAAAGACATGCATCTTGTTTTCGGTCTTGAAAATTAACCGGGCCATTAGTTAGTCAGGTGTAATTGACTCTGTTCCAAATCAGTTAAACACTCATTCTGCTTTGGTTCAACACTCGACTTGAATTTAGACCCAAGAAAGTTAAAGACGCTTTGACTGATATTGCACACTGTAACCAGCCAATCAGCTGGGTCATTCACTAACCTTGTGACCCCTGAAGTGCATCGGACACTGATATCACAATATTAATGACACCCATAAAGGCTGATAGGATTCAACTGATAAACACTGAAGGCTGCTGATATGTGACTAAAGCAACAACAACAACAAAAATAATAATAATAAGGACGACCTGATGTAACCTAGCCCATAATTCAAGAGTCTCAAAAGTCTGGATTATATTTCTCTTGGACTTCTTAAGTAGATCGTTGTAGCATTTATAGGCATGGTTTTCAAATTGCACCGTTTGAGTCTTTGGTTATTACTGACCGTTGTGCTGGCTGATTCATATCTGATATTTCAAATGATCGCATTGTTAATGCGGTAGGTTTAAACTGTAAACGTTACATCATTATGTTTACGTCATCATGCTGTTTTAATTTAGGGAAGGGATTACTGCTGTAATTTTTGTTTTGTATTGCATATATTTGTGTGTACGTACATGAGAATGTGAACGCAGGTGTGTGTACGTACATGGGTATGTTTATGAATATTTATATACATGTTTTTTTTATGGGAACCCCAAGAAACAATAAGCAATTACCTTTATTCGGGTCAAAGTTGGAGGGGTTGTTTACCACACGTTTGGAACGATCTGGACCCTGTCACTGACCACTCACGCAGCTGGTAGATTCATCGCAGTTCGACATGAAATGAACATAACAGATTATTTTTTGTCCTCCGTTGCTCTGTGAAGTAAAAATACGCGAGATTGGATTTTGGCGTCGGGGAGTTCCTGGGGGAAAGGAAAGTGTTTTTTGAAAACTACAGGAAATGGAACACTGATGCACCTGGTGAAAAACGCGCTGGCTGGCGAGGCGCTCGCGGGAATGTCCCACAGACGCACGCGCATCGATGATGTATCAAAATAAAATAAAAAAGTCATCATCTGGAAGCGTACGCCTCCGATCCAGCTTCTGAAGGAACAAAAAAAAACGCGGGACGTTTAGCGAAGAATGGAATTCTTGGAAGACTTTTTAAAAACGAAGGAGAAAATTGTTTGAGCATTGTTTGAAGAAATGGAATCTGAGGTTTCTAGTGGCCTATGGGGACTGTGTGCAGTGCGGGACTGCTTGACACCATTCCGCTGGTTGACCGGGATCTGCCAGGTGAGCAGTAAGTATGTGTTAAAAATAAACATAAAAGCACATACTAAATATACACACAGAACCATATGGTAACACATATTGGCCTACCTAGACAGGTGGATTTATTCTTCAAAATTAGGTCTATAATTGGAAAATATATATATATAAATAAATATATATATATACGTATGTATATACACCGATCAGCCGCAACATTAAAACCACCTACCTAATATTGTGTAGGTCCCCCTCGTGCCACCAAAACAGCTCTGACCCGTCGAGAGTTTTCAAAATCTAATAAAATAATTCACTCTCTAACAATATGTTAGCTTTTTATAGCCCTGTAGCAACTAATAATGTAATAAACTACCACTAGCGTAATAACTCCCAATAATGTAATCAATTTCAAATTATGTAATAAAAACCAATAATGTAATAAGTAGTAGTAGTGTACTTTATTGATTCCCGGGGGGAATCTGCACTGTTGCAGCATCAAAGACAACAAAGTAACACAATCGGATACAAATTTACAGTAGATGCAAAATATCAGATACAAATATACAGTAGATACAAATATATACAGAATTCCAAATATACCAGAGGACACCTTCAGAGGTGGAGTCCATGCCTCGACGGGTCAGTGCTGTTTTGGCGGCACGGGGGGGACCTACACAATATTAGGTAGGTGGTTTTAATGTGGCTGTTCGGTGTGTGTGTGTATATATATATATATATATATATATATATATATATATATATATATATATATATATGTTATATATGCTTCATATGGACTAGCATTAGATTTTATATGATTAAGCATGTGATTTCATATGAACAGGCATGTGATTTCTTATGATTAAGCAGATTTAGAATTTAGAACTTACCGCTAATTTTTTCGATAAGTTACTCGTACCGGATATGATATCGTCCGGTTGAGACCACAAACCGGACCTGTACAAATAATTTGAAAAACTGGCAGCCAGGTAGAGCACAGTATCTACACCACCGTTCTGTACCTGCTGCGGCGCGGCGCTAACACTAGCGGCAGGATGAACTGCTACTGCTACTGAACAGGAGGATTCTTTCTGAACATCTCTGTTTTGTTCATTTTCACGAGACAGGGACAGTATTGGAAGAACATCAAGAAATGAACGAGTGTGGTGGCTATCACTCCTCAGAGAGAGAGAGGAGGGGAGGAAGGAATGGCGGGAGACGGAGAGAGATGGGGAGAGGCAGAAAAGGAGGGGGAAAGAGAAAGAATGAGTGATGGAAGATGAGAGGTTGACTCAACAGAACAAGGCGCAGCCACCCTTGTCACCCTACGAACACATTCTATCCCAATGAAAACACTGACCTTTGAACGGGAAGGCTAACTTGTGTACGGAAAAATTAATGCTTGGTTTTTCAAACACTCTATGAAGTGACACAGCTGCTTGGGCACGGAAAACATTTAATGAATTCTTGACCTTTGAAACAATGTTTGGATTGTTGGGAGCCTTCAGTCCTCCAGTTTCCCAGCTTCACTTGCACAAATTGGACTTGAGAATAAAGAGCTGGACTGGTGGGAATTGTAGTTCAGTAGTGATGATTGTAGTTCCATCTGTGGTTGGTGTTGCACAGCAGTGGACAACAAAAGCTGTACTTGTTTCTGGATTTCTTGCCAGTTCTTGAGTATTTAATCAGCCCACTCATTTGTGTGACCTGATATTTTAGCAAAAGTTTTAAAAAAAACAAAAACTCATGGATGAGCTTCATAGGCTAAAGACTGTTCTTGTGTCTCCCACAAAAACATTTTACTGGGGTCTAATCTGCAAGTGAACCAGCGTGGGTTTACAGAATTAAATTCTCTGACTTAGCCAGGTGTAGCTGGTGGAAATAAAAACCTGTAAACACACTGGCCCTCCAGGAATGTAATTACTCGCCCCTGTGTAATGATCAGGTGCTTAAATTCATCCTAAATCTCAAGAAAGCTTAAAAATTAATGAAAATAAATATTCATACAATGAGGGTATGCATATATGTGCAGGGTGCACAGAGAGGTGGGGGGGAGGGGGGCGGGCAGGGGTAAAGCCATGAAACGGTGTTCTGTTCCCCCTTGGGGGGGGGGGGGGTGAAAAGCCGCCATTGTGCTGAGGTAAGAGGTGGGAAAGTAAAACATTTTAATTTCCCCCAAAACTGAAAGGGTAACCATTCAGAAACGTGAAAAAGGAGGTATAGAATCTATGAAATTCATAGTGAACGATGGACAGAGTTGAAGGATGGAGAAAAAGCACTGGGCTGTGAAGTGGCTAAGAGAGGGATGGAGGGGCAAGACAGTGAAACGAGGGAGGAGGGAAAGAAAAGGAAATATCTGAACATGTGGCCATTTTTTTGGATTGCAACTGTTGACTGGGAGGAGGGGCGGGGTGCAGTGGGGGGTATTGGAACTGGGGGGGTCAAGAGTGGCCAGCACTCCTGGGCTGTTTTTATTTTGGCTGCTTTATGAGATTTAAGTAGTGGCTGCACACACAGACCTGGGTCTGTACTTAGCCCCTAACCAATCCCAACACTTTTTTTTTCTAAATGCGTGCTCTCTCTCTCTCTCTCTCTCTCTCTCTCTCTCTCTCTCTCTCTCTCTCTCTCTCTCTCTCTCTCTCTCTCTCTCTCTCTCTCTCTCTCTGGCACAATACCCATTTCAATGACTGAATGATCCAAAAAGTGACTGTATTTTAAAAAATGTATTTATCTTACAGGGACCATGTGTAATCTTGAACATAAATTGTGAAAGACGATGCATCACACCGGTTGGCTACAGTGTCCAGGGCAGCACGGTGGTGCAGTGCACTGTTGCCCCACAGCAAGAAGGTCCTAGGTTCGAATCCAACTAATTGGAAACTCTAAATTGCCCATAGGTATGAGTGTGTGAGTGAATGAAGAGGGTGCCCTGTGCTAGATTTCTCATATTCCTGCCTCTTGCCACATGCATGCTGGGATAGGGTTCAGCACCCCCCGTGATCCTGCTCAGGATAAGTGGGTATAGATAATGGATGGATGGATGGGTGTAACAACAGCAAAATACATAAGACCTATAGTCTTACATTCAAAAAGCGAAAAATATGCTAAAATTGTCACTGGAAAATAGCACAATAGATGTGCCCAGTCTTATATCTAAGAAGTAAAAAAAAAAAAAAAAAAAAAACTTAAATATGTGATTTTTCTATTCCTTTTGAGAAAGAAAAGTGTCTTCCCTAATGTAATCCTAATGGTAGATATGCTTTGGAATTAAATTCTTGAGATACATGCTTTGTCAAAACAGACATGGAAATATCAAGTTAATCACAGTGAAAACATTTTTAAAAATGAGGAAAAAGCAATAGTGTACATCTTGTGTAAATTGAATCCTAATAAATACCTTGTATGGGAAAAGCCCAACCCGTCAAACATAACTACAACCCTAACATTAATTCTAACCATAATTAAAACACTTGACCATATTTCTGGCCCAAGGAGTAATCATTAAAATGTCATTTGCATTTTGAGTTGAATGAAAAACAATTTAAACCTCATCAGTTAAATGAAAGAGTTTCATGGGAGTGTGTTTGAAATGATTTATTCTGAAAAATAGATTTACCTGGAAAAATCTAACAATAGCCTGTAGCCTTATTGTCCAAAATGTGAAAACATTTGAAACATCCAAAAGCAAGAGAAACACTTTTCCTTACGCTTTGTCAAGCTCCTCAACATCCTGCCTCAATTCCAACACTTACTGGTTTCCTAACCCAATCCCTTACCCTAACCCTAATTCAAACGCCAGACCATATTTATATTTTCAAAATGTATCGTCAAATGCATCATCTTGAAATGGCAAAAATCCAGGGGGTCTTTGATTTGTAAATTTGATCTTCTTGAGCAGGGGTGTCAGACTCCGGGCCCGGGTGGCGGCAGCGCCAGCAGGGGTTTTGGGGTTTTCCCTTCAATCGGCTGCTAACTAAAGACGTCGGCGTAAGGTGTGCGGTCTGTTCAGCCAATCAGTGAACACCCCCAAAACCCAGCAGGCACTGTGGCAAACCAGCCTGGGGTGAAGAGAGATCGGCATGCTGGACCGTGCAGCTTAACCGAAAACTGGACTCAAGAATTGTCATGTGCACTACAGTGCCATCTGCTGGCCAAACAGCGCTATGTTGTCCCTGAGGCAAGAGTGTAGCCTTCCAATCAAGGCTACCAGGTTGAATTCTCCCCTAGTATAACTGCTAAAAGTTACAGCGGGAAAAATCAGTGGTGCTGGTCTCCTAAATAGAACTATATCTGATGAAAATTTTCCAAATGTAAAGGGAAAGTACCACCACGTGTTACTGTATGTACATCTGTGTGTGTGTATGGCCTGTGTGTGTGTGTGTATATAGGTATGCTTGGGCATGTGTGCACGTGTGTGTGATTGTGTTTGTGTGTGTATCTGTGTGTGTGTATGTGTATGTGTATGTGTGTGCATGTGTGTGTGTGCATGTTTCTGGGTGCATCACAGTGCACAAAAAAAATTCAAAACAAACATGCATATATTGAGAGCAGGAGAGGGTTAACTATATAATGTGATGGGTTTAGTGTATGAATGAATCATTGCATTTATATTGCACTTTTTATGAACACTCAATGTGCTTTACAGTGATGAGTGGGAACTCACCTCACCCACCACCAATGTGTAGCCCCCACCTGGGTGATGCACGGCAGCCATTTTGTGCCAGAATGCTCACCACACATTAGCTAAGGTGGAGAGGGAGAGAACATTTTTTTAGCCAATTAAATCAGGGGATGATTAGGCGGCAAGTTTGAGAGAGCCAAGTTGGGCATTTAGCCAGGACACCGGGGAACCCCCTACTCTTCGCAAGAAGTGTCATGGGATCATTAATGACCACAGTGGGTTAGGAGCTTGGTTTAACGTCTCATCCGAAAGACAAGTGACATAATATCATGATGTACATTATCTGTAGGTACATTACATTACATTTATTTAGCAGATGCTTTTATCCAAAGCGACGTACAAAAGTGCATATCATGGTCATTGGACAACTACAAAACACAGGTTCAATAAGGTAGGTACCTGTATGTGCACCTGTGTCAGGATTATTTCTCTACAAGGGCGTGTGTGTGTGTGTGCCTACACTACGGTTGACTTGAGCCATTCCGTGTGCAAATGTGTGTGTTCCTGTGTGCGTGTGTGTGTGCGTACAGTGCATGTGTTTCGTCTGTTAAAACCATCACAGCTAAACACCTGGACATTAAGGGAAACCTTTTTATTTGGTGGCGTCTCTCACTGGAAACGCAGCCGTCAGATTAGTGGGCTCTAGTTAAGTTTCTCTCCATCCGCTGCATTGGTGTTGAGTTTATAGTGGTCAATCAGAGTTTCTGTGGGAGATCTTATGGCGTTTCCATTAATGTCAAATATGTTTTGCCCATTTCACAACAGCCGTGTCCTTCCTGAATATTTCTGTTATTCTGGTCGACAGGAGACTCAATTCCACGATTCCCCTGTGTGACATCACTCACTAATGACTCACAGTGTGCCCACATTTCCTCTGGTTAGCAGCTTGTTTGTCGGTTCTGGTGATTTGGTCTGGTTTGGTCCGGTTCAGGCAATGTGGTCCGGTTTGGTTTGGTTCAGGCGATGCGGTCCAGTTTGGTTCAGTACAGGAGATGTGGTCTGGTTTGGTTCAGTACAGGCGATGCAGTCCGGTTTGGTTTGGTTCAGGTGATGTGTTCTGGTTTGGGATTGCTGTGTCCTTGCGTGGGAAAGCCCTCCCTTGGAAACCCCCTGCTCTCCCCGTTTCCTGGAGACAGAGCGCGCATGTACCTGTGGAACGTCATGGTAACAAAAAGCACAAGACTGTAGGTCTCTGCCGGTCCGGGGATCCCAGTCCCAATGCCATGCTTTCACCAATGTTGCGTGGCAGCTGTTATCCCACTTTAAGTGCTGCAAAGGGGACACGCAGGGTCATTTCCACACTTTTTTGTTTCATTTCCCACTCTCTCACTCTCCTTTTCATTCTATCACTCACCTTTTCATTCTTTCTCTCTCCCTTTTTCATTCCAAGGCACTATTTCTTCCTCCCATTCTCACTCCCTCTTTCATTCTTTCTGTCTCTTTCTCTCACACTCAATCGCCCACTCTGGCTGGGGGTGAATCAGTCGTCTGTCCTTAACTTTTTACAGATTTTTACAAAAAGCAAGATTTCTTTTTCCTCACAAATGCAGTTCAGCAGAGTTCAGCAGCTAGCAAAATTAACTTGCCAAACTGAGCTAGTGAAGAAAAATTTTATGTTTTCATTCACCTGCTAGTCAAAGGACAATAACAAATATTGATAGACTGCAGGAGACTGTAGTAGAGACCTTTCTTTCATACATATACTCAAGCACTCTCCTGTCTCTCTCTCTCTCTCTCTCTCTCTATCACCCTTCATGTGCTCTGTCTCTTCTCATTCATCAACTTGTCTTTTACTTTCTCTGTCTCTTTCTCTCTAATCAATTCAGTCTATTCCCTCCCTCGTTCTCAGTTCCTCTCCCCATGGGGGTCTTCTCTCCTAGCTCAGCCTGCCCTTCCCCCAACACCGCCCCCCCCCCCTTATTTTTTTCCAGATCTTGTCAAATATATAAATACGTCAAAATGACTTCACAGACATGACGGCAATACTCTGCTTCTGCCCAAAACACTCGAAAGGCATAAATCAAACGGAGCGCTCGTGCCTTCCTGTACTTTTTATTTCTTCTTTTCCCCCCTTTCTGGTGTCTAACACCTCTTTCCCACTCACTCCATCACATTTGAGCCCTCAGGATCAGAGTTAGGGTCATGTGAGATTTGCCCCCACGTCTTCTTCATTTGTGTTCCACACTTCGGGCAAAGACATGTTCACTTGGAAACCAGAGCCAAGATGGAGGACGGCCTGCTGCCACAGACCCTCCTACGCCAACGCTGAATCGAAGGCAAAATGGTTCCTGCTGGGATGTAGTACCCTGCTTAATTTCTAACTGTCCACAGGATGATCACAAGCATAGATTCACACACACACACACACGCACGCGCACACACACACACACACACACACTCCATTAAACTGAACCTATGATAGCCACCTCTTTCAATGTGGCTCCAAACAGGTCTTACTTACCTTGGAGCCAAAATGGTGTATACAATTCAGGAAACTGCAAAAGGGACAGAGAGGACACAATGTGGGATGGAAAAGTATGTACACATCATTGACTGGCACAGCAAGAGAAAAAAAAAACCATACGAAGAGAGATAGATAGAATGACCAGAAAGGGGAAATATGGAAGGGGAATGTGGGAAAGAAAGAGGAAGGAGAGAGAGAAAATAAGAGATGTGTAAAAAAGGGTGTGTGTGAGAAAGACACAAAGAGAGGGAGAAAGGGGAATGTGTATATGTGAGAGAGAATAAGAAAGAGATCCACACAGACAGAGGAAGAGACTTCCTATTAAAGCGTATATGGAGGACGGTTTGTCACAGTATATCTTCGTCAAAGATTTCATGTGTAACATTCAGGCGGTTAATCATCCAAAATCCTAACCCTAACTTGAACCTCACACCACCTCTAAATCATGCTCCATATCCATACTCTGCATCCATACTCCGTAGACAAATGATGGTTAAATCCAGTCAGTAGTAATCTCCACTAGATAGAGCTAGATAGAGCTGCCCTGGGCAACTGTACGTGCTGTTATTGTGAAGTGGAAATGTCTAGGAGCAACAACAGCTCAGCCGCGAAGTGGTAGGCCACACAAGCTCACAGAATGGGACTGCTGAGTGCTGAAGCGCATAGCGCAGAAAAACTCTGTCCTCGGCTGCAGTACTTACTACTGACTTCCAGACCGCCGCTGGATGAAATTTCAGCACAAGAACTGTTTGCCGGGAGCTTCATGAAATGGGTTTTCATGGCCAAGCAGCAGCACACAAGGCTAAGATCACCATGCGCAATACCAAGTGTCGGCTGGAGTGGTGTAAAGCACACTGCCATTGGACTCTGGAGCAGTGGAAACATGTTCTCTGGAGTGATGAATAATGCGTCACTATCTGGCAGTCTGACGAATCTGAATCTGAGTTTGGAGAATTCCAGGAGAACTGTAAAGTTTCGTAATAGTATGGGGCTGTTTTTCATGGTTTGGGCTGGCCCACTTAGTTCCAGTGAATGGAAATTTTAATGCTACAGCATACAATGAGCTTACAGTGTGCTTCCAACTTTGTGGCAACAGTTTGGGGAAGACCCTTTCCTGTTTCAACATGACAATACCCCCATGCACAAAGCGAGGTCCATAAAGACATGGTTTGATGAGTTTGGTGTGGAAGAACTCAACTGGTCTACACAGAGCTCTGACCTCTACCCCACTGAACACCTTTGGGATGAATTGGAACGTTGACTGTGAGCCAGGCCTCATGCCCAACATCAGTACCCGACCTCACTAATGCTCTTGTGGCTGAATGGAAGCAAATGCCCTCAGCCATGTTCAAAAATCTAGTGGAAAGCCTTCCCAGAAGAGTGGAGGCTGTTATAGCATCAAAGAGGTGACACAACTCCACATTTTAATGCCCATGGTTTTGGAATGAGATGTTCAAGAAGCACATACGGGTGTGATGTCCGAGAGTCCACATACTTTTGGCCATGTAGTATGTATATAATATCCATGCCATTAAACAGAAACAAACAAGCATTGCATTTTGGAAGTTTTGTTCAGATAACAAAATGGGAACAAAAAACCACAGAAAGGGCACTGAAAAAAAAAACTGATGAAACCATTTTTTCAATTCATGGGCATTGAGCTGCTATTTATTTCTTTTTATTATTTATTCTTTTCCCCACTTTCTGGTGTCTAACACCTCTTTCCCACTCACTCCATCACATTGTAGCCCTCAGGATCAGAGTTAGGGTCATGTGAGATTTGTCCCCACGTCTTCTGCATTTGTGTTCTACACTTCGGGCAAAGACATGTTCACTTGGAAACCAGAGCCAAGATGGAAGACGGCCTGCTGCCACAGACCCTCCTACGCCAACGCTGAATCGAAGGCAAAATGGTTCCTGCTGGGATGTAGCACCCTGCTTAATTTCTAACTGTCCACAGGATGATCACAAGCATAGATTCACACACACACACACACACACACGCACACACACACACACACACACACACACACATACATACTCCATTAAACTGAACCTATGATAGCCACCTCTCTCAATCTGGCTCCAAACAGGCCTTACTTACCTTGGAGCCAAAATGGTGTATACAATTCAGGAAACTGCAAAAGGGACAGAGAGGACACAATGTGGGATGGAAAAGTATGTACACATCATTGACAGGCACAGCAAGAGAAAAAAAACCATACAAAGAGAGATAGATAGAATGACCAGAAAGGGGAAATATGGAAGGGGAATGTGGGAAAGAAAGAGGAAGGAGAGAGAGAAAATAAGAGATGTGTAAAAAAAGGGTGTGTGTGAGAAAGACACAAAGAGAGGGAGAAAGGGGAGAGAGAATAAGAGAGATCCACACAGACAGAGGAAGAGACTTCCTATTAAAGCGTGTATGGAGGACGGTTTGTCACAGTATGTCTTCGTCAAAGTTTTCACGTGTAAGATTCAGGCGGTTAATCATCCAAAATCCTAACCCTAACTTGAACCTCACACCACCTCTAAATCATGCTCCATATCCATACTCTGCATCCATACTCCGTAGACAAATGATGGTTAAATCCAGTCAGTAGTAATCTCCACTAGATAGAGCTAGATAGAGCTGCCCTGGGCAACTGTACGTGCTGTTATTGTGAAGTGGAAATGTCTAGGAGCAACAACAGCTCAGCCGCGAAGTGGTAGGCCACACAAGCTCACAGAATGGGACTGCTGAGTGCTGAAGCGCATAGCGCAGAAAAACTCTGTCCTCGGCTGCAGTACTTACTACTGACTTCCAGACCGCCGCTGGATGAAATTTCAGCACAAGAACTGTTTGCCGGGAGCTTCATGAAATGGGTTTTCATGGCCAAGCAGCAGCACACAAGGCTAAGATCACCATGCGCAATACCAAGTGTCGGCTGGAGTGGTGTAAAGCACACTGCCATTGGACTCTGGAGCAGTGGAAACATGTTTTCTGGAGTGATGAATAATGCGTCACTATCTGGCAGTCTGACGAATCTGAATCTGAGTTTGGAGAATTCCAGGAGAACTGTAACTGCCCAAATGCATAGCGCCAACTGTAAAGTTTCGTAATAGTATGGGGCTGTTTTTCATGGTTTGGGCTGGCCCACTTAGTTCCAGTGAATGGAAATTTTAATGCTACAGCATACAATGAGCTTACAGTGTGCTTCCAACTTTGTGGCAACAGTTTGGGGAAGACCCTTTCCTGTTTCAGCATGACAATACCCCCATGCACAAAGCGAGGTCCATAAAGACATGGTTTGATGAGTTTGGTGTGGAAGAACTCAACTGGTCTGCACAGAGCTCTGACCTCTACCCCACTGAACACATTTGGGATGAATTGGAAAGTTGACTGTGAGCCAGGCCTCATGCCCAACATCAGTACCCGACCTCACTAATGCTCTTGTGGCTGAATGGAAGCAAATGCCCTCGGCCATGTTCAAAAATCTAGTGGAAAGCCTTCTCAGAAGAGTAGAGGCTGTTATAGCATCAAAGAGGTGACACAACTCCACATTTTAATGCCCATGGTTTTGGAATGAGATGTTCAAGAAGCACATACGGGTGTGATGTCCGAGAGTCCACATACTTTTGGCCATGTAGTGTGTATATAATATCCATGCCATTAAACAGAAACAAACAAGCATAGCATTTTGGTAGTTTTGTTCAGAAATCAAAACAGGAACAAAAAAACCACAGAAAAAAACGAAAGAAAAAAGTTGTTTCAATTTGCTGACTTTCATCTGAGGTCTAAGGAATGACACGCACACACACACACACACACACACACAGGCCCATAAATGATTATAAACCTGTCACATCTGAAAATGCTCATGCATATGTGGTGTGCCCATAAATCAACCCCTGTCTCCTAAGATGCAAGATTGCAAGATTCGGTGTGGGGGAATGGCAAGACCTTATTGACTCATTATTAAAGTAGTTTATTTTGCACTTTTGAGAATTAAAATGTAGCCTAGTACGTGTATCATTTCTTTATAGTTATTTTTGTCACTTTATTGAGGGTGTAAATAATACTGGAAGGCACTGCTTACATAAATTCTGTTGGGGAAGAGAATTATTTTAAAATATAAAAATTTTAAAATATTCAATAATTTTTGAATTCAGCAGTGTTAACAGCTGATACCCTTGTTTAACATTCGGCACTCTGAATTACAAACACAAGTACATCAACAGTTGAAACTTCTCACTTATCCAACGTATTAAATATATTTATTTGATTTAATTTGGTAATTATTATTAAAGATATTAATTATAATGAAATCGCCAAATTGGGTGATAGGGGGAGCAACCTTTCCAGCTCTCTCTTTCCTGTTTCACCATGACAATCAATCAAATCTAATTTTATTTGGATTGCGTATTTTACAGCAGTTGTCACAATATGCTTTACAGACAACCCTGGCCTAAACCCCCACAGGAGCAAGCCTAAGGCAACAGTGGCAAGGAAAAACTCCCTGTGGCAGATGGGAAGAAACCTTGAAAGGGACCAGGCTCAGGGAAACCCATCCTCCTCTGGTCGGCTCAGGGTGACGACTGGTGACCAACACGTCAGTCAGTTTTATAGGGTTTATGATGTGGCTCAGATGATGGGTGGGGCCGGGTGGCGGTGATGGGGAGCAGCAGGTGGCGACTGATGTTGGCAGGGTGGAGGCAATTTACACAGGTGCACGTCCATGCAGAGCTTTAAAAGTCAGGAGCAAAACCTTGAAATCTATCCTATGCTTAATGGGTAGCCAGTGGAGCGATGCTAGCACTGGTGTAATGTGCTCATACTTCTTAGTTCTGGTCAAGATACGAGCAGCTGCATTCTGCACAAGCTGGAGACAAGTTGGAGACAAGTTATTAGGGCAGCCAGATAGCAGGGCATTACAGTAATCTAACCTAGACGTAAAAATTTTATTTATTTATTTTTGCTCTCATACACAAAGCAAAGTCCACAAAGAAATGATTTGGTGTGGAAGAACTTAACTGGCCAGTGTATTATGTGGTCTATGAGTAAGTTACTCTAGATAAAATTTCACTGTCCAACAATATATCACTATATCCAAAAATACATACACACATATCTGCCATATCCATAGCACTAAACAGAAACAAACAAGCATTGCATTTTGGAAGTTTTGTTCCGATAACAAAATGGGAACAAAAAACCACAGAAAGGGCACTGGAAAAAAAAAAACTGATGAAAAAATGTTTTTCAATTCATGGGCATTGAGCTGTTTGACAGTTACAGTTGCAGGACACAGCTCATCAGCGATAAGCAGAAGATTAAAAGGAATATCTGAAGATGGATTGGTATTTCTTAAGTCAAGGAAGTCAGACAATCCTTTTTGTCCGTAACATCACCATTCTGATTCTGCTTCAGATTGCAGAGCAGCTGTTGCAACCAGTTTATACCTGCCGGTGTGACAAGTTTAGGGTTCCTTTTGTTGTCATGTACTTCGCAATACCAGCTTTTGTCTTCACCGCGTTTGGCTTGTCCCTTCAGCGGGACAATAACTTTTTGACGAAAGGCTGTAGAAAATATTGTTCCTGCTGCAGAAAATTATGTTGCAGTGCGGCCAATGATTTTAATGATACAATGAATAAACACACATGTTTTCTTTCTTGCGTGAGGACTGTATATCCAGCCTTGTGCTGGGTTGTGATTCTTCTGATTGATGGAAAGTATCTGGCCTGTGGACTGTACAGAAAATGCGATGGTACCGAGAGCACTGTGGACTTGACGGATCCGGAAATGGAACATGGCGTGAGTCTATCCAAAGTATGTATCACCATCAGCCCCTTCCCTTCATAGAAACCTGCAACCATTTCATAGTTCATCATTTTTTAATTTAAAAATTTTTTAAAGTTTGGTTTGATTGTGATTGATCCGGTGAAAACACTGTACCATCAGAGGTCGTTTCCCTTTTCCCACGGTGAAATTTGTACTAACGTACTTGTGATTACCTCACTATGCACAGGTGCAGCCACCCCTGTTCCTGGGTCCAATTAGCCTGGCCAGTTATCTAACCAATTATCTAATTAGCTTGACCCAGGGCAGGTGTGGCTGCTTAAGCCAGCCATCCCCACACCACAGTACTGTAGACTAAAATCAGAAGCAGAATTTCTCAAAACTCCATCTAGGGAAGCTTGAAACCCTAATGCTAAGATGCTCATAGTACTTCAGTTTGTCTGATGTCTACAGAAAATTTAAAAATGATATTATTGGGAAAAAGCATTGTGGATTAAAAAAAAAACCTAAAAAGGACAATAGAGGGCTGAATTAGCCGTGATATTTATTTATGATTATACAGGGTATCGCTGATTAAAACAAACAGCTCTGGACGTACTTCATTTAAAATGATTTCTGACCTGATTCCTCCCTCTCACACAGGTATGTGGATTGAGTGTGGTTGCTGTATTTGTGCTGTTATATATCATCTACCTGTGCTGGGACTGTTTCGGCCGATCACCTGCACATCGGGTCGAGGAGATTTGCATGTCACGGCTGGAGGAAGCCAGAGAGGAGTTCGCAAGGAAGTTGTCAAAGAAGTTCTCAGAGAACAGGGCAGCACTGTGTGATAAAAAGCTGACAGGAAAGGAAACTAAAACTGGAGTCAGTTACCCTGAACCTGCCAGTAACAAGTTCGATGTAGAGACAGTTGCATCTTCCATAGAGTGGGCCTTTAATTTATCAAAATTATATTAACGTGGAATGAAATGTCCAACTTAAGACTCAGAATGAATGACAAGGCTGTTGCTATTTTCCTGCTGATCGACTTCCTGTTTACGGTTCCGCACATCTTCTCCAGGTAGCGTACAGCTAAAGCAGCTCATTATAAACACATGCATCATGAATACGGCCATATTACCTGCCCAGGCTTACTGATATTCATGACATTCCAAGAACCCTTGTGCCATACTGATTTTATAAAACAAAATTTAAAAACAATAGGTTTTTTTATTTTGCAGTTTTGTTCAGTTTCCTTTTTCATAGAAATAGATGCCATGACCTACACTATGCTTCATGGAGAAATGAGGCTAGTTTGAATGTTGTTGCTTGTAGCTCGCAAAATCACCCATTGCAGAGATGCTTATGAAGGAAAATGCAAAATCTTCTTGTTTGAGAGTACAACCTTTAACTTTGATGTTTCAACTTCTCCTTTTACAATAATTACAGATGGAAATAAACACCAGAGAATTTTAAGAGAATCACTCAAGTTATATATATATATATATATATATATATATATATATCATAATTACCTGTGTATTTAAACAATGTCTTTACAACAACTGTGCATGTAAATGCTGTTTTAGATATGATGATGCAATACTGCTAATGTACTGGTGACAGCCTCACGACACTTCTTCTACATTTTAATGAAAATACAAAGCAATAAAATTATGCTATGCGCAAAAAACGTGTAGTTTTCTATTATGATAAATGTTCATTCTATTACAACAAATTCAATCTCCCTCATAAAGTTTTTTTTTTTGGGGGGGGGGGGGGTTGCAATACTCAAGTTCACACATGCACACCATAGTCACTCAGCTGTTGTCAGATGCACAACTCTAGCTCCCCCTGTTGGTTTTACAATGCAGTTTAATGTACATTATTGTTTGACTGCTTTCATCAATAAGTATTTTTACTTCTTTCAGTATTTTACATTGCCCAGCATTACCAACTTTTTTTCTGCATTTTTTTGTGTGTCACACACATTGAATCTGGCATCTGCTCCACAAATTCTTTCTTCAAATAATCTTTTTATTTATCAAATTCATCTTGGGGGCAGCACAGTGGTGCAGTGGTTTGCCTCACAGCAAGAAGGTCCTGGGTTCGAATCCAGCCTGATCCTTTCTGTTTGGAGTTTGCATGTTCTCACCGTGTGCATGTGGGCTTCCTCCAGGTACTCCAGTTTCATTCAGGTATAGGCTAATTGGAGGCTCTAAATTGTCCATAGGTGTGAGTGAATGGTGTGTGTGCCCAGTGATAGATTGGCGGCCTGTCCAGGGCGTATTCCTGCCTCAAACCCAATGTGCGCTGAGATCCAGCGCCCCTTGTGACCCTGCCCAGGATAAACGGGCATAGATAATGGATGGATGGATGGAAATTCATCTTGGTCATCTATAAACGCAAATGCGGAAGTTCACACAATTTCTTTTTCAAGGGTAAAGGGAAACTGAAAAGAGACATTTTTTATGAGAACAATTTAAATAATAAACTTGCATAGAAAATTGATAGCTCTGACAGTACGCCCCTCCAGTCAATGTATCTCCAAGCAGCCCAGCCCAGTTGATCTGTGTGCCCCACCTGCCACCACCTGAACACTACCACAGAACTCCAGGGAGGTACAAAGGTCTTTTTTTGACGCAATGCTCTTTAGCATTCAAGCTTTAGCTATCAAATTTTCCTTCTGAGAGGTCCAAGGTGGCTTTTGCCTGATTTATTATTCATCGCATGACCCTTTTGACAAATGTCACATGACAAAAATGACGTTTTTTCAACAGAAAAAAGTATTGCGCACTTCATAGAATTTTGTGATGTCACAGAACTTCATACTTTGTCGCACAGTGTTGATTGTACAGCCAAATGGAACACCGAAATTCATTGTCATGGATACACCATTATTTTCAGTTTACACGAGTGCAGACACACAAGCTACTCATCTGGAGCAAGATGGAATTATAATAAAAAGCCAAACTGAAAACAAAAATATTTAATTTAACATTTTTATTATGGTATATTACGTTACAGTATAACAGCATATAGCATGTTATGCTATATAGCTTTTTAATGAAAAGGCCCATTTAAAATGCAATTTTGGCATCTCTATTATGCAGACAGATCACTTTGCATTCTTGTGTGTAATTTTTATTTCTTTTAGTACATGTGAGCAGCATTCAATTTTTATCTTATCATTTGGATAAATAAACCTTGTCCCCCCTAAAACACTGGCTGCTGTGTTTTCTTTGCTCAGACAAAGTTTCACAACATTGTGGCAGCGGAGGGATACTCCGGTAGGGGGCGCTGTTATAGAGCAGCCACAAAAATCACCTGCAGCGTAAGAGTGTGGTAAGGGTGTGACTCAGCAGAGTCTTCACTCAGACACGCCCCTCACACAAAAGAAACATAAAAGCGCATGAAGAAGCTCATTGGGTGGTTAAATGTACAGGCATTGAGCTGGCAGACAGCTACAGTCACAGGACTCAGATCATCAACGAAAAAGAGATTAAAATAAAAATATAAAAGATGGATTGGGCCTTCTTAAGACTCTTAAGGAAGAACATCATCTGCACGCTCCAGAATATCATCGTGGCGATTTTGCTCCAGATTACGGAGCAGGTGCTGGAACACATTTTCATATGCCAGTGTAACGCGTACAGCATTTGTTTTGTCTGCGTGTACTTTTCAGTTCCCGCTGTTGCCTTCATCGCGTTCGACTTGTCCCTTCAGCAGGGCAACGCCTTCACGGAGGAAAGCTGCGCAGATGGCAGCTCCAGCTGCAAACGGTGCGAAGACGAGTGTTCCGGGTGCAGATGTGGAGAACGCCGTGAGAAAACAAGGCATTTTTTTCTCTCTTCCTGGAAGACGCCGTACGCAGCCCTGTGCTGGGTCGTGATTCTTCTGATTGACGGAAAGTACGTGGCCTGCCTACTGTACAGCAAATGCAACGGTGACACGCGTGCAGTGGACACAAAGGATCTGGAAATGGAGCATGGCATGGTAGTATCCCAAGTGCGTATCAATATCAGCTCCTTCCCTTTATAGAAACCCCTCAGACCCGTGTCAAAATACTGTTTCAAGTACTTCAGTTGCTTTTAGCCAAACGCATGCGAGGGCAAATAGAAAATTGGCATTTGGAGAAACTGTATTTGAATGCATTTGACACTGTATTTAGGAAAGCATTTGCAAACATTTGAAGTGAATTCAAATGGATCTTGTTTCAAGTGTTTGAAACACAGAATTTTTGCCAGCAGAATTTAAAATTACTCAAGACATTTTAAAATAGTATCTATACCTTTGCTGCAATGTGAAAAATTGATCACGTGATATCGACAGAACGGGATCAGTCAGGCTGAGATCATTAATCAAGTGGAAACTCCGCCCAACTGCTGCCATTCTTGTGATGACAGACAATCAATCAAGCATATCACCAGCATGTTGCCAAGCGATTAAATCCAGCCCAAAGAAAACCAGCCATGAACGCTGGACATTTCTTGTAGTTCAGAGTTTAAAAACTACAAAAGAAAAAAGGCACTGACGGGCATGTTAGTGCAACCCTACCGTCATGTGGGCATACAGATTGGAGACACTCTTGAACACACTCTTGCTGCAGTGTTTGCAAACAGTCTCAAAGTTTTGTTCGGTTTCCTCCAGCACGATGAAGTGCTGCACAATCTTGGATCTCGCGGGCTCCATGGTAACACGGGGTCAGGAGTGGGTCACGAGCCTGGGAGGATTCTCAGACCAACGGGGTCAAAAAACATGAAGTACATTTGAGGCCAAAAGTTTACATACACCTAGGCTAAAGATATTCAAACTCAGTTTTTCACAACTCTGCACATTTCATGTTACCATACATTCTCTTTTGGCAAGTCAATTAGGGCATCTACTTTGTTCACATCAGAGGTAATTTTAAAACAATCGATTAGAGACAGATTTATTTCAGAATCAATTCACTATATCAGAATTCCAGTGGGTCAAAAGTTTACACTGCACTGGAGCAAAAAAAAAAACGAAAAAAAAAACGTCTTCTGCCCATCGTCCTAATATGGCATTTTGTTAACACCTTCCTGAGGGAACGGGGGACCTCAAGATTCAACCTGGTGCATGACCAGCAAGAATGGATGCGGTGGTTCGGCAACAAACGGAGTTCTTGACCTTCGAAAATTTGCATGCCTCTAATGCTTTGATCTCAACAGACCAGGGACTAAAACCTACAATGACTTCAAAGTGAACACTTAATAACAGTGAATATTTAATAATAAATCATTTTTAGCTCAAGTATTGTTATTTGACCAAGTTGTAGGTCAGGTATTTCAAATTGTTCAAATTGTATTTGAAATAGTATTTCAGGGATTGTATTCCAAATTCATTTCAAATATTAGGAAAAATGTGTTTTTAATTTCAAGTAGGAATATATAAGTAATTGCGTTGTGCTTTTTATGTTTAAAGGATTAAATATAATTTTTATCACAATTTTGCATGCAAATACTTAAATAAACATGTACACCCAGGGCTGAAACCTGTGACCTTTTCATTATTATTATTATTATTATTATTATTATTATTATTATTATTATTATTATTATTATTATTATTATTATTTTGCTTGTGATTACGATTTTGATTATTCCTGTGTTAACACTATATTATTCTCATCTGTGTTACTTTTTATCCACTGTAAAACTTGTATTAATGTACAGGTAGACTACAATTAGAAGCATAATTTCTATCTAGAGCAGCTTGAAACCCTTATGCCAAGATGCTCCTAGCTTTTTATTTTGTCTGATATATATATAAAATTATAAAAAAAACTTCTTTTAAAAAATAATAATAATAAAATAACATTGTCAAAAACCTTCATGATTTTTTTTAAGGGCTTAATTATCCATGGTTACAGAGGGTAAAAGCTGAGAAAAACATCCAGCTCTGGACTTACCTCATTTTAAATGATTCCTGACCTGACTCCTCCCTCTCGCACAGGTATGCGGATGCCTTCTCGCGGCTGTGTTTGCTGCGGGTTACTTCCTCTCCCTGTGCTGGGGTTGCAGCTGCCGATCACTTGCAGGTCGGCACGAGGAGGTGTACACGTCACAGCTGGAGGAAGACAGAGCGGCGGACTGTTGCTGCCGTGAGGCAAAGCTGAGGAGAGAAGCTAAATCACACCTTGAAGCTGCAAGTGGAGGAGATCTTCTACGTCTTGAATTAGAGGGGAGTCCCAGCGAAGCTGAACCGGAGCACGGAGCCAGAGGCGCAGCGAACCGTCTGGAGATGCAAGCGAACCAAAAACGTGACAAATTACACGATGAAAAAAACATCGCGAAAATCATAAACGAGGAATCAGATTTCCCTTTTGAAAACGAATACGCTCTACGATTCCCAGAGGGTTGAACACTCGCTCCAGCGAGAGAAATTATGAGTCTGTAAATGAGGACAAAATATAGTGTAACATATTAAAGACACTGCAGTTTTGAAAATGTCAGAAGGCTGCTGCTGTGTGGCCGACTGCATGGCAAACAGATTTTAAATCCCAGATTTGGACTTTTATTTTTTGGCGATAACCTGTGGCTAGCTAACAGCTAACGGCACTAGCTCACAAAATGACATTCACATTGCCTCTTCAGTCAAACGTTCATAGTGAAACCGTTAAATTATGGTCAGCTAGCTTTTGTTAGTCTACTTTCCATGGATCAAAATTTAGTTGACATGGATCCTTACAGGCGGATTCAGTAGAAGATGTCAGGGAATGACAAGGTTCCAACAAAGTCAATCTAGTTATCAGCAATTGCTCTATGGTTATAAATCTTTTTGATGTTTATAAATACACTACATGGCCAACAGTATGTGGACTCTTGGACATCACACCCGTATGTGCTTCTTGAACATCTCATTCCAAAACCATGGGCATTAAAATATGGTGTTGGTCACCTCTTTGCTGCTGTAACAGCTTCCACTCTTCTGGGAAGGCTTTCCACTAGATTTCTGAACATGGCTGTGGGAATTCGCCTCCATTCAGCCTCGAGCATTAGTGAGGACGGGCACTGATTGGGTGATTAGGCCTGGCTCATAGTCTTACTCCCCCCAAAGGTATTTTGGGGCTCTATTACAGATGTGGTTTTTGAAGCACTTAAAGAATGTTAATTAACTTAACTGCTTTCTGTTTTTAACCACACCCTGATGAAGGCTCCAGTGAGCTCAAATGATTTGGAGTTCATTCTTTTTTTCTTTTCTTTCTTTTCTTTTTTTTTACGATAATGTAATAAAGACATCGTTTTTTTGTATTGTTCTGTTTTCTGGAATGAAGCTGCATTACCCTACAGCCATTTTGCAGATTCTCTCATCCAGAGCGGCTTACATACACTATGCTACATTACATACTACACTGCTGCCTCCTGCTTATGTTGGGCTTGATGATTCTCATCTGATAATCTCACGTTGCTTTGTTTATATTACATTTTATGAAGAATATGCTCCATATGCTGAATCGAGAGATACAAAAAACATTCATTCATGGATTTATTTTGATTTTTCCGTCAATTTATTGTGAAATGATCTAACACAATGTGCGATCAGTCTGTATCAGTCAGTGTCACGTCACCACGTATAAACATGTAGCTGTGCCCTATGGCAGGATGCTGTATTATGAAAACAGGAAAACCACAGAAAAGGCTCATTGGGTTGTTTTTTTATTAACAGTAAGCCGAGCCGGAAGACAGTTAGACGCAGCACACAGATCGTCAGCTATACAGAGGAGATTAAAATATAAATATCAAGATGGATTGGAAGTTATTATCATTCACCAAGAACATCACTGTTTTATTCCAGAAAATCTACGTGGTGATTCTGCTCCAGATTTTAGAGCAGCAGATGGAACCAATCTTTACCTGCCAATGTGACGAGCTCAGGGTTCGTTTTGTTGTCATGTACTTTTTAATACCAGCTTTGGCCTTCACCGCCTTTGGCTTGTCCCTTCAGAAGGGCAACATTTTTAAGAAGGTATGGTTTGGCTGTGAGTGCAGAAGGCGATGTCTTCTCTTTTGGTGGAAAACACTGGTCCCAGCCATTTCCTGGGTAGTGATTCTTTTGATTGATGGAAAGTATCTGGCCTGTGGAATGTACAGCAAATGCAACAGTAACATGATGACTGCGGACATGAAGGATCCGGAAATGGTGCGCGGCATGACAGTATCTCAAGTATGTATCAACCTCTGCCCCTTTCCTTTATACAAATATGTAACCTGATCTCGGTCATAAGTAAAAAAAATGTGTAAATACATTTTTTGCTTTGATTGCAACTTGTATTAACACGCAGGTAGGCAAAAACAACCTTTGTCTGATGTTTACAGGAAATTACAAATGACAATTTAAAAGAAAAAAGAACATTGAGAAGAATCCTTTTGGGAAAAAATGAGGGCTGAATCAGCCATGATATGTATTGATGGTCACACAGGGCATAGCTGATAAAAACCAACAGCTCTGGCCTTACCTCATTCTAAGTGATTTTTCCCTCTCACACAGATATTGGGATTTTCTCTCGTTGCTTCATTTACGGTGCTCTATTTCATCTACCTGTGCTGTCGCCAGTCACCTGAAGATCGGTACATGGAGATGTACATTTCACAGCTGGAGGAAAACAGAGAGGAGTTTGCGAAGGAGTTTATAAAGAAGCGCTTGAAGAAGAAAGCTGTGCAGTGTGAGGACGAGCTGAGGAGAAAAGCTGGGCTACCGGCAGCACAGCCTGGAGCAGCACATGAAGCAGATCCGGACGCTGCACGTGAAGCAGATCCGGAAGCTGCACGTGAAGCAGATCCGGAAGCTGCACGTGAAGCACATCCCGAATTTGACAGATTAGATGCAAAAACAATTGTGAGAACCATAGAAGCGAAATTTGATCTCATTAGCGTTCGACGGAACGTAGGTAATGTTCGGGAGGGGCATCGATTAGTCAGAGTAGTACAGTGATTTTGACGTTTTTTTGAACTGTCCACATCTCCAGAAAGTGCACTTTCACTTTCACCTCCTGAACCATCATCTCTCACAATAGAATGAAATATGGCTTGAACTGCCTTTGCTAATGATAAGGTTTTTTTTTTTTTAAGGCAAATTTCTGCAGCATTACAACTACGAGGAAGTGACTTTTCCATGGTCCATGCATGTTTTTTTTGTTTTTTTTTAATTCAACTTCAATTTCAGATATACAAAATACAGCATATATAGAGTAATATAACAGTAATAAAGAATAATAAACAAACAAATATACAACACAAGGGGTTACAAGCAAAGTTTGACATAAACAAATATAAAATGAAAATGGTGCAGTAAAAGAATATCAAAATCAAAAAGTATATCAAAAAATAAAAAAGGTTAAAATTAAGGTTTTCACAGCTTTTCTATTGCATGAGATAGATAATGTTCTAATGTAGGACTCTGCTTCCTTTTTAAAGGTACAAAAAGAGGGTTTAATTTTTAACACCTTACATTTATGGATATAAAACCTGGCCAGCAATGTGATGAGGTTACACAGAGAAAATTCATTTCCTAACTCTCTAACTAGATTTCTAACTATAATTTGTAAAACCAAACAATACATCCTTCAAGCAAAGTACAAAAGCATTATAGATACAGTCCAATATAAAACGACAGATGCCTTGCCACAGACTCTGAGTGTGTTCACAAGTGCAAAACAAATGGAAGCCAGTCTCTGGGTGCATGTTACAAAAAGTGCAAGTTACATCAATATCCTTCTTGAATCTTACTAAAAATGACATGACAGGATAACAGCCATGAATGATCTTAAAAGAAATTTCTTTAACTTTGTTAACCAGTAGATATCTATTAGGAAGAGGCCGTATTTTTCCCAACATAAGTCCTGAACAAGCTTATTCCAGGATGCAATTACATATGGGACAGAAATACAATCAGTGTGGAATAAGGTGCAGATTTTTTTGTTATTTTTACAGGAAGCTGGTGGAAAACATAATTTTCCAATAGGTGTGTCAGCTGGATCAAGTGAAGGTGTTACAGCAGAAGGTGGAAGGGCATAACCCTTACAGAGCATGACAACACCAGATGGAATGGCATCAAAAACAGTAGCAAAAGGGCTTACAGGGATCTTATTATGACAGAGAAATTCTTGGTAACCAAAAAGCTTTTCCTCCTTATTGAAAAGTTCACTCACCAGTACAATACCATTCCTGAACCAATTGTCAAAAAATAAAGATTTCTTTTTGTAACACACATCTCTGTTGTTCCATATAAAATATCTATTTGGAGAAAAATTGTGCTTATAAATAAGAGACCAGGCCAAAAGTGTTTGCTTCTGGAAATTTGAGAGAGAGACAGGAATCCGATCAATATTATAATTACAAAGTAGATCAAACTTTAACTGGAAATTAAACTGTTAATTTTTGTTGATGGACTCTTACCGTCACACTGTAAAAAAAAGACTGCCAAAGATGAAGGGTCTATGACTAATTATGCAACCATTTATAAATGGGAATTGCGTAAATTTGAGTATTATGAGTTTGATGGACTGATGACTTGAGGAGGAACGACCTGACTGCTCGACCCCAAAAGTGAGGGCGTCCTGTGGCTCTGTTATGCTGTGGGGGGCATTTTACTGGCATGGTTTGGGTGAACTTGACCCCTTAGAGGGAAGGGGCATTGCAAACCAATACAAAGTTATTCTGAGCGATCGCCTTTACCCTGTGATGAAACATTTCTATCCGGATGGGAGAGGTCTCTTCCAGGATGACAATGCCCCCATCCACTGGGCATGAGGGGTCACCACTGAACGGTCTGATGATTATGAAAAAGACATGAATCATATGCTGTGGCCCTCACAGTCACCAGATCTCAACCCAATTGAACACCTATGGGAGATTTTGGAACGATGTGTTAGACATCGCTCTCCACCACCATCATCAAAATACTAAATGAGAGAATATCTTTTGGAAGAATGGTGTTCCATCCTTCCAGTAGATTTCCAAAGACTTGCAGAGTCCATTCCAAGGAGCATTCAAGCAGTTCTGGTGGTTCGTGGTGGCTCAACACCTTACTAAGACACATGTCCATTAATTTGTCACTCGTCTGTATATAGTCCTTGTTTACTTGTTTTGTTGTGTTTTTTGCCATTTTGTTTTATTTTTATTTTATCTGTCTAGATTCAGTGTGTAGATGTTGGACTGTCTTTAGCTGCCTATGTTTGTTGTCCTGCTACACATTCAATAGTTTGTCTATGTTTTTTGCTAATTATATGAACTAGCCTACGAGGTTCAGCATGTTTGGTTCCACATTATAATCAGCCTCAAGTTGTCTACCACAATTAATAAAATATGTTATAATTAAATTACACTTAAAGTGCATTTTTGTGAAGGCCTTGTCCGAACAGTGAGGATTGAAAAAAATGTTTTTACGTTTTCAGTCCAGCAGTCTTGACAGCTAACACCCTCGTTTGACGTTTGTCACTCTGAATTACGCAAGCTAAACAGCTAAAACTTCACACTTATCCAGCAAATAAAATATATTTATTTGATTTAAATTGGTCATCATTATTAAACATGTCAATTATCAATTAAAAAATCACCAAATTTGTTGATAGGCAGAGCAACCTGTTGGATGAACCTATATCAAAATGTACAACTCACAACCACATTAAAACTAAGCACTTTATTATTTGGTTACAACAACATACAATGTCTAAAGATGAAGGTCAACTACCTTAAACAAGGAATGTTACAGACATGGACAAGTTACTGTTGCAAAAGTTATGAATGAAGGAAAATACCAAACCACAGCCTGTTTCTCCCAAAACAGTGCTAAGAAAAACCAAGTGTAAAACATCAAACACCAGAGGGCAGCCAAATTTTCCAAAAAGCCAGGAATTAAAAATGTAAAAATACCACGAGCTGTGGCATTGTTACAGACTAAAATGTCAGACCCTGTGCACTCCCAACACAGCAAAGCAGGCTTGACTAGTTTCACCAGGCAGACAACGCCATACAGTCACCATTTTTTTAAATTGATATTTGGCAGCAATTAAAAAAAGTGCCCTGACTGTACCTACAGAAAAAAAGAGTCACACCCAAACCAAAATCTCTCAGGTGACCTGCCAGAACAGTGTGTTTGACCAGTTTTAACAGGAAGAGAATGCCAATGGCATTTAGCACCAACAGAGACATGTTTAATCAATTTATGATTATCGACACAGACTTGCAAGTCGGTTTTATCATAGGGTTTCAAATTTCCATCAGCCCAGTTTCAGGCCAGGCCAGTGCACTTTGACCACAGCCTGGGAAGTAGTGCATGACACTGTCCTTTGCCTGGATAGAAAGGAACACTGCCTTGCCTTGTCTATTCACACAAAGTTTACCTGGAGCCTCATATTCCATGTATAATCGGATTAACAACCCAATCAGAATAAACATGTCCCATGTGACCACCTCGGTCGGAATAGACTATCCCATTCCGATTGAAATTTCATTTGGTTTAAAAGGGGTGGAACAACTGGAATAAGTCCATTTGACTGAAATAAATTCTCAGTGACGTGGACGAAGACACAACTGGCTCGAGGACGACTCGCTTTCCCTGTTAATCGCTGTGAACAATGAGTCGTTCAAGGAAGTGTGTGAAAAATTAAGGAAGGAAAGTGGAGTCCACAGAAGCCCTGCAATAGTTTGGCGGCCTGTCCAGGGTGTAGTCCTGCCTCTCGCCCAATGCACGCTGGGATAAGCTCCAGCACCCTAACCCCCCCACTCAGGAATAAGTGGGTATAGATAATGGATGGATGGATGGATGGACTCCACCAAATTATTGACTCCTGTTTAATAACTACAGAATAATTGTATTCTGTTGCCATTTCTGCCTGATAGCCAGTGTATGAACACTATCAATACAACTATTGTACACACCATACGATGCATATTTTGAGATATCTATAGAAATTTGTGTTGCGTACCTGAATGCCAGATCAAGTTAGCCAGAGTTTCTGGGCATGTCAAAAAAAGATTTTTTTTTATCCGACTACATGCTGGTGCATGTAAGCGCACACCTTAATCACATCGACATGCGGGTAAACCGTTCATTTGGAGTCTTCAATCAGAATGAATGTATTAGTTATGATTAAATTTTGTGCATGTAAATGTGGCTATTGTCTGTTTCCTGGATAGAAAAGAACGCTGCCTTGGCTTGTTAATAAAGTCTTTGATACAGTAGACCACAAAATTATTTTAGGTCCACACCCGTTGGTTTTGATGAAAATGCTTTTATTGATGTTATAAAGGGCATGCCCCAAGGCTCAATCTTGGCCCATTGTTATTCACACTGCACATAAATTATCTTGGCTCATCAGTTGCTAACAGCTCTGTTCTTTATTATGTAGATTACACTGACATTTATGTATCCGCACCCTCAATCTAGCTTTTAATAAATTACAGGTGGATTTTTTGCCAGTCAAAGTGCTCTCAACGGTCTTTAACTTGTTATAAACCCTACTAAGTGTTATTTCGTTATTAGGTTAGGCGAAAATTTATAGTACAAGATGCATGTTGACAAACTTTCAATTAAAAAAAATTCTAATTGTGTTTTCTCTATGGGCCTCAGCCAGATGCAACACAGAGCAAAACCATATATATATATATATTTCCTGATCACATGATCATATCTCCATGGGTTTTACATATCCGTCTGGGATTTAAACTGCCATTTAAAACTGGGGTTATTATTATTATTATTATTATTATTATTATTATTATTATTATTATTATTATTGTTATTAGACATTTTTGTAATTAATCATGCCTTTTAGATGCGTAAATGATATATAACTGCTTTTATCCCCCTGCTGTTTCTGTGAATTCAGGACACCGTTATAAAAGATAGCTCAATCCTCCATTTGCCTTCCCTGATTAAATAAAGGGAAAAAAGAAGAAAAAAAACAGTCCTGAACTCCATGGCCATACAGTTCCTCCTAGTGTGTACAATTTTTAAAAAGCGTATCTTAATTAAATTAATTCAAAATAATTAAGGACAGGTTAATCATGGTTATATGGGAGCACTGAAATAACAAGAGATGATCATTCTCATAATTTTATAATGGCAACCAATATTTGGCCATTTTTTATGTGAGGCTGGTGAGTGTGTGAGTCTTGTGGAAGTCTCACAAGACTCACGCGACAGGGGCGACATAACTCAGGAGGTAAGAGCGGTTGTCTGGCAGTCGGAGGGTTGTCGGTTGTCTGGCAGTCGGAGGGTTACCGGTTCGATCCCCCACCCTGGGTATGTCGAAGTGTCCCTGAGCAAGACACCTAATCCCTAATTGCTCTGGTGAATGCAAGGTATCAATTGTAAAGCGCTTTGGATAAAAGCGCTATATAAATGAAGTCCATTTACCATTTACCAAGTCACATGACAATGAAACAGAATGCTTCATGTCCGTATAGTGTTTGGAAATATCACAAAAAAAAACTTATACGACATACATTCTTATGACAATCCCATGGCGGTGACGTTGTTTTGACATTTACTTTCCATTCAAATCATGCTATCATGAATATTTCTAAACAGACATCTAACTGCAATACATTTGCGTCATTTGTGTCCTATAAAGAATATACAGTGGTCCTGTTATTTTTTGCTAATCCACGTAAAAAAAGTGTCATTTTACCACGCTCCATGTTCCATCTTTCCGTGAGCTCGTGTAGCGTACATTTCATCAAGAGTGAGCTGTCAAAGTGAAAGCGATGTTATATGCTCGTTCTCAACGGCGAATCGCTTAAATTGGTTAACAGCGACCTCCAGCGACACGTATTTTCGGAGGACGCCAATCTCGGTGTAGCACAATAGCCACTGAGAAGATCCGTTACATTTGAGTACTGATTTTGTCCATTACTATAAAATTTCGTTCTCACGGAAATACGCTGTAATACCGCCTGAGGATATATGGAGACATTATCATAAAACAGAACAATACCAGTGGGTTACATTTCAAATGGCATTTTAAATATACTGTATGCCCAATTAGAGTTTCCTGAAAGACAGGTAAGTGTCATTTTTAAAACCAACTCCAGCGAGAGTGAGCAGTACCTCTCACGTGCCCAACTGAAAAAAATAACTAAAATACGTAGGGTCTACTATTGTTAATTAAATCAACTGGCAAGGTGAATTCAATGTGTTTGGTTCCACATTTTAATCAGCCTCAAGTTGGCTGAAGCCATTAATGAGCCTTTATGTGATTATGACGTTTTTACACGACCCAGAGTTTTTTCGTTCACATAACCTATCAGGACATGTCAAGCTTAGGCCTAGATGAAATAATGATTAACTGCAACGCACTATAATAGGAGGAACAATTATTTTGTACTTCCTAAAATTTTTTTCTTAAAAACCAAAAGTGTCAGTTCAGGTATATCATCTTACATTGCAAGCATAGGTTGTATGGTGTAACCACATCATAGAGCCATGTCAACAGGAAATACCATTGCTTTGCATTGTATAACAATACAGTATCAGCAGAGTACTTGGTGGAATTATGCTCAGAGAACTGAAAAGGTTAAATGAAATTATTTTCTTTTAATTTGATGACACTGCTCCCAATTAAAACAATACATCACTATGTTTAACATTAATAAATTATTTAAAAAATAAAAGTAAATTAACATTATATATAACTATAAGATAAAACGTAATACCTTTATAAATAACTATTCATATAGCTACTAATTATATTTTTTGCCATGATCTGACCGATCAAGCTACAAGCTATTAAAGCAGGTGACAAACAGCCTACCAAAGTGACATGAACCCCGATGTATCAAACGCAGTTTGAGAATGTCGGTTTTGTATTATATGTAAAACAATGGTTGTATTCCAATAGTTATCGCATAGTAAAATATATAAATAGAAACGTTTCTATTTTGTTGCACGAACATTAAAAACAACACGTAACATGTTTGAATAGCGCTATTCACGTAAATTTAGATCTCACTTTGTCCTCAATTGCACTTGTCCCTGGATGGAAATACCCTACCCAGTAAGCGCACTTTCACTTTCACCGTCATTAGAATGAAGTATAGCAAGAAGTTGCAATTACACGGATAACGTTTAAAATATTACAACTATAGTACCCAGTGTGCTTGCTGCTCCATTTCAGCGTTTTCAGCAGCGACTACTGTTGGTGAAGAAACAGCCGAAATTTAGCCAAAAATATAGCGGGGGTTTTCACACACAAACCTGGTTTTACTGCCTTTCATTGACTTTCAATTCGCATATTTAAGAGTGGCTAGTAGAGACTTGCTATATAACGAACAAAAAATGATCCTATGTTCAGAAATACGAGTTACGCAATGGAGATTAGAGGGACTGTTTTATGACACCAATTGGTGGTTTAAGGAGTTAATAAATAATGATATAATTACACTTACACTGCACTTTTATGTAGGCCTACTCTGCTGTAGATTGACTGCACAAACCAATCTAGCAGAAGTCAGGTGCTATTATTTAATTACATTTGATTAATACTTAATCTCACCCAAAGGTTGCAAGCCGACATGCAGGGGAAATTTGGATCAATAAAGCACTGCATGGTCCATGAGTTCAGAAATTTAATCTCCATTCCCACATAACTGATGGGGCGCCATGGTGTTGGTTAGGCTATGTATGGATTCTGAAGTGCACAGAAGCATCTTATCAGCTCAAGTTCTAGCAAATGCCTCCAATCTCATTAGACAGTGCTTCATCCTACAGCAAGTCAATGATCCCAAACATAATGCTAAAGCAACAAAGGTGTTTTTCCAAAGCCAAAAACAGGAAAATTCTTGACAGGCTAAGTCATTCACCTGTTGTGAATCAAAATGAATATTTGCTTTGTATGCTGAAAAGAAAACATAAGACAACCAGCCCCCAAAACAAGCAGAAGCTGAAGATGGCTGCAGTACAGGCCTGGTGGACCATCACCAGAGAAGATACTCAGCACCTGGTGATGTCTATGGATCACAGACTTCATTGCTTACAAAGGATATGCAAAAAACTACTTACAGACTACTTTCATCAATGTGTCCCAAACATATTATATGGTGCCCTGAAATGGGAAGGGGGGGGGGGGGGGGGAAGCTATATATCAAATCAAGTCAATTTCATTTGCATAGCACTTTTTAGAGAAAACTGTAAAACAGAGCAAGAGAATAAAACAAGCCTGAAGCCCCAAATAGCAAGCACATGAGGTAAAATATAAAAAAACTCACAGTGGGAGAAAAAATTAAGTTCTGTGGCAGGATGCTGTACCATGAGAACCAGGAAACCACAGCAAATGGCTCAATTTAGAGGCATTACTGTAAGTTAGCGCGCAGTTACAGGCACAGAGCACGGATCATCAGCCATAAAGAGATTGAGTTCATGTATTTAATCGAGAACAATCACCGTGGCGATTTTGCTTCAGATTACTGAGGCAGCGGAACCCCCAAATAGCAAGCACATGAAGTAAATTAAAATTTAAAAAAAACTCACAGTGGGAGAAAAGCCCTCAAACAGGGACAAAAGAAAGAAAGAAAAAAGATCTACAGTGAGAGTGAGCGATACCCGTCACATGCTCGATTGAAGGAAATGCATCTGAGGAGAGCCGTGCAAAAACATGTTCTGCACTGCATGCTGCCGCTGTCTAATATGCCGGGACAGCACTGCACTTCTCAATAAGAGTACGTTTATTAAAGTCAGTATTCTCAAAGAATATCCATGTTTTTGTTCTATCACTAGTTTTACTTTTTAATATTGTGTATATTGTTTTTTGCTTCCACTTTCAAGAGACACACACAGGACAGACCTGTATTGTCTACAGCAGCAAGCATACTTTCATTTTCATATTTGCTCAAGTGAAAAATGTTTTTTTTTGTTTTTTTTTTGCTTTGTATATATATATATATATATATATATGTATATATATAATTCTTCTCCTTTTGCAGTATTCAGTATTTCAGTATTTTAACATGCGTGAAGGGAAATTAAAACCACATTCCCATTGCAGAAGTCTATGCAGGGCCAAGGCTGTGAGACACACATTAACAAGAAATAGAGTGACACAGAAAATCACTGAAACACACAGACTTAGAAGGACACAAAGGACCTTATAATGTGCAACAGACTTAGCAGGCGGGTGGACGGGGGCGTAGAAGGGAAGTGAGTGCTCCAAAAAATATTTAAAGGCATTGCTGTAAGCTGGAACACAGTTACAGGCACAGGGCATTGTTTAGATTTACTGGCATTGAGCTGACAGACAGACACACAGGTCACAGATCATCCGCTATGAAGAGATTAAAAGAAAAAGTTAAAGATGGATTGGTCCTTCTTAATACCCAATGTGAAGTTCATGTTTTTCATCAAGAACATCACCGTGGCGATTCTGCTTCAGATTACTGAGCTTCTGATGGAACCAATTTTTATCTGCCAATGTAGTGAGTTCAGGGTTTGTTTTGTCATCATGTACTTCACAATACCAGCTATTGCCTTCGCCGCGTTTGCCTGTTCCCTCAGGAAGGACTACATCTTTATGAAGATCTGCAAGTGCTGTGGAGAGAATACAGGTACAAGCAGAGATGCTGGGGACAATTATGATATAGACTGCCGTTGCTGTTGTTGCCGGAGGACATGTCGACTTCTTGTCTCTTTCTTCAAGCCACTGTACCCAGCCTTTTGCTGGGGCGTGATTCTTCTGATTGATGGAAAATATGTGGGCTGTGCACTGTACAGCGAATGCAACAGTAACATGACGATTGTGGACATGAATGATCCGCACATGGTGAATGAAATGATGAAATCAAAGGTATGTATGAACAGCAGCCCCTTTCCTTTACTGAAACCTGTAACCTTTTCATAGTTCAGAATTTTTTAATTAAAAAAAAAAATTGTATTGATTTTCCTTATAGAAACAATATATCTTCCTATTCTGTTCATCTTTTTGCCCACTGCAAAACATGTATTAACATGCAGTAGAATGAAATCAGAAGCATAATTTCTAAAAATTCCTTCTACAGCATCTTGAAAGCCAAATGCTGATATGCTCCTAGTACTTCAGTTTGTCAGCTGTTTATAGAAAATTACAAATGACATTTTAGGAAGAAGAAAAACATTGTAAAAAAACCTTCTGAAAACAAAAGAAATTGATCTAAAAGGACAATAGAGGGCTGAATCAACAGTGATAATTATTTATGATTGCACAGGGAAAAGCTGATTAAAACAAACAGCTCTGGATTTACCTCATTTAAAATTATTTCTGTCCTGATTCCTCCTTCTTATGCAGATATGGGGATTGACTGTGGTTGGTGGATTTGTGCTGTTCTATTTAATCTACCTGTGTGGGGCTTGCTGCTGCCAATCACCTGCGGATCGGTACAGGGAGATGCACATGTCAAAGCTGGAGAAAGGCAGAGAGAAGTTCGCAAGGAAGTATGCAAAGACATGCTCAGAGAGGAGAGCTAAATCGTGTGAGGAAGAGTTGAACAGAGCTCAATCACAGTCTGGAGCTGGGAACCAAACATCACCTGGAGCCGTGAGAACAACATCACCTGGAGCCATGAGAACAACATCACCTGGAGCTGCTAGTGGACAAGATCCAGGCATTGAATTACATGTACTAGGAGCTGAATCACAGCCTGGAGCTGCAGGTGGAGAAGGCTTGCAATTACTGGAAAGAGCTGAATCACAGCCTGGAGCTGCTAGTGGAGAAGGCTTGCAATTACTGGAAAGAGCTGAATCACAGCCTGGAGCTGCTAGAGGAGAAGGCTTGCAATTACTGGAAAGAGCTGAATCACAGCCTGGAGCTGCTAGAGAAGAAGGCTTGCAATTACTGGAAAGAGCTGAATCACAGCCTGGAGCTGCAGGTGGAGGTCAACTAGGTGAATTAGATCCAAAAACAATTGTGGATATAATAGAGAAACATTTTCTTATTCAAAATTAACCTTTTCTGTGCAAGAAGATTATGGCCTGTGTGCAGGGTGCCCCTGAGACTGGAGTACAGTTGCATCAAGATAAAGAAAGAGTGCAATTACTGTAACAAAATAACCAGCCCTCTAACTTGTAGTATGTAAAGTAACATACACTGTAAACCTGCTGGTGTTGCATTGAAAACAAAATGTAACAAATAGCTATACACAGTACACGGTCTCGTTCAACAAAAAGAGCTTTCCTTGGCTAAATTCAGAATTCCGCTTCTATGAATTGCTAAAAATTGTATGTTAAAAACTATACTACTTGTTAATAAATATGCAATTTAAATATCACCACATTCATTTGAACGACTGGCTGAGCGATATAGCTCAGGAGGTAAGACTGATTGTCTGGCAGTCGGAGGGTTGCCGGTTCAAACCCCGCCCTGGGCATGTCAAAGTGTCTTTGAGCAAGACACCTAACCCCTAACCTCTAACTGCTCTGGCGAATGAGAGGCATCAATTGTAAAGCGCTTTGGATAAAAGCGCTATATAAATGCAGCCCATGCATTGGTTTTGCAGTAACTAAGAATTTACTTGCATCATTTAAAAAAATAAAATAAAATAAAAAACATTGTCATTTAAGGGACCAATGTTTTGATTTTCCATTGCTCGACAGCTTTTATTAATTACAAACATCACAGTAACTTTGTATTTTCTCTACAGACTATGGAATGTATGTGAGAGTACTACAAGTATGGATCAGCAATTAAATGTTCTGTTCCAGACCTTATAATACAGTGTGTTAAGACTACATAAACCCTTTAATTCCTCTGTTGTTGTAATCCTTGGGTAATGGTAAGCAGGCTCTTCTGTAGCAGTTTATTTTGTTTCATATAGGCTAAACTTGTACCTCTGCGAATATACCATTTTGGTTTGCATTAGTTTCAGAGACTGTTCAAATTGATTTTACTGATTATTAATTATAATCCTAACAATAATTTCACTTTTTTTGCTGATAAAATTGTATTACTGAGCATAACATAGAAAAATATTAAAGAAATAAAATATTGAATGTTTAATCATTCTGTTGTCAGTCATTTATCACTTGCACTTACTTTATAAATATGTTGTATATTTATTATTTTCACTTAGTATTATCTACTGTTTGTCAGTTTAATACATACACTACTTAATTTAGGGGATGGGCGTTTATTTAATTGGGAAAATTGATATTGAAAAGAGATTGAATTCAGGAATTGGTTTTGAGAAGGGACTACACTAAGGGTTATGGACAGAATTTGAGTGAACTGATACTGAAAGATATATTGGAAAAGAAATTACTTGAAGTTATCCTGCCAAGTGTCAGAATTGATTAGAAGAAGGGATTGATGTCGGCCCTGAGGTGAATACTAATTTAATTATCTTCAGAAAGGGTCAGCTCATTTTTTCACTTCAACTAGTGTTAAGGGAAACTGTCACTTGCGGTCTCTCTGCAGGTGTGTGTGTGTCTAATTGAGAAACTAGGTGCTGACTTCTGAGCGACCCGCATGAAAGATCCGGATAGATCCGAATCCGAAAAATACTGAGAAAATTCGGGAGGAGAGAATATTTGGGGAGAACGCATTATTCGAGTGTTGCTGAATATGGTATTTGTATTCGGCACCATCCCTACTACCCATCTGTCAAGCTACCATTGAAACACGCCTAGTTTAATCCAAGGAGAACCTACCTTTCTGGGGTTGACCAATGTGAATAATGAGTATCATGTTCAAAACCTATAGCTATTGGGAGAGTGACAATGGAGTAAAATACACTACATGATAATTTAATGAATTGAAATCATACATTCTTTATTGAATGCAGGCTTACTACTTCAAAAAAAAAAACATTAAACAATTGATTTAGAGATACCAGAAAAGAAAGAGAAAGCTGGAAAAGCCAGACCTTGCCGAAGTATCACCCACTTCCAGTTTAAGCACCACAGGATGAAAAGAAACCAGCTAAAAACACACAATCAAGGAACCACCACCAAAATAAAAAGCTTCTTCTTCAAGGCTTCGAAACCAACAGCAACACAACCTTTATCCTGTGGAGATCTTAAATACCTTACCCAGCCTGGTTTGAGGATGTTTTCCCCGATTGGGTGATGCCGAGTTAAGGTGTAGGAGGGAAGAGAGGACTAATTTATGGCAAGGACTGGCCTACCTAAAGATTGCATTCAAACTTGGAGGAAATGGGAAAGGGAGATGTTAGGCATGTAGGCATGCAGGGTCTCTGACCCCCGATATGGTGTCCTGGTTGTTGACTCCAGGAGGATGCCAGCTGATCACTCTCCACTGTTCATCAGTGGCTCCACACCTGTTTCCACATGTACCTGCACTGACACACACACCTCTTTCCACATGTACCTGCACTTACAGGAAGAGGAAGAGAAAGAGTGCCTGCTCGACCACACCGCTCTGCGGCAGCAGGGCGCCTTGATAACCCTCCCACCTGCCCAAAGGGATCACAGAGCTTCTCCACTCTAGCTCCCCAGTGGTGGAATGAACTCCCCGTCCCTCTCCGAACCTCCCCCTCACTACCCATCTTCCGCCGTGGCCTGAAGACTCATCTCTTCAGACTATACCTAGACTAACCACCACCACGCTGTATTTCACTCTTTTAATTATTAAAAAAAAAAAAAAAAAAAACCCTTTTCATGACACTTGTTACATGTTGCCCCATACCAGCACTTTTTGGTAATTTGTATTTGTCCTAATACGTAGCTTATTCTTCTGCCTAGTTGGCTTTACAGAGGTTAGGTCAGAATAGTGTTCACTGTGTGAACTGTGTTCTTGGCTAGAAATAGCTGTACAAAATAAGTATTGTACCTTACTGAACCTGTGTTTAGCAGTTGTCTATGACCATGAAATGCACTTTTTGTACGTCGCTTTGGATAAAAGCGTCTGCCAAATTAATGTAATGTAAATGTAAATGTAAAGAGAGAAGTGAAAATTGACAAGGGGGTGTAGAGAGAATTACCTGTAATTGTTTGTGTGCTCACAGAGATTTGTTACTTCCTGGGATTAATATGATAAAAAAATATTATAGTAAAAGATGAGAGAAAAAGAGAAGGAGAAAGACATTGTCAAGTGGGAGTGGTGAGAACAAACACAGAGAGACACACACACAGACACACACACACACACACACACACACACTTTCTCATTAGTCCTTGAGTTCAAGCTACTCTCCTAGTGCCAGATGGAATTATAATATAAACCCAAACTGAACACTGAAAAAAGCCATCTGAAACATATAAAAGCATATATTACTGTTTTACTGAGTCTTCTCTGCCTCAACTCAAGGAGGCGCAGTTGTAGAGCATTTTTGGAGGCATGAGAGGAGGAGGGGCCAGTATCTTTCGATACTGAAGAGAGGCCACAACACAGCCGCAAAAATGCTTGATGTTTGATAGTGTGTCCCAGCAGAGTCTGCTTAGACATGTCCTCAAACGATTTTATGCGGATATAACGAGTTCAGGGTCTGTTTTGTCGTCATGTACTTCACAATACCAGCTTCTGCCTTCACCGCGTTTGCCTTGTCCCTCAGGAAGAGCAACATCTTTATGGAGATCTGCAAGTGCTGTGGAGAGAACATTGAGGGTTCTAGTGCTACAGAGAATCCAGGTGCAAGCAGGGATGCTAGGAACAATCATGCTACAGGAGATACAGGTGCAAGCAGTGATGCTGGGGGCAATAATGCTACAGGAGATACAGGGGCAAGCAGGGATTCTAGGGACGATAATGCTACAGGCTGCTGTAAAAAGTATATAAATTCCCCGTGTTGCGGGAGAACATGTCGCCTTCTTGTCTCTTTCTGCAAGACACTGTACTCAGCCTTTTGCTGGGGTGTGATTCTTCTGATTGTTGGAAAAAATGTGGGCTGTGTTATGTACAGCAAATGCAACAGTGCAATTACGACTGTGGACACAAAGGATCCGGAAATGGTACAGGACATGATGAGATCCAAAGTGCGTATCAACAGCAGCCCCTTGCCTTTACTGAAACCTGTAACCTTTTCATTGTTCTTTTTTTTCTTCAAATGTGTGTTTTGATTCAGATTGGTCCTGTGGAAACACCAGTTTTGTTTACCTTTTTGCACACTGTGAAACCTGTACTAACATGCAGGTAGACTGAAATCTGAAGCAGAATTCTACAGCAACTCAAAACCCAAATGTTATGATTCTCACAGCACTTTTGTTTGTCGGATGTTTATAGAAAATTATAAATGCTATTATAAAAGAAAACAAAAATGGATCTAAAAAGGACATACTGGACTTACTTCATTTTACATGGCTGCTGTGCTGATTCTTCCCACTCACACAGGTATGGGGATTGACTGCGGTTGCTGTATTTGTGCTGTTCTTTTTCATCTACATGTGCTGGGGTTGCTGCTGCCGATCACCTGCACCTGGAACCCAACACCATGTGGAGCCGGGAGCACAGCTCCATCTGGAGCTGGGAGCACAGCACCATCTGGAGCAGAGAGCACAGCACCATCTGGAGCAGAGAGCACAGAACCATCTGGAGCAGAGAGCACAGCACAATCTGGAGCAGAGAGCACAGCACCATCTGGAGCAGAGAGCACAGAACCATCTGGAGCAGAGAGCCCAGTACCATCTGGAGCAGAGAGCACAGCACCATCTGGAGCAGAGAGCACAGAACCATCTGGAGCAGAGAGCACAGCACCATCTGGAGCAGAGAGCACAGAACCATCTGGAGCAGAGAGCCCAGAACCATCTGGAGCAGAGAGCACAGCACCATCTGGAGCAAGAGCAGAGAGCACAGCACCATCTGGAGCAGAGAGCCCAGAACCATCTGGAGCAGAGAGCACAGCACCATCTGGAGCAGAGAGCACAGCACCACCTGGAGCTGGGAAGACAGCACCATCTGGAGCAGAGAGCCCAGAACCATCTGGAGCAGAGAGCACAGCACCATCATGAGAGGAGGAGGGGCCAGTATAAAAAATGCCTGATCTATGATAGCATGTCCCAGCAGAGTCATGCCCTCAAACAAAAAAAATGTACAGATAAAAGCACATAACAAGCTCATCGGGTTGTTTAGATTTACTGGCATTGAGCTGGCAGACAGACACACAGGATACAGAACATCCGCTATACAGAGGAAACTGAAACAAAAAGTTAAAGATGGATTGGTCCTTCTTAAAACTCGGTGTGAAATTCATGTATTTAATTGAGAACATCACCGTGGCGATTCTGCTCCAGATTACCGAGTTGCTGATGGAACCAGTTTTTATCTGCGAATGCAACGAGTTCAGGGTTTGGTTTGTCATCATGTACTTTATAATACCAGCTTTTGCCTTCAGCATGTTTGCCTTGTCCCTCAGGCAGGGCAACATCTTTATGGAGATCTGCAAGTGCCGTGGAGAGAACAGGGGGGATCCTAGTGATACAGATGGTTGTTGGCAACTGTTTCTCTCTTTCTGCAGGAATTGTAGATGGAACAGTGGGGATAATAATGCTACAGACTGCTATAGAAACTGTAAAAATTCCCGTCGTTGTCAATTTTTTCTCTTTTGCTGCAAGATACTGTACTCAGCCTTTTGCTGGTGCGTGATTCTTCTGATTGATGGAAAGTATCTGGCCTGTGGAATGTACAGCAAATGCAACAGTACAATGACAACTGTGGACACGAAGGATCCGGACATGGTGCACGGCATGATGCTATCCAAAGTATGTATCAACAGCAGCCCCTTTCCTTTAATGAAACCTGTAACCTTTTCATAGTTCTTTTTTTTTGTGTGTTTGATTCAGATTGATCCTGTGGAAACGCAACACCAGTTCTGTTTACCTTTTTGCACACTGTGAAACCCGTACCAACATGCAGGTTGACTGAAATCTGAAACAGAATTTCTCAATACTCCTTCTACAGCAGCTCAAATCCCAAATGCTATGATTCTCACAGCACTTCTGTTAGTCTGATGTTTATAGAAAATTACAAATTCTATTGTAGGAAAAGCCAATAATGGATCTAAAAATGACAATAGAGGGATGAATGAGCAGCGATATTTATTTATGATTACACAGGGCAAAGCTGACTAAAACAAACAGCTCTGGACTTACCTCATTTTAAATGATTTCTGACCTGATTCCTCCCTCTCACACAGATAATTGGACTTCCCCTGGTTGGTCTATTTGTGCTGATCTACTTTTTCTATCTATGCTGTGAGTACCGCTGCCAATCACATGCAAATCGGTACGAGGACATGTACATATCACAGCTGGAAGAAGACAGAGAGGAGTTCGCAAGGAAGTATGCAAAGACATGCTCGGAGAGGAGACGTGCACGGTGTGAGGAAGAGTTGAGGAGAGCGGAATCACAGTCCGGAGCAGGGAGCCCACCACCACCTGAAGCCGGGAATCCACCACCACCTGAAGCCGGGAATCCACCACCACCTGAAGCCGGGAATCCACCACCACCTGAAGCCGGGAATCCACCACCACCTGAAGCCGGGAATCCACCACCACCTGGAGCCGGGAATCCACCACCACCTGAAGCCGGGAATCCACCACCACCTGGAGCCGGGAATCCACCACCACCTGGAGCCGGGAATCCACCACCACCTGAAGCCGGGAATCCACCACCACCTGGAGCCGGGAATCCACCACCACCTGGAGCCGGGAATCCACCACCACCTGGAGCCGGGAATCCACCACCACCTGAAGCCGGGAATCCACCACCACCTGAAGCCGGGAATCCACCACCACCTGAAGCCGGGAATCCACCACCACCTGAAGCCGGGAATCCACCACCACCTGAAGCCGGGAATCCACCACCACCTGGAGCCGGGAATCCACCACCACCTGAAGCCGGGAATCCACCACCACCTGGAGCCGGGAATCCACCACCACCTGGAGCCGGGAATCCACCACCACCTGAAGCCGGGAATCCACCACCACCTGGAGCCGGGAATCCACCACCACCTGGAGCCGGGAATCCACCACCACCTGGAGCCGGGAATCCACCACCACCTGAAGCCGGGAATCCACCACCACCTGAAGCCGAGAATCCACCACAACGTGACGCTGTAGGTGGGGATCTTACATTTGGTGCAGCAAAGATTGTGGAAATAATAGAGAAGGGCTTCGCTTTTCCTTTAAAAAATGAATGAGAAATCCAACTTAAGACTCAGAATGAATGACAAGGCTGCTGCTCTTTTCCTGCTGATCGACTTCCTGTTTACGGTTCCGCACATCTTCTCCAGGTAGCGTACAGCTAAAGCAGCTCATTATAAACACATGCATCATGAATACGGCCATATTACCTGCCCAGGCTTACTGATGTTCATGACATTCCAAGAACCCCTGTGCCTTACTGAATTTATAAACAAAATTTTAAAGACATTTTTTAAATCTTAGGTAGGTTTAGGTATGTTTTCATGGAAATGGATGCCATGACCATCGCAATATTTCACAGAGAAATAAAGCAGGTTTGAAAGTTGTTACTTTTAAATCACAAGATAATTTCTTGCAGAGTAGAATATAAAGGCAAATGTAAAATTTTTGAGTCATTTGTCAAACGGATCTTAGTGGAGAAGATCGAGACCCGCTGAAAATATTTATACCTGTTCTTTAGAATGTTTGGGTTGATTATTTAAATATACGTTTTTCTTACTTGTTGGACAGTAAAATATTTGACTTATGTTTCATTTTTTCTTATGTTTTAACTGTCCCAAACTGCAGAACGAAAACCTTTGGCAAGGCAGCAGTTAGATGTTATGCTCACAGTTGCAGGAATAGCCTCCCTGAAGACCGAAGGGCAGCTGAATGTCTTGATATTTTTAAATGTGAGCTCAAAACGTACCTTTTCAGTGTGGCTATTTTCAGATTTTCTGTTCTGTATCCGGAAACTTTCATTACTTTTTTTAATCTATCCATTTATTTCAGCATTTTTTTAAAAATTAAATTTTGCATTTTGATGGGCACTTGTCCCCATTGTTTTATTGTTTTACATTTTTATTCTTGTCGTACATCCCTTGTTGTCGATGACATTTGCGTTTGTACGGAAAGCATTTTGAACTGCATTTGCTTGTATGAAAGGTGCTACATAAAGAACGTTTGATTGCTTGATGCACTGGATGCAATGCTATGTAATCTTTGGATGCTGACATTCACACTAAAATACAATGCAATAAAGTTACAGTATCTGTGCACGAAAACATGCAGTTTTCTATTATGCTAAACTATCATCCTATTATGACAAAGTCAAACTTCCCAACTAAGTTTTTAGAGGTAATTGCCATTCTCAATTTTACACATGCCCACTGTCATCACACCGCTGTGAGACACATAACTCTGGCCCCCCCTGTTGGTGGGAGTTTTATAATGCAGTTTAACGTACATTCATCAATATGCCAAGTATTTTTTCTCCTTTCAGTATTTTAGGTTGTCCAGCAATACCAGCTTTTTTTTCTGGTGTCTCACACATAAAATCTGGCAAATGTAAAAACAGTCTCACCCACAAATTATTTTTTTAAATAATACTTTTATTTATCAAATTCATATTGGTCATCTACAAATGCAAATGTGGAAGTTCACACAATTTCTTTGTCAAGGGCACAGGGAAACTTAATTTCTTTTTCCTCCAATGAAAATTTAAATAAAAAACTTAAATAAATTTATAAAATTGATAGCTTTGACAGTATTTACATCACTATGTTAGACTAGGCAGACATTAGTAGTCTGATGTCTGACTGACAGTGTTTGCACTCAATGGTATGTTTCGTAGGCGAGTGTGATTGTGTCTCCCGCACGCAATATGTTGTGATCACGTACAGTTGCATGACTGCGCCACAGCTTAAACAAGTGAGCGTCATCCATGCAAGGGTGAGTGGGTGAATGCCGACAGGAACTTCAGACTAAATCACCAGCTATCCCCGTTTTATCCATGTTTTATATAAACATCTTCTTGTTCTTATTTGTACGTAGTTGGGAGGTCAAAAAAATCATACAATAAAATATACAAAGGGCTCACTTAATCGCCAGAAAAAAGGGTAACTTCCTACTTTTCGGCAATAATTCTGGTTTCTACAAACCCAACGTAACTGAAGTGACCGACCGTTCGTCCAATTTGACCAGAAAGCGAGGGAAGGACGTACGCCGCGTGGAATCTTAGTTACGTCCGTCCGTCTGTCCGGGTCGGAATATACGGCAAAGCTTAAGACGCGAAACGCAGACTAAAAAAATGAGTAAAAAAAATGAGTAAAAACATTCTCCATTATCAGTGAAAGCCGGGTTTTTTTTTAACTGTTGAATTGCATCGGTAACTTGAGGGAGGTGTTTATTAAGAATGATGACTGAAAAATAGGGAGATCTCGTTAGCCTCTAGAGGACGCGGTCTGACAAAACCGGATCACTGAAAACACAGGCTTATTTACAGGATGATCCCACCACAGCACTGCAATGAACGAGCTTCAGGGATGCAGGATGACGACTCCGCCCACAATCGTGGCCCGTCAAGCGAGTTAACCAAGTTGGGGTAAAATTACAAAATGGTTGCTCACAATGTGGTCTTCTCCTTTCAACGAAGACAACGTAAAAACATCATCTTTCTCAATGCTGACAAAACAAAAGATAAAATAGTTTTTATGCTTTTACGCACTGCTGGTATCTACAACGGACAGAAATCACAACTATATACAAAAATAAAAAAATAAAAAAGACACAACCATTTACATAAGCGAATATCGTCATTGTAGTCTGCATCCAGGACAAAGATAATATATACAGAAAAGATCCTCGGACATAGAAGGTGTTCCCTCATTGCTATACGGACTTTACATAATGCCTGGAGGTTACCGGTCATATTAATATTAAGGTTATGAGATATTGTGTTATAATTTCATATAACAATGGAATCTCAGCAACATGCCTGCACAAATCCCCCCCCCCCTCCAAAAAAAAAAAGACACCATAGTGGTATGAACTGCAGCCTCCAGTTCAAGCCCCCCCCAACACAAGATGGTGATTCGGCACAAGAAGCAACCAGCCACTGGTTTAATGCAATGCAAACAGAGCAGTTTGTGGCCTGTGCAAAAAATCAGTCCACAGCTGGCATTCTAGCTTATTGCTTCTTCTATGGTGATTCCATCTCCGCATCCAAGAGGAATCTCTGCACTGCCCCCTGCTGTACAGGAGAGCTGCAGCAAGGCTTCAAATGACCACTGGCATTGCAAGCTGGGCCAGTGTGATAGAACCATCTAGAAAAAGACCATTTCTTGCTGTAGGGAACACAATACACTATGACCACATCAATTTGATTTTTTTTAGAGAACGTTAAAAAGAGCACAGAAAACTAAGGAAACATGACAGAACACCTCTAACACGTTGCATTCACACGCCAAGCCAAGTCTGTGTGGAACCCCAGTGTCAACGGAAGCGTTAATATATTTCACGTGCTCAAGAAAAGCACAAAATATCTTCTACTGGTATTTACAACAGAAAACTGAACTGACTTCACACCTGCTTAAAGCTCTTACCGGGTCGTTTGTGATATTTGTCATGATCAAACTACCGGTGGCCCTGGGTAGAACAGGATATATACAAACGAGATTAAAAGAAAGATTCCCCATTCCCCCCCCCCCCTTTTTAAAGTGTAACCTACCCTCACACAGGTCCACAAAATCATCCGAATCACAACCAATCAGGAAGTCCAATCCAAGCTGTTAAAAACCCGCGAACAACTCCAATCTGGACGTCCTGTTCGGCCCAAGGACACCATCACGGCTGAGCATTCACTATAAGCAAAACAAACCCGGAACGATGGTATTTTATTATTCTTATTTCTTTGAAGTATTTAAATTTCTGTCCTGGCTTTTAAGATGCGTTGGAGATAAATTACATTTCTGTATCTGTAAGTGGAAGCTAATTTGGATGGGGAGGAGGACAGGCAGTAAGGGTTAAAACCTACCAAAAAAAAAAACAAAAGCAAAACCCTATAACGGAAAACATGGTGAAACTGCCATGGCGACGAGGGTCACGTTACCATGGACGCAGTGCAGCTACCCCATGCTCTCTCTTTATCATTTCGCTCTCTGCTCTAAATCCCTCGCACCCACCCCCCCACACCCCCTCATCTCATATCCCCCCTTCTTGAGTGATGTAGAGCTCCGTCCCCCTCCCCCTCCCGGGCAAGGGTTGCCGTGGAGACCCAGCCGCCCCGGCGTGGGTGTGGCGGCCACGGAGGGAGGTGTGGTTGCCGTGGTGATGGTGCGGGGGCGGAGCCGGGGGCGGGTCCCGTAGCGACGGCGGAACGGCGGAGGCCTTGATGGGGATGATGCGCGTGTCCATGACCTCACAGTCCACCTGCATCATCATCTCATACCCCTGAGAGGAGTTATACAGGCTCTCTGAGAGAGAGAGAGACAGAGAGAAAATCAGAGAGAATGGTAAAGAGAATCAGTCAGAGAGAGAGAGAGACAGAGAGAGAAAGAGAAAAACAGACAGAGAGAATCAGAAAGAGAGACAGAGGGAAAAACAGAGTCAGAGAGAGAAAGAAAGACAGAAAGAGTCAGAGAGATATAGTGACAGATAGAGGGTCAGAGAGAGTAGTAAAAGTTGAAGACAGAATTATTAAACTCATGTTTTTGTCCTGAAGTCCACTTGCTTATCAATATTAACACCTAAATGTACTGCACTTTGCTCCCTGAATTATGTCCTGATATGAAACATGTTTGCACACATTACAAAGGGTAAAACAAACAAAGAGGCGAGGATTACCATTGACAGACATGGCTGGCATCACCAGGGACATTTTGGGACGGGTGGTTTTGTTGTGGCTGATTGCTGGCAGCAGCAGGTGATCCTACAGGCGGAAGGAGCATGGGTACAGTACGTTACAGCAATGAACTCTGGGAAACCTCCTCTGTGTTGGTAACAAATGACAGCCCTCAGTTCAAAGGTCGCGGACAGGTCCCCGCACGCCGCCGCCCCCCCCCCCCCCCCCCTCCCCCCGGCTGGGCTCTCACCCGTCTGAAGGAGACCACGTAGAAGGTGTCCTCGCGTCTGTCGATGGCGTCCAGGAAGTCACTGTAGCTGACCTCTGGCCCTGGCAACACCTGCAGTTGACTGAGAGGGGGGGGGGCATGAGGAAGATTATTAGGGGGTCCAAGCAAGAAGTTCTGGAACCCTATTGTTATTGTTCCAATTTAAATAAGAAATTAGAAATTCTGTCCTAAAAGTTTGCACTGCAAAAATTGTACATCGTAGAGCAGTCAAATTCAGCAGGTTCCCATTCCTACCTGCCACTCAGGTAAGAAAACCTGGCCTGAGATTAGCCTGATGGTGGCACTACAGGAATACGTTAACTTCTTGAGCTATAACTTCTGAACCGTTTGCCCAACTGCAAAAAGTCTTTCTTTACCCTCAGATTCCCTGGCTCATGGCAAACAAATTAGCCTCAGGGACCCATGAGGTCTGTTATGTTGGATTTTTTTGCAAATTTTTGAAAAATATCTTTAAATACTTCTTCTCCTATGAAAATGGACGGATCTGCACACAATTTGGTGTACAGCCTCCACAGACTAAGTTCCATTAAAATTTTACACATAATTTTGATATGTTAAAATATGGACGAATAAGGAGCCAATAAATATTGATGCAGACAGCGTATCAGAAACATGCTAATAACTCTTGAACGCAATGTGAAATTTATTCTTATATTTATTTTTTATCATAGCTGCCCTTGTGTAATCACTGTTATTATTGTTACTGTGTACGTGCACATTTAACGTGATTAAAATTTCAGGGACACAAATTGAGGGAGGCACAAAAAACAGTCTATGGTAGTAGTAAAGGCTGATGGGAAATGTAGTCATCTCACCTTTCAATGGCACGATGGGCCTGGATGGGCAGATACCTGGAGAAGTTCGCCTTTCTCAGCTGTGCCTTCTGAGAAGAGAACAAATGGATCTTTGCACAGAAACAATACGAATGCACCTACATACCTATAACAGCTTTATAAAGCGCTAATAAAGGTATAATAAATGCTTTATAAAGGTTCTTGTGTGGAGGAGGTGTTGTAACAATGGCATTACGCTGAAGGTAAGATTTCCATTTATAAAAGATTTATTACTGCCTGAATGAGGTGTAGCATCACACGGTAGGTAAAACACGCAGCAGGTGGTGCCATTTCTGTACCTGAGCGATTTTAGCTTTCTTGGCAATCTTGGGCTTCCCCCCCGACTTCTTCCTGTCGATTTGGTGCCTGTGAACCCAGCCCCTCAACTCATCCGCCAGCCTGCGTGAGCAGAGCACCCCAAAATACACATAAGCACACACAGCGCCCCAAAATAAACATGAACACACACAGCACCCCAAAATACACAAACACACACAGCACCCAAAAATACACAAACACACACAGCACCCCAAAATACCCTCACACACCCCAAAATACACAAAGACACACAGCACCCCAAAATATCCACACACACCCCAAATATACATAAAACACACAGCACCCCAAAATACACATAAACACACACAGCACCCTAAAATACACAAACACACACAGCACCCCAAAATACAGTTATACACCCCAAAATACACAAACACACACAGCACCCCAAAATACACATAAACATGCAGAGCACCCCAAAATAGTTATACACCCCAAAATACACAAACACACATAGCACCCCAAAATACACATCAACACACACAGAACCCCAAAATACACAAACACACACAGCACCCCAAAATACAGTAATACACCCCAAAATACACAAACACACACGGCACCCCAAAATACACATAAACACGCACCGCACCCCATAATACATTCACACACCTCAAAATACAAACACACAGAGCACCCCAAAAAACATTCACATACCTCAAAATACACAAACAGGCACAGTACCCCAAAATACAATCACACATCCCAAAATACACACACACATGCCAAAATAGACTTAAACAGTGCACCCCCAAAATACCCTTACAAACGTGCACACACACACACACACACACACACACACACACACACACACACAAACATATACACACACACAGACACACACACACACGTGCACACGCACGCGCACACACACACACACACACACGCGCGCGCGTGCGCGCGCACACAACGTGGTCTCTGACCTGAGAGACTCAGAGCGGTTGAACTGCCTGCAGTCCGTGGCAGTGAAGTACCGGTCAATGTCCTGCAGAACCAGGTCCTTGACATCGCTGAACACGCTGCTCTGGTTCCTGCAAAGACAGCAGGATCAAGAGGCAATTAACACACGAGCACATCACTCAGCACGCAAGCACATCAGTGAATGCACAAGCTCATCACCGAGCACATAAGCACATCACTGAACACACAAGTACATCACTGAGCACACAAGCACATCAGTGAACGCACGAGCACATCACTGAACACAAGAGCACATCACTGAACACACAAGTGCATCACTGAACACACAAGTCTGGCAGGGTTCGATTCACACCGACAAACTTCCTGAACACTTAACCCATAAAAAGGGTAGCCAAGGAACACCAGCCATGGCGTTCTGACTGTTGCTACGCGTTGCCGTCGTGGAAAGTGGAAACTCACCTGAACTGGAAGGAGACAGTGGAGTCTCTCTCCTCCCCCTCCTCCTCACTCTCCGGCCTCTCCTCCTCCACTCCCTCGCTCCCTTCCCGGCTCCTGCTCTCCTGGGGCAGCTGCAGCAGGTGCCTTCCTGTGTGAGGGACCGCCCCTTCCTGTAACCCAGACTCCAGCTTCCTGTCCGTGATGCTGGAGGCAAACGGGGAGAAGACGTGTAATTCCTCGTGCTTTAGCCTCGCATCACCCAATCAGAATGCGTACACTTTGCCCAATCAGAGCACGTCCAGACTACCCAATCACAGCATGTCTACACTACCCAATCAGAGTGCATCTACACTGCCCAATCAGAGCATGTCTACACTACTCAATTAGCATGTTTACACTGCCCAATCAGAGTGCGTCCACACTGCCCAATCAAAGCATGTCTACACCACTCAATTAGCATGTCTACACTGCCCAATCAGAGTGCGTCCACACTGCCCAATCAGAGCATGTCTACACTGCCCAATCAGAGTGCGTCTACACTGCCCAATCAGAGTGCGTCCACACTGCCCAATCAGAGCATGTCTACACTGCCCAATCAGAGTGCGTCCACACTGCCCAAGCAGAGGATGCCTAGACTACCCAATCAGTGTGTCCACACTGCCCAATTAGAGCATGTCTAGACTACCCAATCAGAGTGCGTCCACACTGCCAAATTAGAGCATGTCTAGACTACCCAATCAGGGTGCGTCTACACTGCCCAATCAGAGCATGTCTACACTGCCCAATCAGAGTGTGTCCATGATGGATGTAAGGATAAAGCAGGTGAATGGACGAAGTGACAGATGGATGGAACGATAAAAAGCAGGTGAATGGATGAAGTGACAGACGGATGTAAGGATAAAGCAGGTGAATGGATGAAGTGACAGACGGATGTAAGGATAAAGCAGGTGAATGGATGAATTGATGGATGTAAGGATAAAGCAGGTGAATGGATGAAGTGACAGATGGATGGAATGATAAAGCAGGTGAATGGATGAAGTGACAGACGGATGGAACGATAAAAAGCAGGTGAACGGGTAGCTCATTCTTTACCTGACGGGGCCAAAACTGAAGGTGATGAACAGCAGAACCACCATGATGCAGAACACCCTCTTACTATTACTGGAGTCACCCCCCTGAGAGAGAGAGAGGGAGGGAGAGGGGGAGGAAGGGAGGGAGAGAGAGAGAGAGAGAGAGAGAGAGAGAGAGAGAGAGAGGGGGAGGAAGGGAGAGAGAGAGAGAGAGAGAGAGAGGGAGAGGGGGAGGGGGAGAGAGAGAGAGAGAGAGGGAGAGGGGGAGGAAGGGAGGGAGAGGGAGAGAAAGAGAGAGAGAGAGAGAGAGAGAGAGAGAGAGGGAGACGGAGAGGGGGAGGGGGAGAGGGAGAGAGAGAGAGAGGGAGAGGGGGAGGGAGAGAGAGAGAGAGAGAGGGAGGAAGGGAGGGAGAGAGAGAGAGAGAGAGAGAGAGGGAGGGAGGGAGAGGGAGAGAGGGAGACTGAAAATACTATCATGACCGTTTTATATTGAGATGGCATTTAAGCAGACGTATCACACCATACGTGATCACCACAATCAGGAACCACGGTAACAGCACTCTGGGAACTCCCCCGCCCCGCCCCGCCCCACCCCACCCAGCCCTGCCCCCCCTGCCCCGCCCCGCCCCGCCCCGCCGTACCTCCGTCCCGGCCAGCCCTGCCCCCCCCGCTCCCCTGCCCCGCCCCGCCCCACCGTACCTCGGTCCCGGCCAGCCGTTGGCGCAGCGCCTGGTTCTCCTTGCGGAGGCGCTCGTTCTCCCGCTGCGCCTCCCTCAGCTGCGCCTCCAGGCTCTGCAGGTACTCCTTCTTCTTCCGGCGCGACTGACAGGCCGACTCCCTGTTCTTTATCATCCTCTGCTGCCGCTTCAGCACCTTCATCTGGGGGGGGAGGGGGGGGTGGGAGAGAGAGGGGAGGGGGGAGAGAGAGACGGGCAGGGAGGGAGAGGGGGGAGAGGGAGGGAGGGAGAGGGGGGAGAGAGATGGGGAAGGGGGGAGAGAAAGAGGGTCAGGGTTCAATTGCCAAAAGCATACACAACTAACAAAAAAATAAATACGTAACTTTTAAATTTAAAACGTCTCTCCCTAAATTCAGAGAAAAGACTGACATACACAGATCAGCAGCGTTGCTGGGGGAGGGACCCACAGCACCACAAGCTGCTCAGTAGGTGGCAGAGTGCCACAGCCTGAGAGACACTGAGCAGGAACCTCCACCAGCACAGTGTCCCTAGGACAGGGAAAATAGACCCTAACATGTTTTTAATAGTATTTTGCTTACATTTTACCTAATAATACATTTTAGCATAATACTAATGCTAATAAGATTACTGCTGCTTATTAGCATTAGTATCACTACTAGGTAGCAACACCTAGGTAGCATTTGGACTTGAATTTGAGAGACAGCGGGAGGGAGGGGAAGAGATGTATAGAGATCAAAAGAGAGAGAGTAAGAGAGCAAAAAGAGAGACAGAAAGCAAGAGAGGGAAAGAGGGAGGTGGGATTTGGGGGAGACAGAGGTAGAGAAAGAAGGGGAGAGGTGTATGTTCTTTATATGTTCTTTTCTGTGCTTTTGGCAGCATACGTTGTATCTTGTCATGCCAATGAAGCATTTTTGAATTGAATTGAATTTAACTGAGAGAGAGAGGGAGGATTGTAGGGGAGAAAGAGGGGGAGAGAGAGAGAGAGCGAGAGAGAGAGAGAGAGAGGCAGGAGAGAGATGGAGGAAGACAGGGAGAGAGAAACATAACTTTATGTGCAGACTGTGGCTTTGAGTCCACAGTGCAACACAGTCAGTCTAACAGTCACTCACATCAATGTCACCGCAGCTGCCGCCAGGCAGAGGGGATGCTGGGATAATGGGCTTGGCAGGGGGCGGAGCGGCCGGGCTGGCGCAGTGATGCATGCTGGGAGACACGGGCTCCACCTTCACGATGGCGGCGGGGGCGGAGCCCAGACAGACGGACTGAGAGAGGACCACTGCCATGGCAACGGAGAGAGTGAGAGAGAGACACGCATGCACAAATAATACACCCACACACACACACCCACACGCACCCACACGCACGCACGCACGCACTCACAAATAATACACCCACACACACCCACACGCACGCACGCACGCACACACACCCACACGCGCACGCACGCACGCACGCACGCACGCACAAATACATCCACACACACACACACCCACACGCACGCACGCACACACAAATACATCCACACACACACACACCCACACACACGCACGCACGCACGCACGCACGCACGCACGCACACACGCACACACGCATGCACGCACTCACAAATAATACACCCACACACACACACACACACACGCCCGCACTCACAAATACACCCACCCACACGCACACGCACGCACACACACACTCAGCGTATATACACACACACACACACACACACACAGACACAGTATACATACACAATATACACAGACACACACACATACACAATACACCCACAGTACACACACTCAAACACTGTACTGTACACACACACAGCATACACACACAATACACGCAAGCACACACACACACGCACAGACAAGTACGCGCACGCGCGCGCACACACACACACACACACACAGTATACACACACAAACACTGTACTGTACACACATACAGCACACACACAATACACACAAGCGCACACACACATGCACAGACACAAATAATACACCCACACACGCAGGGTACATACACACACATGCACACATACACACACAGTATACACACACAATACACTCACACACTTACACACACATACAGTACACATATACACATAGTATACAAATACAGTATACATACAGACACTTATGCACACAATATGCACACACATGCATGTACAAGCAGTATACATACATAGACACTCACGCAGCGCACACACACACACACACACACACACACACACACAATACACATACACGCACGCGCAGTATACACATAGAGCAGAAAGCGCACTTCCAGCCAGTGGCCAGCAGGGAGCAGCAGTGCACAAACCTGGCCGCTTCTGGTCCATGGAGGGCAGGCTCTGCAGGAGGAGGGCCTTAGCAGGGGCGGGGCTTGGAGTGACTGGCATGGCGGCCACACCCACTGGGCGGGGCTGGATGGGCAGCTTGCTGCTGAGTATCGAGTTGGCCTTCAGGGTGGAGGGAGAAGGCAGAACTGGGAGGAAGGCGAGGGAGAGGAAGGTGGAGGTGAGAGCAAGGACGACTTCACACCTCAGACAGCCCAACTAAATCTTAATCTGTTCCCAGGCAAAAACTATAATTTCCATCAATTAAAAATGACACAAGATTTTCCCTGGTTAAACTATGCAGCGTAAAAATTAGCATTTGTGAGCCATTGAAACAGTGCCCTCTGCTGGCAAAACAGGGAAACAGGCATACACTACATGGTCAAGGACTTGAGTGGGTACACCATTCAGAGAATACAATTCGGTAAATTTTGACTCAAACGGTCTTACTTTATAAAATTCATTGAAAATGACCCAGTCCCATCAAACAAATTACTTGGTGAGCACTGATGACTGAACGGTTTATTACTAAAGAAATTTGAAGGCTTAACTGTCTGAGGCAGATACATATGGAAACCTGAAGCTTATAGCAGGTTGCATCCTTCATACCATCTTACAGCAGTACAGACAGAAGGACGCTTTACTTTTCATAAAATAAACATCGTAAAGGATCACACAACCTCTTATCCAAAGATAACTCCAACATTTAGAGACATGCCACAGGGATACCGTTGACTTCAGCGTTGGAAACGCAAGGCTACCTGTGGCAGGGGGCTTCTTTTCAACGCCGTTGTGCGATTGGTGTTCCTGTGGTTGCGGTTGTGGTTGCCGTGGTTGCGGTTGTGGAGAGGGGGTGACGGTGACTTGGACCGTTCCCAAGGGCGGGGACAGGACGTCCCCAAACATGTAAGGGGGGGTCGGAGGGTTTTCCCCTTTAACTGTCACCTACAAGAGAACAGGAGAGGGAATTTAACACAATTACAGAGAGAGCAGGAGAGGGTTAATACTATACAGTGCATTAACACCGCACTAAGACAAGGTTAATACAGTATATACACACTGACTGGACACTACAGTACATTAACACCGCACTGAGAGAGAGGGTTAATGCAGTATATACACACTGACTGCACACTACAGTACATTAACACCGCACTAAGACAAGGTTAATACAGTATATACACACTGACTGGACACTACAGTACATTAACACTGCACTGAGAGAGAGGGTTAATGCAGTACATACACACTGACTGCACACTACAGTACATTAACACTGGACTGAGAGAGGATTAATACAGTTTATGCAGATTAAAAGAAATAATGACATCATTTACTCGGACTGGCCAGGAAAGTAATTTAATTTCTGCTGAACCCTCCCTGATCTGCACAGAGCTGTGTCTGGCCCAAGGCCCCCCCCCCCCCCTTCGTCTGGTAACAGTGCAGCAGGACTGACCTGTACCTCTGGGAGGGAGCAGTCAGAAGCCAATGAGGAGGCTGGGGACAGAGGCTCCGCCTTCACTTGGAACACTGCAACACAGAACACAGCTGGTGTCATCGCCATGGGAACAGGGGTCACGGCAGTGCAGAGGGTTGGCTCGGCTGTGCACACATTAACTGGCGGCCAAAAACAGGCTGCTTTTCTGAAGCTCTCTTCCTGGTCTTGCCGAGAGACGCCGCTCACTAGCGCCAGTGCGGTTGGCTCCAGCAGTGGGGTTTCAGCCACCCGTTCACATGCAAGTCCAATGGTAACTATACAGTCAGTCAAAACCCAAAGTCAATGCATTAGGCGTTTTTTTCTTTGTCTAATGTCTCCCCATGTGCTAATTTGTTAAGTTATTGCGCTATTTGGACAAGATATTTTGTGGACAAATCAGGGACAGTTCGCGTCACTGCATCTCACACGCTTAGTAGACGACCGGACTTCAAGTCCCTACTGCACAGTCTCTGGCTCCAATTGGTACAACATGGCATAGCCCGCAAACTACACTTCCCAGACTTCAAAGCGCTTTTCACCAAGCCCGTGGAAAGCCAACGGGTGATGTCACAGCCATTTTGTCCATATTTTTTCCTACACTTTATGGCACACAGACATGCGACAGGCTGTTAGACAGCTGGACTTGGAGAGCCATCAGAGTGCTGTTTGAGCTTTAGGGTGTTGCTGTCCTACGCAAGAGCAAAGGTCCTTAACCTGAACTGGTTCAGTAAATATTCCGCTGAACTTGGGGGGGGGGGGGTGTTCTAAACAAACAAGCAACGTGGTGGCGAACACAATGCACCATGGGAGATGTAGGCGCCGTGAAGACTTTCCTGACAGTTCAGTCCTAAGAGGATCACTTCGATGTGTGCGATACACAGTGTTCACAGAACGTCAGTGTGTAAAAGTCCTGAACTTCATCTGGGTCGGAAACCCACAACCCTGGGTCACAAGCCAGACACCTAAAACCGTAGTTCTGACCTCCGTCACTGTCGTTCAGCTTAATATTTTATCATGAGTGAAGGAGGGGAGAGGGGGTAGGCCAAGGTCAGAGAAAACACACACACACACACACACACACACACACACACACACACACACACACACACACACACACACACACACATGCATTCACACTCACTACACACTCGCAAAGCAAGGAATGGCACTTACGCATGTCAACAGGCAGGGACTGAACGATGGTCCTATCCTCCTTTAAAACAGGAATGTCACCTTGAAAGAGAGAGAGAGACAGACAGAGAGTCAGACACAGAGAGAGAGACAGACAGACAGAGAGAGAGTCAGACACAAAGAGACAGACAGACAGACAGAGGGAGTCAGACACAAAGAGACAGACAGACAGAGAGAGAAGCAGAGAGAGAGACAGAGAGAGGGAGACAGAAAGAGAGTCAGAGAGAGAGGGAGAGTGGGAAAAGCAGAGAAAAACAGAGAGAGACAGAGAGAGCTGATATCAGTCTGCAGTAAGTGCTGATATCACAGAGCTATCAGAAAGCCATTTCCTCATGAAGGCCATAGGTCAACAGAGCAAAGCAGCATAGCTTTGCTGCACTTCAGAAGCTCTTTCCCCTTCACTCACGCTCACACTCACAATGAACCGAGGGAAACTCAAACAGACAACAATAAACTAAACTGCCGTCCATTTAAAAAGAAATACTCAGCTGAGAATCTCTGCACACCTGGCAAATTCACATACAGGAGGATAACGTGTGAAAAACACCTTCACATACTTAACTAAGTGCTTATTTTTATTTTATTTTTTTGGTTGGTACGCCTTTGTCAGGGAAACGTTACTACTGAGCCAATTTTTCAATCGCGCACCACCCCCGCCCGCACTCTACCTGTGAGAAGGTTGTCGTCGTCGCTGGGCTGTTTCCACGGCAACGCGGGGTCATGGGGATCGAGGGACATGGCGAGGTCATTGTCGAACTGTTGGGGCGGGAAGGAATGAGGAGCAATACGGGGGGGGGGGGGTGAGACGGTGAGATCGGTCGGCAGGACAGAGGTTCCTCGTCCAAACACAGCAGGGCACCGCAAAGCGACTCAGGTGTTTTCAACATTAGGAGCTGATTCCAGCCGCACTGTCTCTACAGTATGGCACCATTACTATGCGATACATTAAATCGCACGAGAATTCTCAATGCGGTTTCATATAACGTCCCTTCTTATTCTATGTACCACATTTCTGTCACATCGGCACGATGTCCGATTTGAGCGTTTTACCACTTCCACAAGACCTAGGTCAAATACTGTACGTATTTGCTTTGGATTCAAATACTTTTCTATGCATTACTGATCCTGTCTGTCATATTGGAACTGATGAAATGCTCTCAAAAATTGCAAACCCCGCCTTCTGGTCATATTGGCAGGCTCAATTACGCCAGACAAGATCAACAGAGCACAGAAAAGTATTTGAATCCAAAACAAACAGGTATTTGACCCAGGTCTAACTTCTACAGGCAATAAAGTGGACAGGTAGAGGATATTAGTGCTAAATTGTACAGCACACTGAGTGTACGAAAGGTGCTTTACAAATAAAGTTTATTACAACATAAACAAAGTTTATTATGCCACACGGTCAGCAGCAGGGAGGAAGCCCAGCTGAGACAACACAAAATGGCCGCCCCCGCCCGGCGGAGCCAGAGGGCAATCTGTGGTTTCGCCGTCCTCACCACGGTGTCGTATGCCAGCTGTTTGGTGAACTCCGCCTCCTCCCCCTCCTCCATGCTCTCGCACTGGTACAGGCAGGCATCTGCAATACGGACAGATGGACAGAGAGGCAGAGGGAGAGGCAGATGGACAGAGAGACAGAAGGAGAGAGGGAGAGACAGATGGACAGAGAGACAGAGGGAGAGACAGAGGGAGGGAGAGACAGAAGGAGAGAGGGAGAGGCAGATGGACAGAGAGAGAGAGGGAGAGACAGAGGGAGGGAGACACACAGACAGACACGGTTTAGAGAGACACACACATCAGAGGCTGTTTACCAGCATTGCGGTTTGTTTATCGACCATCCCCCCCGCCCCCACGGCCCCCTGGGTAATCACCCGTCTCACCACACCTGGAACCTACCTGGCACCTCCCTCCAGGTGACGGATCACTGCTCCGAAAAACAGGCAGAACGCCTTAGGCCCCCCCATCGCCTTGGGGGGGGGGGGGGGGACGCAAAGGGACTAATTTCTCAGAAAATGCCGCACCTGGCCTAATCTCAACGCGCCAGAGCCCGCCGTTCTCAAAACATTCCTAACCTTTAAACGCCATTAGCGCGATTAGATTCAAGTCCGGGGCTGGAAAGGCCTTGGACACAGCGGGAACTGGGGGGGGGCGCGGGGGGGTTGGGCAGCGCCTGTCGCTTCACATTACCTTGCAGTGTATTTTGGAAAAAGTGAACCAGTTTCCCCAGCGGAAGGGATCGATCTCCCTTTTTGAACCCTCCCAGGCACTAATGTTCAGTTCCTTCTCCACACGGCTGGAGGCTGTCATTGTGAATCACACTGCATTTCCAGCACACCGTGACAACAAAGGCATCTGAAACCAGGTGAAGCATCACCTCTGGGCGTACCGTGATCGACAGGCGGAGGGAACACCCAATCAGAGCTCATGAAACCTGACCTACTGACACAGGAGAGCCATCCCAAGAAACTCCTAGAAAAATCAATAAGTGACGAGGAGCTAGGCCTACATCTGGCAAAAGATGCACAACTGAAGGAGGTGGGCGCGGCTTCAGAGAAGATTTAAACAGCAGCGTGCCTTCAGGAACAAACAGTACTATGAATACACTGCAATTTGCCGACTGGAAATCTCCAGCCGTTTTTGGAATCATATCTAAATGTGGAATTACCGTACACATAAATAGCGTGAAATACTATTAAATTCCTTCCGGCCAAAACCTACAGATGACGGGGAAGAAATTTCAGGACTGCCAATCCAATTATGACATCAGTTGCCAGAGAAAAGAACTGTTGCAAGTTTTATTATAGAATTATTAGGAAGCTACGATTGAGGAGGACAGGTGTCTAAATCCGGGATTCATTTCATGGAGTCATTCAATAGCGCCTCATATCCATCGCCACAATAAAGAAGAAAGAATAATTCGTTAAAGATCTTCTAGAAAAGCTTCCTGGTAGATTAAAAAAAATTCAGATAATATTAGTCGCCGCTGCCTCCAGCGGAATAAGACATATTGCTAATCATAAACGGTCAAATTAAGTAATGGGTAGGAATAATACACTACATGCAACACTATTAATAACAGCCTATACACCAGAATGCTTGCTAATGTTCTGACAAACTATTCGTTTGCAAGCAGTCACTTGTAACGTTAGCTGCCGGAATATGGTGACAGGAACTAAAGAACTATGTCAGGAAATAATGTACGCGATGCTTCCGTATATAGATATAAATTAATAATGACCGACAGAGCCTCCATTTCACAGTTCAGTGTTAAAATATGAACATTTTGAGCAGCCAAGTGCACGTTTGTATATCATAGTCTAATAATAGTAATACTGACTGAAATACATAGCAGAAATGCAGGAACTTGCACTTGAACGCAGCCTTAACCATTAATGAAGCCAATTCATTTTTAAGCTTTCCACCTTGTTGAAAGTAAACAGCCAGCCGAGCTCGTTATTAATTTTAGATGGACAAACGTTTCAAATAACAATTAGCTTCACGGTCCGTTATTTTAAATTACAAAACTAAAATGTTCCCACGTGAATGTTGACTGGACAGCGTAAAGGCTTCATGTCGTAACGTTAACTTACACTGAGTCAACATTTCCGGTTAGCCACATAGCCTACTCTCAGCGACAGCAAATGTACATCATAACAGCATCATCTTTCGATATAGCACTGAATCTTTTTCAGTTCCAAAATCCAAGGTAAAAACCACTTATCAGACAGGTAGATTAAAAAAATGTGTATATGCACCCAGCGAATTCTCGTTAGAGCTACATCACATATATTTAGCCTGGTACTAGCTATATTATGCTTTGTATGACACACCAATCCAGAGGTCGCAGGTCAGCTAAAACACATTTCACTCGCAAATACGATTCACCCCGAAAAGGCAGTTAAATCGACATTCATTCTTAAAGATTTTTAGTTTTCTAACTGCCAGGATACTCACCCCAGTCCTCGCTGGTCAAAAGGTTATCAGCGAAGAAACGACTATCCAAATCAGACAGCAACTCCGTAGTCATAGCCACGCCGGGAGTTAGCAGTATAGCCAAGATCACAAACCAGACAGAAACTCAAATCGCTTGCACCAATCACATCGAGTAAGTGTTCATATCCCCGAAATGAACATTTGCGTTAAATAAAAGAGCACATTTATTGACAGCTGTGTAATGCTTGTGGGCAATTCGGTTCGATTATTCCCGTATTTCAATCGTGTTCTCCAGACCGTCTTCCATCTGACTCGCACATAAGGAAATATATTGTTCACCGCAATCCTCCCCCAAATGCCGGTGTCGTCCAATAGCTGGAAAAACATTTGAAGATGGACAACGTATACTACCATTCAGATCAAAGACACACTCTCATTGGCCAAAAAGAAACCCTATCTGTAAGGGTGGGTGCTCTACAGATGATATGGCACAATCAGGCTTGCCAGCGTTGAGTGACGGAACAGTCCTCCAATAGAAATACAAATTGTGCTATTTAACTCAAGACTGACGGTGGATTTCACCAATTATAAATCTAAACATATTGAAGTAGAAAAAGTACATTCTTTTTTCGCTTTCGTAAGAATGTGGATATCTCCAGATACGTGATGTTGTTTTTCATTTAAGTTTGTTATGACAAGAATGGGCATACTTATCCAGTAATCGTCTTTTTAAAATCACAGTGTCGTTTAATTTAGCAGCATTGTGTGTGAGAATGTACAGATCACAATTCTTCACTCGTGATCGAGACAGGTTGTTGCATAACTTGAGAGCACACGAGGACACGATTGTTTTCAGATTTTCATATATTTAAATTTTAAAGTAAAATCAATAGCTGTACAACGTACATCACCTAAGGATACATTCACAGTCAAACCACTAAAACTCCACAAACCACTAAGGATCGAGGTATTGGAGTAAGTATACCCTGTATTCCAAAGAGAGTTCAGTGGTCGCGCTCCATCCATCGATGTACCGGAACTTCAACACTACGACCGGATCTCCTTTACGAAATGAATAAAATGGTTGGCGTGCACAGACACTGTAGATCTTGGGCGTGCTACTCCCTCCGTTTGGTAACACAGTGAGTTGGAAGTCAGCTGTATTTTTGGACCTGCCGGGCTTAGGTTTCGGTAGGACAATCGTCGTATAGCCAGTTATCTGTCTTTCCCTTTCCCCCTTAGAAGCAGGTAGGTACTTTCTTCAATGTAGCAGGGCGTGTTCGTCTCATCAGGGAAACTGATGTGCTTTTGTTTAAGCAGTCCGTCAGGAAAACATGAACCCTAAGATTTGTTTTATACATTATTATTATTTTTGTGAATATGCACTCCTGGGAGACAAATTAATTTCTTGCATACTTAAAGCCTGTAAGCAAAACATGTACAGGTGTAGCTGAAAGAACACCAACCTCAGGTATCTCCACTGGTACAAATAGAGGGTTTTAATTGAGAAATGGAAAGACTTACCATTAGATGTCCCCGGCGAGACAAATGGTAATAGAAGGCAACTTTGTCTAACGGAGTGGGCGTTCACCATGGGTCAGTACTAGACTACCTATTTAGCTGGGGTGGAGTTTGGTGGGTGGGCAGGCGGGGGGGGGGGGGGGGGGTGCAGTGCTTGTGCTGCAGGTTAGGTGGCGCTGAAGAGGACGGTGCTTTCGAGTTCAGCCAGGTCGGAGTTCTGCAGGGAGTCCAGGAGGGTGAAGACTGAGCTCTGCGACTCGGGGCCGAGGTAGAGGGCGCCATTGTTGTCTTTTTGGTCGAGGCCGACTTCCCGGTCGAGTGTCTCCAGCTCCCCGGAAACCCTTCCAGCCGACGCCAGCCGTTCCCTGAGCTGCTCCACCTCCCTCGCCAAAATCTCCACCGGGTGGCCAGGCAAGGGTGGAGGGTGGGAGAAGGCCTGGGGATGGAAATACACACTGTCCCAAACACACTTACCGAACACACTGACCAAACCCTAAATTACACCACGTAGGGGACCAAGGCACAGCCCCTTAACATCAAACGTCCACCAGCATCTTTCACCCTGCGTACGATGTCCTTCTTCTGACACTGAACCCACCGCTGGTGCATGTGGCCAAAAAAAATGTTCGATTTTGGTCTTTTTGATGATAGAACCTAATTTCTACTGACGTTCAGCCATAATAACACAAATTTATAAAGAAGTTGTACGTCGGCGCATTATATTACAGGAATTTTGCAGACATTCTTATCCAGAGCGACTTACGCAACATTTTTGCATAGTACTTGCATGGATGGCATTCATTTATGCAGCCGGATATATATACTGAAGCAATGAAGGTTAAGCACCTTGCTCAAGGGTACAGTGGCAGTGGAAAGGAATCGTCACTCTGGATTAATGCTTCTGCTGAGCGATTGTGATGTAATAGCCTAATGTTTTCCCCGTTGTTGTGTGTAGCGAAAAAAGTCAGTGTACTAAGCTTATGCTTCACTGATGCCCATGTTAGGTATAGTTTGTAACGTGCGGTTTCAGCCGTGGCTTCAGAGTCATTTTCCAGTAATCTTTGCGGTTTGTAATCAGTGGTTGGGATTTTGTGTGCACCTGTGTGTGGAGCGCCCCCCGCAGGTAGCAGGCCCTCCATATCCCCACGCAGGGGCTAAAGAGGAGGGGCAAAAGAGGCTCCTGGGGGCCGGAGGGGGGCGTGGCCACGCCCGTCAGAAGCCGCTCCAGTCCCGCAGAGCTCTCCGGGGGCGGGGCCAGGCGGTGATTCCTTCGGGCGGGGACCGAACTGGCTCCGCCCATGACCCCGCCCCCGCCGCCACGCCAGGGCAGGAGGAAGGAGGGGGAGGAGAATCCACCCCGGGACAGGAGGAATACACGTCCCGGGACCCCATCACTCTGAGAGAAAGAGAGAAAGAGGGAGGGAGTGAGGGCCAAGATAATAGAGAGGGAGAAAAGCGTATTGAGGGAGGAGGGGTGGGTTGGGAGGGGAACACAGAGAGAGAATGGAGGGGAAAAGGAGGAGAGAGATGCACAGAACTAGCTGATTATACATGTATATTTTCGGAATGTCTCAGACTCTCTTGGAATGTCTCAGACTGGCTCATACTCTCTCAGAATGTCTCAGACTCACTCGGAATGTCTCAGACTGGCTCATACTGTCTCAGAATGTCTCAGACTCACTCGGAATGTCTCAGACTGGCTTATACTGTCTCAGAATGTCTCAGACTCACTCGGAATGTCTCAGACTGGCTTAGACTCTTTCAGAATGTCTCAGGCTGGGTCAGACTTTCTCAGACTGGCTCAGACTGGCCCAGAATCTCTTAGATTCTCTCAGACTCTCAGAATGGCTCAGACTGTCTCTCTGCTCTTACCTGGCTCGCAATGAGGTCCCCATTCAGTACAGGAAGGGGCAAGGTGGGCATGGCCACAGGATGTGTGAAACGTTCCCGCCTCTCAGGACTGTACCACAGGGCCCAGTCCCACACAGGGGGGAAGGGTGGGTCCATAGGGTAAGTGTCGCCAGCCAGCCCCTCCCTCCAGCCATTTATGGGCGTGTAGCTCTGGGGCAGGTGCTGAGGGAGATACCAGTGACATTTTCACGCATGGGGGGCAGGGAATCAGGGAAAAAGAGTGCAAATGCCTGTCTGTGTGTATGTGTGCGTGTGTGTGTGTATGTATGTGTGTGTGCGTGTGAGCGAGCGTGTGTGTTACCTGTGAGCGGCGACTCCTCTCTCTCTGGCAGTCGTGCAGGTAGGTGCAGTAGAGTGGCAGGTGTGTGCTGTCCTGCAGGGCCAGCAGGTACTCCTCAGTCAGCTGGAAGTAGGAGGGGAACTGGGCCCACAGCTGCCACACACAGTCCAGGAAGAGCAGGAACACTGGAGCCTGGGAAAATACAGGGGACTTACACACTCACTACATATACAGAGGACTTACTCACTATACACACTAATACGCACACACACACACACTCACACATGCGCACACTCACTCACTACACACACACACTAATATACACACACTCACTACACACACACTGATACACACACACATGCACACACTCACTACAAACAGCACACACACTCCACACTGATACACACGCACACACTCACTAAACACACAAACACATACACTCACCACACACATTCATTACTCACACACACAGATGCACTCACACACACACTCATCCAGGAATCTCAGCGTGCAGCGCTCACCTCCTCCCGGTCGCGGTCACGGTGGCGGTAATAGTTTCCCCGGCTGAGGAAGGGGTGTCCAGCCGCCACCCACTCCTTCTGCACCAGCCCCTGGAGGCCCAGCCGCGTGCGGCAGTGCGGGTCGCTCATGACCTGGACCAGGCTGCACACCACACAGTTCATGTCCCGGTCCTCAGGCTCTACAGGTCACAGTGCAAATCACAGCGTGGTCAAAATCACAGTACAGTCACAGTCTAAATCACAGCATGGTCACAGTCTAAATCACAGTGTGGTCACAGTACAGTCACAGTCTAAATCACAGCGTGGTCAAAATCACAGTACAGTCACAGTCTAAATCACAGCATGGTCACAGTCTAAATCACAGTGTGGTCACAGTAGAGTCACAGCATGGTCACAGTCAAAATCACAGTACAGTCACAGTCTAAATCACAGTACAGTCACAGTGCAAATCACAGCATGCTCACAGTACAGTCACAGTCTAAATCACAGCGTGGTCAAAATCACAGTACAGTCACAGTCTAAATCACAGCGTGGTCAAAATCAAAGTACAGTCACAGTCTAAATCACAGCATGGTCAAAATCACAGTACAGTCACAGTCTAAATCACAGCGTGGTCAAAATCAAAGTACAGTCACAGTCTAAATCACAGCGTGGTCAAAATCACAGTACAGTCACAGTCTAAATCACAGCATGGTCACAGTCTAAATCACAGCGTGATCACAGTACAGTCACAGTCTAAACCACAGACTGGTCACAGTACAGTCACAGTCTAAATCACAGCATGGTCACAGTCTAAACCACAGACTGGTCACAGTACAGTCACAGTCTAAATCACGGCACAGTCACAGTCCAAATTACAGCGTGATCATAGTACAGTCTAAATCACAGCATGGTCACAGCATGAAACGGGGATCTTTTTTATTGTCTTTAAAGACATGCACTAGTGCCCAAGTCCATGGTACAAGGTTCATGTCAGGCTAATATATAATAGTAAGAAACACTGCCACCCAGTGGTAAAAAGTGGAAGTGAGCCGCCTCTATCCAAACTGCATCTGGAAGACCGATTCCACCAGCTGCCAACTGACAACAGGTACTCAGCTCCATCTTCTTAACATTTATAAGTTCTGTCTCTCTTCTGTTGAAACCTTCACAATTTTGCAGCATCTCCTGAATATTCATGAAGGAGGCGTGAGCAAGTATAGTACTGAGCTAATGGACATTCTTTGCTGAATTAAAGCACGGGAAATCCCCTATAGTTTAGACAGGAGGAACACAGGACCTGAGTGTCCAGTGAGTCAGTACAACATGCAAACATGCGTTTTCAAAAGCGAAGATGGTGGCTATGCCGGTCATGTGACTCCACCCTTCCTGGTCATGTGACTCACCCTGCAGGATCACAGTCAGGTGACCATCTCTGAGCAGGCAGGCCACCTCTGCAGCTTTCTTCAGGCAGCACCTGGAGTCACATGGTGGTATCCCATAAACCCCTTCTGTTACAGAACACGGTACTCACCGACAGACTGCAGTTTCACAATGGTGAGCCATTCACTCTATGTGGTACATGGCGACATAGCTCAGGAGGTAAGAGCGCTTGTCTGGCAGTCGGAGGGTTGCCGGTTCGATCCCCCCGCCCGGGGCATGTCGAAGTGTCCCTGAGCAAGACACCTAACCCCTAATTGCTCTGGTGAATGCGAGGCATCAATTGTAAAGCGCTTTGGATAAAAGCGCTATATAAATGCAGTCCATTTACCATTCACATTTGTTCCATAACCCTAACCCTTAAAGGACCAGGTGGAGGCTTAGCCCAGATCAGCACAGGTGAGCAGAGTTAAGCACAGGTGAGAGCAGGTAAGCACAGGTAAGCAGATGTGAGGGCTCTTTACCTGACATGGTCTAGCCACCGCGTGGCCTCCAGAGAAGACAGCCATTTTTCATCAGGCACAGAGAGCGATGAAGAGATATCTGCAACCGATGTCCAGCACTGTTACAGCACAGAATTAAAAACCTCCACCAAACTAGAGTCATCACTGACATGATTCACACACCGGAGAGCATGTCCAAACTGAAGATGAGATGGTGGCCCTGAAGAGTTCGGTTAGGATGGCCAACTCTGCTTTCATTTCAGTCAATTCAGGACATGGACTGAAACCCAATTCCTTAATTTCAGAATTCTTAAGAGTTCATTTCGCATGTTTCCTGATTTGACTGAGACAAAGTGGACTTGATCCCTCTGAGTCAGCAGGGCCAGGCATGGTGTACTGGGAGGGTGGGGGGGGGGTGGGGGGTTGTCTTACCCCCCAGGCAGAGAGCTCGCAGGCGCGTGTGTGCCAGCTGGACCTCCCCCAGCGTGGGCATCTCCTCCCCCAGCTCCACGACCACACACTGCTGCTGCCCCCCAAATAACAGGGTCTCCAGGTTCCTGATCCAGGAGGGGGGGGGGGAGCCAGAGGGGGGAGAGGGAGGGAGACAGAGAGGGGGAGGGGGGAGGGGGGAGGGTGGAGGGAGGGGCAGAGAGGGAAGGAGGCACAAAGAGAGGGAGGGAGAGAGATGGAAGGGGGGAGAAGGGGAGAGAGAAGGAGAGAGGGAGAGGGGAGAGAGAAGGAGAGATGTAGCGCAAAGAGGGAGGGGAAAAGAGAGAGGGAGGGAGAAGAAAGGAGAAGGGAAGGGGTAAGGGGAGAGGAAGATGGAGAGAAGGAAAGATGAGAGTGGAAGATAGGGGAGAGTGAGAAGGAGATAGAGGTGAGAGAAAGTAAGGGGAAACAGAGAGTAAGAGAGGAGGGAATGAGAGGAGAGGGGTGGGAGAGATAACAAGGGACAGGGGGAGAGCAGAGAGGGAGAGGGGAGAGAAACAGATGTCCATCAGCATGTTAGGCCACACCCAAGGCAGACGGTGATTTTGATGCGGGAGTGGTCAGAGTTGCTGCCTACACCAGCGCTGAACTGGGTGAAGCCCAGGCCACCCACGGGTTCTGACCCAATGCCCACCTGATGTCGTCCTTCTCGTGGTAGATGTTGTTCTGGAAGCCAGCCGTTCTCAGGAGGTCGCTGCCCGCCGGGTGACGCCAGCACCATCGCTATTGGACGAGAGCACAGTTACATCATTACCGCGGTGTTCCAGGCGCTATACGTCGACGTGTACCGTCAGACCGGAGCGCGGGCCCGTCTCCTAGGAAACGTAACGCGAGAGGCGGTCTCACGCACGGGGACGCGTCCCTCGTGGAAGTGCGCGAAGGTTCTCTTCAGCTCGGTGTCCAGGACCTTGTGTGGGACCACGTTGTACCTGGGCAGGCTGATAGGAAAGGCAGGTCAACTCTTCAGAAAGCAGAACGCAACCAAGCTCGCCGTACAGAGAAGATTCCAGTGAGACATCAGCACCAGCTCTGACATTGGGAAGAGGCAGCACTAACACCTAAGACAGACAAAAGACTCCTTTTTCATCTTTATCGTCAACGAATGTTTTTAAAAAACCAGCTCAGCTGAAGCACAAATTCAAATATCACTTTTTTATTTTTTATTAGCGCTTTTTATGAAAAAACGTCACAAAGACACTTTACAGAGTAGCAGAAAAAGAGTAAAGAACTAACTCAGTATCTGACCATCAAGTCTCAGGCAGGTTAACTCTTTAAAGAGCAGAACGCAACCAAGAACTGAAAAGTGTGCTTCTGAATACACTCAACGAAACCACGGAACTAAGCACATCATCCAAGGATTGTAAAGTACGCTACATTTTGAGAAAATTTCACCTATTACCAACTTTCTCATCCAGAGTACTCAACTTATATACCCAATAGTGGGCAAGTGCGCTGTTTCGAACTAGCTGCAGACTATAACTTCAGTGAGGCCTGCAGTAGCCCTCCACTGCTGTAGGGGGCACTGTGAGCTGGTACCTGGGAGCCATCTCAAAGCGGTCATTCACGCTGCTGACCCTCCAGCCCACGGCCCCCGTCCGCTCCAGCTCCGCCTCCCAGTCGGCCACGCCCTCAAACCAGTTCATGTCAGGGTCTCGTCTCCGGTTGCTAAGCAACTGCTTCATCTCTGGGGGGGGGGGGGGGGGGGGGGGGCATAGCAACACAGCAATGGAGACATGTGACCTTTCATCTCAAAGTATTCAAAAAATGAGGGGAATGCTCCATGAATCAATAGTGTATTTATTTATACTCTATTGATTAGTACTTTATCTATTGGCCCAATACAAACAGTATTGGCCCAATAGTGTAAGTAACTCACATGGCATTCTTAGAGGTAGCATTGAACCAAATCACTGATACATCTAAAAGGAAAGATTTGAAAAATCAGAGGATCAAGAGCATTGTTTTCTGTGGTCTATTGAGTGGTTTCAACATGCAGAAATTGACTGGGAATACAATCACCATTATGTGCAATGTAATACTGGCCATCCAGGGCACGTAATATTCTACCATATCTGAAGGTGCAAATAATTGTTATATTTGCTCATACATTGCCATATGTTGAAATATTTTTTTCTGATCTTGTTAATATATTTTAGTTCAATCAACTTAGGGGAAAAGGAACCAATGTTTCCATTGCCTGTGTTTCCCAGGGCGGCGTTCTGAAAGGAGCACACGGTCGTGGGGCTCAGTGGCTGATATGCCCTGGCAAGGGTGTAGGTCATCTGCAGAAACGACAGCAATAATAATAATAATAATAATAACAACAACAACAACAACACTTACAGCACTATAAATATAGCACTTTTCATTCAAAGTGCTTCACAGTGATGAGGGGGAAACTACCCTCCCTCGCCACCAGGGTGCGCTCACCTGCATGACCTGGGCTGGGGGCGTGAGGCGGTCGAACAGGAAGCACAGGACCCTCATGTCCCGGCAGTACAGGATCAGCTGCTCGGGGGCGAACCGGAGGGAGGAGCTGGGGGTGACATGCTTGACTCGGGACGGCCCCACTGCAGAACAGCGGACACAGGGGAGGCAGGTTAGGGGGCGAAAGGGCCCGGGAGGGACAGCGAGGCCGTTGCCAAACCCCACGATGGGCGGAGATACTGCACGCTGCCAATCACCGACCAAAGGACTGTGATTGGTCAATGTCAGTGAGTCATGGTACCTCAGAATGCAGACTTAAGGGTGCACAATGTCTGGTTCTCTCGCAAATGATTGGTCAATTTAAGGCTAGTCTTTACACAGGACCAGGCAATGTAAATAACCTCTGGCTGAAAGACAGTGTTTAGGTAAGATCAGGAGATGGGCTGACAGGCCTGTCCTTATCATTTAACTCTCTGTTAATTATAGAGCACAGTTATATGCTGTCAGTGTGTTTACCGTAAGAGGTATATCAGTAGCACAGTGGGTTTAGACCTGAAGCAATGCAGATTAGGCACCAGCCCCTTACCCACTATACTACACTGCCACCCAAAGCCAGGTCCAGGGTTTACACCTGGGAAAGCATTTACGATGAGGATATTGCTTTCTGAGGATATTCATGCCTTTATTATTCTGAGCTCACCGGCCACCACCTTCTCTATGGAGGTGAGGGCTACGTCATGATCCCCAAGGAGGACAGGATCACCATCGTCCTGGCAACAGAGCGAGAGAGAGAGAGGGTGAGAGAGAGAGAGAGAAAGAGCAAGAGAGAGAGAGAGAGAGAGAGATTTGGTTTTAAAACCCCCTTTATTGGGACATTGTTCAAAGAGATAAGACAGAACTTGACAAAAACACCGCACAACAAAAATGCATATATAAACACTTATATATATTTGTGTGATTTCCCTGTATCATCCCAGCTCTGTTCTGAGATTGTTATCACCGCAGTCCTGCCGTAACACCGTCTTATTGGCTGACGGAACGGTCTTGCCACACCCCCTCATGGCGGCGGCGGCAGGGAGGGGGGGCAATGGGCGTGGCGCTCACCTTCCGCCTTGGGGCGTCCTGGGGCACGAACGCCAGCCTGAAGTAGGTGCAGAAGAGGGTGCCCGCCAGCCAGCCGCCCCCCTCCGAGGTGCTCAGCTTCTTCCTGACCAGCACCGCCCTCTGCACCACCCGTTCCCCTGGGCCACAGAGAGAGAGGGGGGGGGGGGCGGGGTCAGGGAGGCATCACCGATGGCAACCGGGTTCCATCCGAGACAATGGGAGTCACATCTGTGACGTACGCATCAGTCAAACCGTTATGACCTAGGTCAACCCATTATGACATCACCAAACCAACAGAATAGCTGGCGGTGGTGACCGGAGGATTCTTTCTGACTGTGCTTCCTGGTGCTCTGTGAGAATCAACCGATAGCAGCCAGAAAGTTATTGTCGAAATTAGCGGAAACCACAGTTTTATAAATATTACATTACCCCCCACCCCTCCCATTTCAAAACTTGGCTCTTTTCAAATGTCTTTATTTGAGTGAAAGCTCTGGTGGGGGCCCCTGGTCCTGCCCTCTCGCGTTACAGAGCCGGTGAGCACAGCGGGTCATAGTTATAGTGTCATAGTGTCGCGCGATGATATCCACGGTGTCAGGTATAGGTAACAGGTACGTATGGGATAGCATCGAGCGCGGCCGCAGGCTTTGTGTCCGCGTCTGCCCCGCACAAAAGGTGCACGACCTGTCCGTCCATCGCCGTCTGCGCCGAGATATCGAGACATGCCCCCCCCTCTCCCCCCCCCGTACCCCCCCCACAGGCAGGGCCGATTCGGTTTCACCCGATCGGTCCGTCCGAGCGTCACACGAGAATGGGGCGAAGGTTCGGCCGGAGCCCCGCCCTCTGAGTGACAGCTCGGGATGCCGCGAGGGGGGGGGGTTGCAGGGCGATAAAAATCACAAAACACAGGAAAAATAAACAAGCGAGAGAGAAAAGAAAGATGAAAAAAGAGGATGAAAGAACATTGAGTGGAAAGTCTTCTTTTAAATCTGACTGTGTATAATATAGTCAGATTTAATTTCTGTTTTTTTGTTTGTTTACTTTGATCTCTTGGACCTGTCATATTGATTTGGCATGGACTTTACAAATGTCCAGCTCTTTTGAAGAATTCAGGGCTTTGTATTCGAACAGTGGAAATGAAAGTACAGGATTTAACAAAGGAGCCTATACATTTTTTGCCTTACAAAAAGATACCCAAAGTTAGATTAAATTAGTTTGCCACGGATATGTGCAGATGCTCTCTGTTCTGACCAATAGAAAAGGGAATTAAATGAGAAATGTTCTGTTTTGCCAATTTATTAACGGATAACAAATAGGGAGAGTGAAGCTGTTTGTCAATTAAAAATGAACACAAAGACACAGATGAAAAAAATCATCAGCTGACTCTTGTAAAACAAGAAGAACTGAGTTATCATGTTTCCTTTACTCTGCTTTTAGTTCACCAATTCAAAAAAAGGTTCATTTTTTTATTCTGTGAGCCTTGTCCAGGGCAGGTGCACATTTATTTCAAATTCACATTTATTGGACTTTGCTACAAGCTGCAGTAAACATATGTACACACACACACACACACACACTGACCTGGCAGACAGTCCAGGCCGACCATGTCTTTATCCCCGGTGTTCAGTGTCCTGTAGTTCAGTATCCTGTCCTGTAGGGGGCAGAAGGGAGACAGACACATCCCCAGGCGCCTTGTCACTCACCTCCATCCAATGGGAGCACAGAGGCTGTGCAGAGATTGACGGAGGAACTCGCTAAGAGCCCAACACAGCGTCGAGTTTGCTGTTTTCAGCGCAACACACAGTCATCAGCGTAACGCCAAACAACATTTCAGTGACGTTTCAAGAACATGGTGTCCTTTTACACCGCCCACTGTGACCCCTTACACTTCAGACGGGGATTCGCAAACCCTCCCTCCCTCCACTCCAAAACCAGCACGTCCATCACACCCCCTGCATACAGAGAACCTCCTCTGTCCCCACAGCACTGCCCCTCCTGAGCGTGGGTCGGTGGCAGTGTAGTATAAATGGGTAGGGAACTGGCCGTGTAACCTAAAGGTTGCAGGTTCAATTCCCAGGTGGGACACTGCAGTTGTACCCATGAACAAAGTACTTAACGTAAATTACTTCATTATGTATTCAGCTGTATAAATGGACACTAAAAAAATGCAAAAAGTCAATCTGGATAAGAGCACCTGCTAAATGCCTGTAATGTATTTTAGAGTTATATTGCCCTATGTATTATTTTTTAATCCTGATTATATACAAGACCAAATCAAATTTCCCACAGGAATGTAAAATAAAGTCTAATCTGAAGTAATCAACCGCACAAGTAGGCAACAACAACAACAAAAAAAAACTCAGTTTCCCAAAATCCCCCTGTGGGACTATCACCTACCCAGCCATTGGCCGCTCCAAAAGCACCCATTTCCCCCTCTTCTTCTGCTTGGCAGAGGCTGTGTTAGTTTCCGCTCATCCGGTTGATGTAACACAGTCAGGCGCTCACTCCCACTTTCCTTCTCTGTGACGCTGTAACCCAATCCCTGCAGGCGGGAGGCGGGGTTACTCCCAGGCCAACAGACTCTGCCCCAGGCTTCTCCTAGCCCCGCCCCCAGTGGATCCCATTGGATCTCAGTGGATTCCATTGGATCCTATTTAATCCCAATAGCTAGATGTTAATAAAAGGGCTTTTCCTGCCAAATTGACTGGATTAAGTTACAGATTTCAAACACTGGCAATGCAGGACTGAATTCAGGAACTCCTTTTTCTTAAGGACTGGAGATCGCTGGGGACTAAATCAGATAATGAGGGCTAAAAGGAGGGAAAGGAGAGAGAAGAGGCAATGCTGTGTGACTGGGTGAGTGAGTGACTAGGTAAGTGAGTGAGTGAGTGAGTGACTGGGTGAACGAGTGAGTGAGTGAGTGACTGGGTGAGTGAGTGAGTGAGTGAGGCCCTTGGTATCTTTGGTGAATTCTCAGCGGCACACAGGGAGCTGAATAGTGCCAGGGTACAGCCGCCCACAAAACTGGGAGAAAACCAGGGAAAAAATCAGAAAAAAATCATACAGAAATATGTAATATTGATAAATGTTTAATCAAGGCAAAAGGAGGAGTCGGAAGAGGGAGAGTGAGTAAAAGCAGGTCTGAGAGAAAGAGATGGAGAGAAAGAGAGGAGGTGGAGGGGGCTGACACACAGAAAAGTGAGAGTAGGCCAGAGTGAGAGAGAGGGAGGGAACAGAAAGAGAGGGAGGCAGAGAGAGAAAGAGAAATGGAGAGGGGGAGAGAGGGAGGGAGAGAGGGAGAGAAACAGTGAAAAGGAGGGAGAGAGAGAGCAAAAGATAGGGGGGGAGAGAGAGGAAGAGACAAAGAGGGGGGGAGGGAAAGTGAGAGAGAGGAAGAGAAAAAGAGAAGGAGGGAGGGAGAGAGAGAGAAACCCAAGCACTCACGAGACGGCCAGGAAACTTTCCCGGGGGGGGGGGGGAGGGGGCGGGGCCAGAGGCTCCCCGCGGTTTCCATTGCTCATCACCTGCCCTCGCCATGGCAACCGGACACGGCGCATAGCGTGCCGGTTTCAAAAACATGATCCCCCCCCCCCGCCTCCCCGCCACCCCCACCCCATCCGACGCCCCCGTCCTGATCCTGCCCTTCTGCCCCGGGCCCCCCCACCCCCTGCAGATTCAGAGCCGAGGAGCACGGGCAGAAGCTCAGTATTAAAGTTCGGGACCTGGGCTTGTAACTCTTCTACGAGGTTCAAGTCCCAGGCGGGGGGCACTACCATTGCGTCCATGAGCACAGGTAACTAACCCAAAGCGCTACAGTTCACGGGCTGCTAAATGCATACATGCATCGGGCTAAAAGATAAATTAATAAATAACAAGCATCGCAGGGCAGCTCTAAACGAGAGCTTCTAATGTAATTGGCCGAGGGTTCCAACAGACGATTCCTGTCTAGAACGCTGCTGCTGTACCCTTTGAGCAAGGTACTTAACGTGCATTACTCCAGTACATGTCCAGCTGTATGAATGGATGCAGCGTAAATGCTGTGTAAAAAGTTGAGCAAGTCGTTCTGGATAAGAGCTCGGCTAAACGCCTGTAATATTATGTGATGTGAAACTAAGAAAGAGTAATATGTACTGTAACGCAAGCAAACAGCACAAGACCAACGACTTACCTTTACACAGGTATGACTACAGCATTATCCAAAAAGGAAATCCAAAGAAACCGAACACCGCCTGCATCTCGCCCTGACCGTGATGATGTCACGTCTGCGTTTCCTGATGGGAGATTCTGTGTGGTTTCATCTTCTCCACTGTGTGCGTGTGTGTGTGATAGATGGTGTGTGCATGTCTGTGTGTGTGTCTGCGTGTGTGATAGAGGGTGTGTGCATGTCTGTGTGTGTGTGCTTGCGTGTGTATGCATGTGTATGTATGTGCATATGTGTGTATGTGCTTGCGTGTGTATGTGTGCGTGCATGCCTGTGTATAGTTGTTCTTTTTCACACAGGTATTTGGCGTGAATCACGGGTGCATGGGACGATGATTAAATATATATTTGCTGAGCCTCCCAGCTCCGTCGCCATTAATGTTTCATGTGAAAATTATACTGGCAGCCGACGGAGAAAGCATAGCTTCTGTGTCCTCGCCAAAGACAATCTCTACTTTTTCACTCTCGTTTCACGCAGCGGAAGCTTAGGGAAGCTCTACTGGAGGCATTTTGTGTGTGTTGTGTGTGTATCTATTACATATTTATACACAGCATATAAAATACTTTTAATTACTTACAGTATGTCACTTCCTCATAATTAGAACGGCAGAATCCTGACTGTCCCATCAATTAAACAAAAAACTACACCAATTCTAAATAAATGTAGGATTTTCTTAAAAAGGTAAACCTGGTATACAGCTGGATGTGTGTGTGTGTATGTGTGCATGTACACATTACATATTGTAATTTTCTAAAGAAGTTTGCTTCAATGGCCTTGCTCAGGTATTGATCCAAATGGTTGTTGTTGTTGTTTTTTTTTCCAGGGCAGCTTCTACTTCTCCCGGGGACTGACCGGGCCGACCAGTCGTCTTGTCCATCAACAGACAACTACCTCTGAGCATCGTGTCCAGCCTCCGAGACCAGCTGATGGGAAAAGTGCTCAACACTTCCTGAGGTGAGGCTGCATTAATAATGGCTGTGCTCTGGACTTACGCAGCTGCAAGTCCAACGACCCAGCTTATGAATGCTGGGACAGTGAGACTTTGCTGAGCCGAACAGAAACGAACCCAGGGACGCACTCCGAGCGCATGCTAGCGCTACCGTACGCAGCCAAACGGTTCGTAAATATTTAAACAGCCCAGACCCACGATGCCCCGCCCCCCCCCCCCAGCGAGAGAAGGCGTGCCCAAACAGGTGTGTGTCAACAAGGCCGCCGGTCTCAAAGGTCGGGCTCTGTTTGCCATTTTAAGCCGAGCGAAGGCTCCATTTGCCCGCCAGCAATCACTGCTCGAACCCGGGCACGGTGGTGCAGTGGGTAGCACTGTCGCCCTCACAGCAAGAAGGTTGTGGGTTCGAATCTCGTCTTGGGGCTTCTCTGTGTGGAGTTTGCGTGTTCTCCCCGTGTCCTCCAGGGTTTCCGCCGGGTACTCCGGTTTCCTCCCACAGGCCAAAGACATGCAGGTAGGCTAATTGGAGACTGTAAATTGCCCATAGGGGTGAGTATGTGAGTGAATAGTGTGTGTGCCCTGTGATAGAGTGGCAGCCTGTCCAATGCATGCTGGGATATGCTCCAACACACTCGTGACCCTGACGTCACTGACTACAGATTTTCAACTCCACGGGAACAACGATAAATATGAAATAAATAGACTCATTTTCCAACATTGGAAGTCCCAAGTCCTTTTTATGGACATCCCAGCATATTCATTGATTTTGTAATTTTTAATCAGAATTTTATGTGTAAACTACGGTGACGTTTAAAGAGGTTGACTTCGGAAGTACCATCTGTCTGTTAGTATGTGTGAGTGTAGTTGCGCAGGTGCTTAAAATGGACACACGGATTTAAAGAAAGGTCTTGTGAAAAAAGAACAACGCTTGCAGCAAAACTGAAATAAAACAAGGATTTATTCAAACGGTGCAAAAACACTTTGAGGACATAAATAGGTGTTCTTTCCAGCCGAATACATTGCCACCCAGCGAGTGAGTCAAACGTGAGATTTTAAACGCGTAGTTTAAAATACGATCGTTTTGGCGATTTGGCGGTTCTTTAAACGGCCACTCCAATCGCTACGGTTTCCAATTATCGTAGGTTGCGCGTAGCAAAAACAAGACATCTTCCCATGCTGAGAAGACATCCATTGGCCACAACAGAGCATAAAATGTTTCATAAATTAATCAAATATAGAAATAAAACCATTCAAACTAATAAAAAAAAAAAACCCCAATCCATTCCACAGATATGGGATGGATAGATATACCTTTTTTCTGTTGAACCCCAACATATTTATGCATTGCAGGTGAAATTGCCGTGACTATCTTAAAATTAAAATAGAGCGAAAGTAAATAAATAATAATTATATAAAAGAAAATCTGTTTGACAATGACCAGCACAGGAAAGAACACCCTCGTTAAACTGAACATTCCCAACAGAATATTTTGAAAATTCTGACTATAAATATATACTCTCAAACCAGTTTGTACTGTCAGTATATTGTGTATATGAGCGGCTGCGTTTGTTCACCAGAAACCACTGTGTTGACTGTCTTAAAGTAGAAGTTTTTCAGCAAGAGAATCCAGTCGAATGACAGAATTTCCTTCACAAGTCCAGGCTCATGAACACAAGTTTGTTTTTAGCGTCCTTTGTTTTAAAATGTCCAGCAACATACATTCTGATCGTAATTTAAAAACATTGCAAAACGTAGCTTAGATTTAAAAAAATAACTCAAAGATACAGATTTGTACAACCTCTCTCCATTTTTAAATACAAAAAAAACCTGTTTGCAGTCTCGCAGGAGTCCCAAAGCTATGAAACATTTTTTTAAATGTTATCCATGTTTGGAGTAGATGAAGAACGTGATGCTGCTCGCTAAAATTAAAATAAAAATAAAAAAGAACAGACACACACACACACAAAGAAATAATAAAGGTACCATCATCACACTTTTGATTTCCCATCCGTTTTAACCAATGCATTTGGATAAATGTATACTTTTTGAAACACTCCCGCATTTTCCGTCGAGTGGATGTTCGACAAACGAACGCACAAAACCACGAAAATGCACAGAACCACGAGAGCGAATTCCCTACTGACCAGGAGGGCTAAATACGAGGCCGGACTTTTCAGGAGCCCTCACTACCCAAGCAGGACGACTTTCAGGTGATTACTTCACAGTTGCCAGGTAACAGGTTTGAACTGCCTCGCGTCTCTTGCGCAACTGTATCCAGAAAATGGTTTATGTGTGTTGTTTTAGCGAATCTGTTATTCAAAAACATCATAGGTGCACAGTAACACAAGTGTGACGCCTGTTGACTAAACGGCGAACTGTATATCGCAATGGATGCCTGTCTGTCTGCTTGAAATTAGCACAGACCTCAGCACAGATTTTAGGACCAAACAGCAAAATAATTGGGAGGGACATTGTTTTTGTTCCCCCACTCTATTTGAGTTTTCGGATTTAATTTCTTGACTTCATGGTTTTGCCAATGGTATATTTTTGCAATTCAAGGGAGTTCACATGGATGAACACATAGCGACGGCAAAATAAAAACACACACACAGAGAAAACACTGAATTAATTTAAAAAGAGAAAAACTGAATGCGTGTAGCGATGTTATAGAGGTGTGCTGACATACCTGGATTACGCATATCAGCGAAAAAAACTCACACTCGTCGGGACAACCTAAATCCATTTTAAGAAAATATATCTTTCAGAACACACTGCATTTCAAGTCAACTTTGTTTTTTGTGACTTCTTTGGGTTTTCGGGTTTCTCCCATACTCTTAAAGCAGGGAGTGTTGAGAGTCGATCAAATCTGACCTCCGTTCCAGAAATGAGGGAATATTTTCTGGGGTTTCTCCCCTTCAAAAACGTCCCCGAATCCTCTACCCACCACCCCAAAGACGACCCCTTTCCGTATGACCACGCCATTTTTCTATTGCTTTTAAGTGAGGTCAAAGCCACTAAACGAAATCTCCCACCGAACGATGATTCTTGCATACTTCAAATTATGTACGAGAGACAAATGGTGGGCGGAGTTGCCATGTGCAGTCAATCATCGACTTGTCCGGTGATTGGTTCATCCGGTGTCCTAAAAACACTGCGACTTGTTCAATATGACAAGGGTTCCGCGTTGGCTCCAACCTATTTTTATGGCTCGCTTAGCCACCCTTCACGGTCAGCACGGAGCTGGCTAGGCAGAGATTTAAACAGGTCCCCGGAGTGCCTCAACGGGAACTACAGTTCCGCAAACAGCCACAGGAGGGAGCTGACACGGAGCTGACGCGGATGAGTCGCAGATCCTCCCCTTCTTATTCCAGCTCGAACCAAAATTTCAAACGCACAATTCGGTAAATGAGTCCACAGCTTCGTGACAAAAATATCTCCGCATATCGTTTGAGTCCTTACGAAAGTGCTTGCTTTGTGCAGACAGAGATAAAAATAATAATAATAATTAAAAAAGAGAGGGGAGGTGGGGGGTGGAGCTCCAGCTTATCCATCACTCGGAAACTTGCGTCATCAGGCTGGATGGTGTGGCGACTACCAATGGGGAGATGTTAAAGACCGCCAAGGGGCGGGGCTACACAACATCTAACTGATGAGGGAGGGGACAAAGTTGGCATCACATCCAACTTGGAGGGGGAGGGAACAAGGATGGCACGTTCCATTTCGGAGACAGTTAACGAACCCAAAACGAGCCCCGTCATCCTTGCTGGGGAACTTAGCCCAGTGGAACACGAGGCTCAACCTCAACGCACAGGTCAAACAGAAGCATGCTGGATGTTACACGCACCTCACCATTATGACCCGTTGTGCCAATCAAACATTCTAGCAGAGTGGTCCTCAAACCTGGCCCTGGAGAGCCGCTGGGTCTGCTTCGGTTTGAGTTCCCCACAAACCCGTTCGGACCAGAAGAGGCCAGAAGAGGTCAGTTCAGTGTGTAACCAGCAGGTTGCACAAGAATCAAACAAGAGCTGGACAACGACGAAACAGAAACGACACACTGCAGCTCTGTCAGCTCCAGGGTTGAGGACCTGTCCCATCTACTGCTCTGAAGCACAAATTTGCTTTTGAGAACAGGCTGCCCCCCCCCCCCCCCCCCCCCGCGCCCATCCATCCGCATGATGTCGTTCAAAATCATGAGCCTGAACCGATACACATCTCTTATGATCCCTCCGATCTGTCATTCAAGCCAATTCTGGGTGCCAGGACTGAACATTCTGCTGCTGTTGAGCTTTTTGTCCACTGGGTGGCAGCAGTGGGGAGCCACATGCAGGTGTCCAGCCCAGCACACTGGAGGAAGAAGGGCCTGGAGACTCTGATTGGCTGGGGAAATCGAGGGGTACGAAGGTGGAATTATATCCCAAATAAATTTACTTCAATCAATCAATCTTGTAAGCCATTTTGGAGAGAAACGGGTTTGTAACCCCTACCCCACAACCCAAACGCCCTCTTTCAGTCCCACGGCTAAAAACCAGGCCAGTCGTTACTCTAAGTCGTTATTGCTCGACTCACCTCACCCTCGTTAAAAAAAGTAGGCCGCGGTCCGCTCGTCTCTGTGTCAGATGGGGTGGGGCTTATCTAAAAAGAAACCATAAAAGGGGGACTGAGGATGGGGTGGGGGGGTCGTCCCGTTTCAGAACCTGTGCATGGGGGTTTCGGGCCCGCCCCTCCTCAGTGCTTCGCGGTAACAGCAGGAGCAGTAGTTGCCCGTCTCCGGGTGCCCGTAGAAGTTGCAGGCGGGCACCCTGCAGCGGGACTGCAGCCCCGCCAGCCCCCTCGCGCTGCCCAGCGAGAAGTGGCGGACGGGGGGCGCGCCCGACGACAGGTAGTCGGGGGGGTCGCGGTCCGGGGGCGGGGCCGGGGCGGGGCCGGGGGGCAGGGACGAGGCGGGGATGCGGTACTGCGGGTGCTGCAGGGGGCAGTGGCGGGGGAGGGTGGCGTAGGAGGGCAGCCCCGGGTACGAGGAGGGGGCCCCCCCGGCCTGCAGCCGCCGCGCCTCCAGGTAGCTGGGAGGGGGGGGGCGGGCGGGGTTGTGGGCGGGGCTTGCGGCGGTGGCGGCGGCGGGGGCTATGAGGGTGGGACGGGGGATGGCGCAGGGTTTGAGGTGGGCGAGGGAGGGGGCGGGCGCCTCAGGCGGGTCCTCGGGCTTGAAGTCATGGCAACGGTACACGGCCACCAGCTCGGCCGCCTCCTTCCTGGACTCGTTGGCGGCCGGCGGCGGGGCCCCGCCCACCGAGGCCCCGCCCCCCCGCCGCTGCTCCTGCTCGGCGCGGAAGCGGTCCTGGGCGTCGGCCAGGTAGCGCTGGATCATCTCCTCCTGGAAGGGGTGGCGGCCGCTGGCGGCGAGCATGGCGGCGAAGACGAACTTCCTGTCGCCCTGCATGGCGGCCCGCATGGCGCTCAGGCTCAGCTTCACGTCCGAGCCGTAGCGGCAGGGCTCCGCCCCCTTCCGCCGCTCGCCGCCCAGCGACGGCGAGCCCTTCCCTGACCCCCCCGAGCCGCAGCCGCCCCCCCGGCTGCCGTCGCTCGGGGATCCGTCCCGGGCGTCCGTCCGCACCTTCAGCGAGCCCTTCTTCGTCTTCTTCTCCTGCCCCTCCCCCCCCGCCGCCTTGGCCCCGCCCCCGGCCGCCGCCTTCCCCGGCATCAGCCCGCCCACGTTCTTCTTCAGCTTGCTGCCCAGGCTCTTCCCGAAGCTGCCCAGCTTGTTGGCCACCGAGTCCACCTTCCTCTTGTCCTTGTCCTTGGCCTTGTCCTTCCCGCTCGAACCCGCGCCCACTCCCCCGAAGCTGGAACTCGAGGAGCTGGAGGAGGTGCTGGAGGAGGAGCTGGACGATCCCCCGCCTTCTCCCCCGCCTCCGGCCCCGCCCGCCTTGGCTTCCGCCCCGCTCCCGTTGACTCCGCCCCCGGCGATGCTGGCCACGCCCCCGCCGTTGCCGTTGGAGCTGCTGCACACGGACTCCTTGTCGGACTCGCCCGAGTCAGGAGGAGAGCGAGCGTCGTCCCCCGGAGAGGCTGCGGGGGACTCGGGCTGAGCCAGTGGGGCCTGGGGGGGGAAGAGAGAGAGGGGGAGATAGGGAGAGGGGGGGAGGGGCAGGGAGTATTTGTGTTTTAACAAAACCTTTATTGGTCCATTAATGATACATCAGTAATGACTTAACTTCAACTGCAATGCTCAGTCGATACAACCCAGGAATTTTCATTTATGTCACAACAAACAAAAATCATAACCATTACAAATTTACAAATTTAAGAAGGCGATTAAAAATATTAAACCAACTGCCCATCATTGCCAACTTGGCAAACAACCCCCCCCCCCCACACACCATACTGCGCAGAACTTTGGTGTGTCGTTAACTAAAGTCCTACACGCAAATTCCATCTCTAAGCGTGCCGTCAACAAACCCAGAAGCATTCTACATCAATGAATCAGTAAGGCGGGAGTTGACGTGTTCATAAATCACTTTCTCACATTTCAATAAAAGGCTGAACGCAGCAGAGGAATATGTTTCCACTCTTTATTTAATCAGCCCAATCTGCAGCTAGATCTGAAATGACAGCCCAATCAGCAGCCAGATCTGACATGACTGACAGCTGGAGACTGCTGTTGTGTTCCGCCTCCATGTGGAGCGTTTCACTGTGGTCTTATCTACAGGTGACCTGGTGCTGGTGTGTTCTTAGATGTTCCTACGAACACAAATGGGTTCGCGGGTGGGAAGCCGGTGAGGGTGTGAGTCCTGATCGTTGCATTAGCGACTCCTACTGGTTGGTCGGGGCGCCTGTTCAGCAGGGAGGGGATCTGGGGGAGATAGCATGAACCTCCCAGTGAAACTCCTCGCTGTCAGGTGAAAAGAAGCGGCTGGTGACTCCACATGCATCGGAGGAGGCATGTGGTAGTCTACACCCTCCCCAGACCGACAGAGGATAACGCATCGACCAGGACCGTGATACACACGGGGAATTGGTCTAACGACTAAATTGGGGAGAAAATGGGAGAAAACAGCAAAAAAAAAAAAAAAAAAAAAAAAAAAAAAGAAACACACATACACACACAGACAGAAACACACACACACACACACACACTCACCTGCGTGTCACAGGGCAAGGGCAGCCAGGTGACGGTCATGTAGCTGTGCAGTAGGTGGAGTTTCGCCTCCAGGGACAAGGTGACACTGTGGGGGAGGGGTCACAGAGGCCATTATGACATCACAGCCAGCTGCCTGGTCAATGCTGCCAGCTTTGGTCTGGGCCTGTTTGTTTATTTATTTATTTCATTTAGTCTTGATAGTTTGCCGATTTTGCAAACTATCACGACTAGCATTGCGGCTTTCGTTGAGGGGAGGGTTTCTTTTCCTAAAACCGTGTCAAATTAAGCAGAGCGTGTATTTTCAGTTAAAGGAGCAAGGTACCCACTCTTATACAAAGGGGAGGGGAAAATTAAATTTCAGAAAATTGACTGAAATTCAATTCACTGAAAAATCTTGGAGGATTACAGCCATTTTCCAACACCTTGCCAGAATTTAAAAATAATTTTTCCTGAACCAACTGAATTGAAAAGCATATGACCCCACAAGCTGATGATCGCACCGTTTCTGCCCAGATCCTTTCCACACCCCCAGACTGGGTTATATTTAGCCAGGGGCTCCATTCATAGCTCAGTTAGCGATAATCCCGCCTCTCTATCCCACTCCTGTACCGCCAATCCACAGAACCGCTTAATCCTGACCGCTGACACCCGGTCCTACTGCGGTCCGCAGCGCAAACGCCGTGAACTGTGAGGTGTGCCGAGCCGAGCCGAGCCGAGCCGGGCCGTACCTGGCCAGCTTGACGTTGTCGCCGTCGTCCTTGCCCCACTCCCAGCCCTTCCCGGGGTCCACGGCGAAGTGCAGCGGCAGCAACCTGTGCTCCGAGTCCAGCAACGGGATGACCGCTACAGGGGAGAAACACAGCCTGAGCCACCAGAGACTATGGGCTACAGCAGGGACTGATATAGACTACACTACAGACTACAGTAGGGACTGATATAGACTGTGCTACAGACTACAGTAGGGACTGATATAGACTGTGCTACAGACTACAGCAGGGACTGATATAGACTACAGCAGAGACTGTGCTACAGACCACAGCAGGGACTGCGCTACAGACCACAGCAGGGACTGCACTACAGACCACAGCAGAGACTGCGCTACAGACCACAGCAGGGACTGCGCTACAGACCACAAGAGGGACTGATATAGACTACAGCAAGGACTGATATATACTACAGCAGGGACTGATATATACTACAGCAGGGACTGATATAGACTACAGTAGGGACTGATATAGACTGTGCTACAGACTACAGCAGGGACTGATATATACTACAGCAAGGACTGATATATACTACAGCAGGGACTGATATAGACTACAGTAGGGACTGATATAGACTGTGCTACAGACTACAGTAGGGACTGATATAGACTGTGCTACAGACTACAGCAGGGACTGATATATACTACAGCAAGGACTGATATATACTACAGCAGGGACTGATATAGACTACAGTAGAGACTGATATAGACTGTGCTACAGACTACAGCAGGGACTGATATAGACTACAGTAGGGACTGATATAAACTGTGCTACAGAATACAGCAGGGACTGATATAGACTGTGCTGTAGACTACAACATGGACTGATATACACTATGATACTGATTACAGCAGAGACTGATGTAGACTACAACAGGGACTAATATAGATTGTGCTACAGACAACAGCAGGGACTGATGTAGACTACAACAGGGGCTGATGTAGACTATAACATAGACTGATGTAGACTTCTGTAGACTATAAGAAAGACAGTAATGTAGACTACACCAGGTATTGATATACACTTAGTGACAGATTGTGTTGGACTCTGACAGACTGTGACACAGACCTTCCCAGGCTGTGGCAGAAACAGACTGAGACACTGAGACCGGGACTAAGACAGGCATTAACGTAGACTGCCACCCGGAGGCGACGACGACACAGACCTTGCACTTTGGCGCTGTCCTGCCTCTCCATGGAGACCAGGGCGGAGAAGTGGGCCTGATCGTACGCCAGGACCAGCGGCGAGCGGTGGCACTTGGCGGACGGCACCTCCAGGGGCAGGTAGACCCCACCGAACGGGATGGGCGCGAACGCTGGGGGGGGGGGGGGAGAGGAAGGGGGGCGGAAGTTTTAGGGGGCGAACCCATGACATCACGCTATAAGGTACAGTGCGCCTGCTGAATGTTATAAATGCAACGAGGCTGCCGATATCCCAGCATGCCACAGGTGAGAGCACTGGGCGTGATCTGTGCAAAACTGAAGAGGGGAAACATAAAGCCTATGTCTGAAACAGCCTCCTAACTACTGAGTCCTCAAAATATACACAGTCTACTGAACAGTACATACTGCTACTGCCTATTGTTTAGTGCATATTTCATGTTACACAATGGGCAGTATGCCAAAAAAAACCCTCCATACTATTTCTCAACGGCACTGCAGAAGTGTCGCAAGACGTCCCACCCTGGTAGAATACAGGCCCCTAATTACTCATTTCCTGTTGAGAGACACCCATCTTGTCCTGCTGCAATCCAGACTCTCACTCACTCTCTACACACATATGGTACTGGCTGTGTGTGTGTGCGTGTGTGAGAGAGAGCGAGAGCGAGTGAAAAAGAAAGGGAGAGAGACAGAGAGAGAGAGAGGGGGAGAGAAAGAGAGGGGGAGAGAGAGCGAGAGAGAGAGAAATGAAGCCAGATGGATGGGCGTAGCGTTGTCCAGACTGGAGGAGAGCAGAAGTGAAGGGGGGGGGTGCACAGAGACCCGGTAGGGGGCGGGACTCACCCTCTCCCCCAGAATCCCTCAGCATGGTGTCGGCCACCACCACGATGGGCCTCCTCAGCACGTGGGCCAGGACGAAAACGTGCAGCTCCTCCAGGCTCTCGTACACGGGCTCCTCCGACGACTCCGCCCTGACCACGCCCAAAGCCAAAATTACTACACCCTACACCACCACTCATCTCCCTAACTCCGCCCTATACCCCTCTTATATACCAGACTCCGCCCCTACACCTCCCACCTCCTCGTCTCCCCAACCCAGATAAAAGGCAAACCCTGGCCAGGCCCAACACAGGCCGTCACGTCGAACCCGATATACAACATTACACACCTTTCCTGCACACAGGACTGCTTCACAGCATCACGTGTGTGATACAGATCTCCTGTGTGACCTACAGAATGTTTTTCTTTTCGCTACTGTATGTTTTTCTTTTCTACTTTTGTGTTTCTGAGATTGTACGGGTTCATATGGATTGTATGGTCACAGCATGGTATGATTTTCTATAGATTGTGGCATAGATGTTTTTTTTTGTTTAGTAATGCAGCTTTTTAATTATTTTAAACTTTATCACATTATCCATCATCGCTGTAAAACCTAAAACTGGTATATAATTGGTTGAAAGTCGATGACTGACAGGTCAGTGTAGCTCCACCCATAACTGGGTACAGGAAGACTCATTCTAACATCTCTTCTTATGCATACATTTTCCATTTTACTTGAATCCACCGATTTAAAAAATATGCATATGATTTTAAAAATAATTATCTTATAAAAGTGGGCAGCTATTCACTCTGCATTTATGTGTCAGAGCACACCACCATCGTTGAAACCCTTCCCTAATTTCACCAAGTTTCACATAATCAGCTGCAGTTCCCCTCCCCTCCTGCAGGGGGGGAGTGCAAGCTGGGAGCCCACCCCGTGCAGTTGCTGCTGCTGCTGCCGTTGGCGCTGAAGTGTATCCGTGGCTCACTGGAGGCCAGCTTCAGAAGCTCGTTCCACTCCTTCTGCCACTCGTCTTCTGTGTAGACTAGGCCCGACTGCACACGTATACGCACACACACACACGCACACACAGAGAAAGAGTAATAAAATCCCCAGTCTAAATTACAAATACACTTTCTTTACCATAATCGTAGGCATGCTGACATCTAATCAAAGTCTCAAATCAAGCAGAATTGTGTGGACTTTTCAGCACGTTACACTGTGTGACAGTAGCACACCACATAAACATACGACTCATTATTACTGTGATTGGAAGGGTGTTATGTTTTCAGCCCATGTGATTGGCCCGTTGGAAGGGTGTTATGTTTTCAGCCCATGTGGATTGGCCCGTTGAAAGGGTGTTATGTTTTTAGCCCATGTGATTGGCCCATTGGAAGTTTTTTTTATGTTTTTAACCCACGTGATTGGCCGGCTGGTGGCGGTGAGGGCGGGGCTTACCTCCTTGTTCTGCTGCGTCTGTTGCCACCTCCACCGGCGCTGCAGTGCATCCCTCTCCTCGCCATGGTCCATGAGGGCGTACAGGGCCTTCCGCAGCATCAGGTCTCGGTCGTGGAACCCCCACATCCCTGCGTCAGCCAATCAAAACCAAGCGGGGGGCACGCGTCAGCCAATCGAAACTCAGCCGGGGCACGCTTCAGCCAATGAACACAGCCAGGACACACATCAGCCAATCAAAATGCAGGCAGGGCACAATTCAGCCAATCAAAGCTCAGCCTGGACACACATCAGCCAATCAAAACACAGCCGAAGCACACGTCAGCAAATCAAAACTCAGCCAGGGCACACGTTAGCCAATCCAAACACAGCCGAAGCACACGTCAGCAAATCAAAACTCAGCCAGGGAACATGTCAGCAAATCAAAACACTTGAGCCCATTAATACAGCTGGGACACGTCACCCAGTCAAAACTCAGCCGGGGGAAAATTCAGCCAATCAAACACAGTCTGGACGCACGTCAGCCAATGAAACGTGGCGGCTGTGGGTGATGGGCAGGTCGCGCACTCACCCAGGGAGGCAGCGTGCAGCAGGCAGTTTCCGTCCCCGCTGGTCGCCAGGGGCAACAGGCTCTGGCAGCTGGCCCCCACGCGCGTCCACCAGTTCAGGCGACCTGCGGGAGGGGCGGGGAGAGAGGGAGAGCCAGGTAACAGCTGAGCGTCATGCATCTGGAGTACTGACTGACTGACTGACTGACTGACTGACACGCACACACACACCCATACATACGGACACACACACCTATACGCACGGACACACACACAGGGGAGAGAGGGAGAGCCAGGTAACAGCTGAGCGTCAAGCACGTGGACCACTGACTGATTGACTGACTCACATACACATACACCTATACACACGCACACACACACACACCCATACACACGGAAACACACACACACACATATACACGCACAGAGGGAGGGCCAGGTAACAGCTAAGCATAACGCACGTGGAGTACTGACACAAAATGCGCATGTGCACACACGTACACACACGCACACACACTCGTACACGCGCTCACACGCGCACACACGCGCACACACGCGCACACACGCGCACACACGCGCACAGGAGAGAGAGGGAGAGCCAGGTAACAGTTGAGTCACGCGTGTGGACTACTTGGGGAAGTATAACAGTTATTTTAAAAAATGGCTGCAATTAAAGAAATTAAGATATTAGCACAATCGGATTAATATCTAAATAATTGCTTTGTTGTGATTTCTAGGGTAAATAAAACAGAAATCATTCACTGCACATGCAAGCTCACGCCCTGGCTCGACAAGTCTGGACACGCTTCAACTGTACGGAACACCAAGCAATCAGGGCTAGCAATAATTCACCATGAACGCTAAGCTAAATCCCTCCGGGCTAATCGCTGTGACCGTCGTGCCGTACAATCATTTACACAGCCCAGTGTTTCGGAAGGCTGCAATTAAACCGGCAGGTCCAGACAGGACGGTCTTGCGCAAAACTAACGACACATCAAAATACAGAATTGGCAAATAAGGGGAAAAATGTCATTCAAGCACTGAAGACTGAAGAAGCTTTGGGACTCACAGGCTCCTAGTGATTTTCAAATTGAACGAGAAAGAGCGCTCCTGCATCACTGTAAACTTCTCTTTTGGGGTGCGTTTGGGACCGCAATGTGATTTTCAGCACGCTTCAGAAGCATTTAAGGCGGTACTGAAACCAATCTTTCCACAAATTATCCTGAGAAAGTGCAATATAGGTGCAGGATGGAGGTGCATGCAACATGACAGTGGCAAAGAAGGTGCATGTGTAACATGAGAGTGCTACAGGGACAAAGCAGAGGGACCGCAGTGATGAAAATGGCCCCAGACCGGGAGAGGGCCTGCGGCCTACCGGCTTGCTCCAGGGCCACCAGCATGGACTGCTCGATGAGGTCGCGCTCGATGAAGCCGCGGAAGTCCTCGCGGTACACGGTGAGGTCGGGCAGCTGGAAGGTGCAGAGGGGTGTGTCCAGGAGGGCATCGCTGCCGGCCCCGCCCCCGGGGGTGGACACGTGCGAGCGGGCCAGGGAGACGATGGTGGAGCTGGCGTGGGATATGCCCCTGGAGAGGCGCTTCTCTGCGGGACGGGGGGGGGGGATAGGGGAGGGGTTTAGAGATGAGCTCATACAGCCAGAGGAGAAGGCGAGTGGGGCGGGGTTAGGGAGACGAGGAGGCAGGAGGAAATGAGGGTGGTTTAGGGGTGGAGTTTAGTACATAAGAGGGGTATAGGGGTGGGGTTAAGGAGATGAGGGGTGAAGGGACGGAGTTTGGAAAATAAAAGAAGTATGGAAGGGGAGAGAGTAAGAGAGGTGTGGGGCAGAGTTTAGTACATAAAAGCGGGTATAGAGGTGGAGTGAGAAGGGGCATAGGGGAGGAGTTAATGAAGGAGGGGGCAGGGGGCGGAGTTACGGATAGGAGGGGCATAAGGCAGGGTTTGTGGGAGGGGCCAGAGTTAACCCCGCCCTCACCTTGCACGACGTCGTCCTGCCGTTGGAGCATGGGCCGGCCTGCCCTGGCCGCCTCCCTCTCCTGGGGGGGGCGGAACCCCCGCTCCCCCCCTAAAACGTAGGACAGGTTCCCGGCATGCACCTGCCGCAGCTGCTCGAAGTCGCTCAGGGCCGCCGTCAGGTCCCAGTTCTTGCCTGCGGCGCGAAACGGTGATGTCATCGGCGACGAAACGGCACGGCCCTCATACAGCATTACATCACCGGGCTTTATTCTCTCTCCGACCCCCTCCCTACTTCCCTCCGCACTGCTGCGACTGATAATTTGCTTGACTGCCAAGTAATTGATTAGTTAATGCCACCAAATTACTATTACAGCATATGCTTACACAAGTTCCAGAGATGAGAGCTTCAGAAGAGAGTAAAAGAGTAAAAGATTTAAGAGTAAAAGAAAGTTCTTTTCTTAAACTGTTTAAGAACTCTTAAAGTAAGAACACCTAAGTGAAATTTGACAGTCTGAATTACTTATCGATTAAAATGTTTCAGTAAAGGTGGTCAGTAAAAAGTCTGTCATCCCTCTCTTCCTCACCGGAACCCAGACCCAAATCCTAACCCCTCACCCCTCACCTTTCCCCCTCACCCCTCACCTTCCAGCAAGTCCCGGGCCAGCCCTGGCTCCGCCCCCGTGGAGCGGACGAAGTCGGACAGGACAGCGTCCATGTCCACAGTCATGTGATCATGAAGTCACGCGGTGGTGGGTAGGGGTGTCGGTGCGGAGCAAGGCCGGGGAACTGGACTCCCCCCCCCAAATGGACTGTGGGAGGGGGGGAGGGGCGAGGCAGTGGGCGGGGCAGGGCAGGGCAGGGTGGGACCTTTCTTCTGCTCTGCAAGGGTCAACACTCACAGCCACAACTGGGGGAGAGAAAGAGAGAGGGACAGAGAGAGAGGGAGAGAAAGAGAGAGAGGGGGAGAGAAAGAGAAATAGGGAGAGAAAGACAGGGGGAGAGAAAGAGGGGAGAAAGAAAGAGAGAATAAAATGAATTAAGATGATAAGCAAATTGGAGGTGGCCTTGTTTTACGCAGCAAGCACTACTACTGAATTACAGAGCATATCTGGTGCCTGATTATACATGGGAACGGTTATCAATAGACACACACACACAATACACACACAATACACACACACACACAGAAGTCCCAGAAGTCTCACCGGTCTGCAATCACCAGCTTCAATTATAATTCTCAGATGACTCAACAAATCAAGTGAAGTCCATGAGCACAGGCACCTGAGATGTTCTGGAAAGAAAGCAGGAGCCGACCTAAAATGAGCCCTCAAGTGATCATCTAAAGGACATGTAGTACACACTTCCAGGCATGACAAAGCATGGCAGAAATACTGCTATCCTACAAGGGAGATTAACTAGGATTTCCACCTTTTGGTTGACCACTGACCTTCATCACTTGTCACAGCTTGATATTTCTGGAAATTCAAGACGGTCAAGGGTCAAGGGTCATCTTTCCCAATTTCCAGCACGTACAGGAATATCCCCTGCACACATACAGGTGCAGGGGACAGTCTGAGACACAGGTGCCTTAAAATGGCTTCCCTCAGAGAAGTCAGCCTACGACTCTGAAGAAGTGTTTTGATGGGCCAAAGGACTGCGAGGAAGGTAAGGTTTGGGAGCCGTTTGGGTCACACCACTCCCCCCTTCATGCAGACAACTTCAGATGTTGCAGAGAGGAAAAATAATTCAAGGTTCTTCAGGTATTTCCAAATGCTCTGACTTAATGGATGAAAAGTACTTTGACTCCTGAAATCTCATCCATGAGACGTTAATGAGAAAATACATAAGCTAAGGTCAAGAACAGGTCAACGGTAAGCAAAGGCTAGGAACCGGGCCAATAGAAATTTAAGGTCATGAACCAGCCAACAGTAAGCTAAGGTCAGGAACTGGCAAATGGTCAGCTAAGTTCAGGAACTGGCCAATAGAAAGTTAAGGTCATGAACCTGCCAACAGAAAAGTAAGGTCATGAACCAGCCAACAGAAAACTAAGGTCAGAACCTGGCCAATGGTAAGCTAAGGTCATTAACAGGCCAATGGTAAGCTAAGGTCAAGAACTGGCCAATGGTAAGCTAAAGTCATGAACTCGTTACTGGTAAGCTAAGGTCAAGAACTGGTCACTGAACACACACACCATACACCAGACTGTGGATATTTTCAGCCCTGGCTGATGTTGACTTTAGAGTAGGAGTCTTGCACAGACAGGGAGGAGGAAATGATGTCACCTTTTTCCGTTTACCCTTTTTAAGCCAAAACAGCAACGCTCACAGTCCTCCCCTGTGGTGTAATGAACACTCCTCCTTGGGTCAACACGCCCCAGTGAAAGCCGTACTTAATCTCAGTCAACTTCCTGGGCGGGTCTAGACATCTGAATACCTCGTTGTTTATCTCGCCAATCAACGGCACTTCTGTTTGTACTCAAATAATAATACAAACTCTGAGGTACTTAGCAAAATACCTATCCACAGTGATTTAGAGAGCTTATATATATATTTTTGCAATAATATGCAATTAATTTATACAGCTGTATGTCTCAAGTGTTGCAACTTTCCTTTGCTTTAGCTTTTGGTAAAGCCCAGGTGAAACTTTTGATACAAACTGAACTGAAAGATATTTATTTTTCAATTCAAAATGAACAAGCCAGTAACAGAAAAATAAAAAAAATAAAAAATACAGAAGCAGATCCCAAGAGATGATCAGTATTCCAATATTCCATCCAACAGATGCGGTTCAAGGAAATGTCCGCCATCCTGGCTCCACTAAACACACATTACTGAGCTGGGCCTCATTTCCCAACTTAAAGCGGCATGCCTCACCTGACACACCGGTATGGAAACTGGCTCCTCCCACTCTTATCTAATTCCATAAACTGAAGCCAGGTGCAACAGGAAACACAACAAGGCTGGACCATAAATAACTACCACCAGGACCAGAATAATGCATGTGAAAATAGGCTTATAAATGACAACTTACAGGACGGCTTCAACGTCAGGGTACAAAGGCAGCACCCCCATCGGGGAATCAAACCCGCAGCCCCCGAATCGGAAGCCCAGTTCCCAAACCACTGCGCTGCGCCGACACGCGTAGCTGTTGACAGCGCCCACAGGCCAGCGCAGCCAATCACAATAACAGGCGCCGCCAGTCTCCACCAAGTTCTGCTACCATGACCAAAACCAATGACCAAAACCAATAGCCAAAACTATGCTATTACATTTTGTAACACCAACAGCCAGACAAAGGTTACCCGGACAACAAAAATGTGTGTTAACCTGCGATTGCAGAATCGCCAGACGACATCGGCACTATCTAACATTCTGTGACACAAACCTCCTCCAAATAACCACACCCAGAACACACCAGCGAGTCGATTTCTCTCGCCATTACACGTTTTATTACAGCGCAAGACAAACACAGACAACTAACTACGACAGTGTAAGACAAAACAGAACACTGGACACACAGACCCAAGTGCATGATTACAATGTGAAGGTGATTACAACATGAAGGCAGCAACAACTTGAAACACAACCCAAGAGAAGGAAAGAAAACACTGGCTGTCTTCAGAGGTTCCTTTCGGTTCATTTATTTCAACAATCAATTTTTTTTCCAACAACGAACCGAAATCCACGTATGCCAACGCGTACGTTGAGATAATCTGACGCGTCCCGTCAGTGCTGAACGCTCTTCTGTCAGCTAGCGTCGACAGGAAGTGCATCTTCTCTGTGCGGGACATCATATCATGAACACGGCACTGCGTAAACACACTGAGCCAGCCCTGGAGACCACCACACACGCCCTAGGAAATGGCCTGGACTACAGCGCGATGTGTGCGTGTGAGTGTGTGTGTGTGCACGCTCAAGCAAGTGTTTTGGTATGACTGCTCATCAATAACTCCTATTCTAAAAGCGTTTTCTGAGAACAGCACCCTGACATGGGTGTGTCTTGCAGCGGGGGTTGACATCATCCCATGAGGTCATCCTTCGAGGGCAGTGAGCCGGTGACTAAGAGCAGTGCCGAGGATCGATTCAGAGATAACGAGGTTAAGTGTGTGAGAAGAGGAGGAGGAGGAGGAGGAGGAAGAGGATGAAAGAGCTCAGATGGTAGGAAACTGGGTCCCCCGCCTGCACAGAGGCCACACTCTTCTTCCAGGGACCACTCTCCTGACCTCTGACCTACAGGCCAACTTCCTGTGGAGTGCCGACCCCTGACCTACAGGGCCACTTCCTGTAGCGTGCTAACGTCAAACCTACAGACACACTTCCTGTGATGCCCTAATCACTACCCTACAAGCCCACTTCCTCTGATGCCCAAACCCTTAACAAACAGGCTCACTTCCTGTGACGCCCTGACTCTTAACCAACAGGCTCACTTCCTGTGGAGTCCTGACCCCTTACCTACAGGCCCACTTCCTGTGGAGTTCTGACCACAAACCTAAAGGCCCACTTCCTGTGAAGTCCAGCCCCATGAAGTACCAGCACACTTCCTGTGATGTACCAAAAGAGTATAGCTGCAGTATTGATGGAATATTTTTCTGCAGGCCTACGGGAGGAGCATGCTGTGGGATGTGTTTTGGTTGGCAGCAAGAAACCAGTTTAACATGTCTGAGGATCCCAGACGAGTGCCAACCAAAACCCTGAGCTGATAGGACAACGCTGGTAAGCGCCAGGGGTCACCGAGAACATGCCTTCAACCAATCAGATTCCCCTTCATAACATTAAGCAACCCATCCCCCCCACCCAAAACACTGTGAGAATAACTCCAGGGTTTACAGAGATGTCATTTCGGAAGGTGCCGGAGGGAAAGATTCCGGGGTGTGTCACTCTCGGCACCTATCACCTGACGTGCAAAGAACATCATTACATAACATAGATTTTTAGTGCAAGTTGACCGTGGAATTATTACTTTATCTGCACTTAGGCAAGACCACGGGTGCTAAATTTACGCTTGAAAAGGGCTGACATCACTGCCAAACTCGGGCCAACATTTAAATAAAGGATCTCTGATGTAATGGGTGATAAATAGACCTCATTATCGCCCTTGCAACCCTTCCCACGGAAGTCTACAGAAAACGCCTCATTCCTGGTTTACGACTGCTGTAAATGGGCAATTCTTCAGCTGGTTAACACATCAGCAGTCTCTAGCTCCAGCCAAGGAGAGCCGGCAGCATCCACACGATACCCTGCAGTTCTCTTTCCAATCTGCAGACAATTTAGACCTTGTAAAAACAAGGAACATGTGCAGATAGTTTACGTCACTGGTTGGCGAAAGTAAGAACTTAAATTAAGAACTTGGGTTAGAACTTGTGTAGACAGGTCCATCCACATCACAGGCCTCCTTCTGCATGTTGGTTTCCATTCTGACCATAATCGCAAACCTCCGAACTGTAACGAGCTGTCAATCGTTCTTAAATGAACACTTTCAGGGCCTACCGAAAGACGACCTACCCTCTTAAACCACATTAGGTCAGAAACAGATGTCATGAAGATTTAATGGCCCATATGCTTAGCCCAGGACAACTAAATCATAACCCTCTCATGGTCTGTGATGGTCTGTGTGCCTACCAATTTCTTCAGGCAGATATTACACATTTTGAATGATCGAATTATAGACTGAGTGGTGACATCAGTGGGGTCCCTAACCACTGGAAGGGTGGACACTTGGCCACAGACACTAAACCATTTGTGGAGCCCAAAGCCAAAGGAAATGGCCATGAGCCAAGTTGTGGTGGTGTAGCATGCCTACAGTCCTACAGGCGCTTGGGGATTTGCATTTGCATTTGCACTTGCATTTCTGCATATTTCAAAGACACAACGTGAAAGGAAAAGGAAGGACAGCTTCACCGTGTGGGCGGGGCTTAGCAGTTACGCAAGAGACGACTCAGGGAAGGGCCAAAATGATTGCGCCTCTCGTTTTCGGCACCTGTGCAAAGGCCTGTACCGCATTCCACTGAAACAGCATTGCTCGGCTGCCCAGGGCCCCAATGAATTGTGTACACAGGCCACACTGCTCTGCGATACGCCATGTGCCTTTGGCACCACCAGAAGTCCACCTGGAAGACCCGCTGATGTGTTCAGCTATGCGTTTAACAGCCAAGCTGTCGGTTCCTGGGGCAACAGCTTGTTGCATCTTCGTCTAGCTGAAAGGCCTTTTGGGGACAACAAACGTAATGTGTGATTCAGGAAGAATTAAAAGACAATGCTAAATACTGCTAAGGAAGTTTGCCTTTGGGGGTTTCTAGAACTTTCACTTGCAGTATTTCTGTTAAAAACATCCTGAGACAAAGCCTGGGTAGGCACCCGTTTATGTGTGGGGTGGAGGGGGAAATATTTCAGCCATCTCCCAGAGCAACTGCTACACAGTGGAGGCAGTGAAGCTTGCCAGCTCTTTACCCACAATGCACTGGACGCATGAATAAGTACCTTCCCATGGCACCATGACATCCACCGAACCACAAGCTCAGTGAGGGGTGAGGAAAAAAAACAAAACAAATCCACCTTGCCTGGCACATCTCACGACTGCCTCGAGAAGGCCAAAAATCAGGCTCCCGGGGCGAACAGTCACAGCCAGAGCCTGTCGAGGCACGACAAAGCAAAATGAAAAAGAAAAAAAAAAAGAAAAGATGACTCAGCCCCAGATGGAGCATATGAAGGTGGGGGTGCCCACCTCGGTGCTATTAAAGGCCAGTACCTGACACCGGATATCTGTCGACAAATCGTCACGGCAACCAGGCGAGAGGGGGAAACCCTTCAGAGAAGCCTGCCATGAATATTTCAGACATCTACAAAAAGAGGAGTCCTGAACCAGAACGTTCTGGAACCGCGGTCTCCGTCACAGGTGAAATGCCACACCTGCTTTACACACCTGAACCAGAACGTTCTGAAACCGCGTACTCCATCACAGGTGAAACACCGCACCTGGCTTGCACACCTGAACCAGAACGTTCTGAAACCGCATACTCCATCACAGGTGAAACACCGCACCTGGCTTGCACACCTGAACCAGAACGTTCTGAAACCGCATACTCCATCACAGGTGAAACACCGCACCTGGCTTGCACACCTGAACCAGAACGTTCTGAAACCGTGGTCTTGGTCACAGGTGAAACAAAACACCTTGTTTACACACCTGAACCTCCCAAAACTGCGGTTTCACCCCAGGAGCCTGTTCCGCACCACGTCGTCCGCACCCCTGCGCGTGGGCGGGACTGATCGGGTGTGTTGTGGCCACACAGCCAGTTTGTTGTGATGACAAGCGGGGCGGAGGGCAGGGCTCTGTGCTAACATTTTCCCCGAGGAGCACATTTGTTCCTAAGTTGAAATATTTAGGAGCACACCAATGTATCCCAATTAGATGTGCTCCTAAATTATTTTTCCAGTAGTACACATCAATTTTAAAGGGCATATTCTCATAAAATGGGAGCACTGTAGAGCTGATCGAGCGCTTGGACGCAGGCTGCAGTTCCTGTATGACACGGGGCTGAGGAGGAGCTGTCAATCAAGCCAAGCACAGCAATCATGCAGAGCCTTAAAGTTCTCACGTTCGCAACACGTGTGCAATCTGCCTTCTGAGCAGGCTTCGCGTATTAACCGGCTAATGTTCAAAGCAATTTCAAAGGAACCAGAAAAGGAACATGAAAGGAAGGATGCAGAAATTCCAGACAAACAAGAGCACGTCTTTGCATTTCCCGTTTACAAAAATTGATAGAGAGTTGAAAACCGCAATTCACAATTTGAAGTACAAATAGAGAGTAGCTAAGAAGCAACGCAGGAAGTAGGAAGCACCATATGACAGGAGTCATGTGACATGGTGAATGTCCAAGTGCCAAATCTGGCCAGCAGGTGAAACAAAGCGATGGCTGTGCTTTGGGACCATCTAAATCCCCACAAGGGTCCCTACCAAATCAAACAGCCAGCCACTCGGGGCTATATATAAATGGGAACCAACTACACAGCCCCACAAGAATGAATGGGAACCAATCAAACGGCCCAATGGGAATGAATAGAAACCAATCAAACGTCCCTATAGGAATGAATGGAAACCAATCAAACAGCCCTATGGGAATGAATGGGAACCAATAAAGTGGCCATATTGGAATGAATAAGAACCAATCAAATGGCACTATGGGAATGAATGGGAACTAATCAAAAAGCCCTATCGGAATGAATGGGAACCAATCAAACTGCCCTATGGGAATGAATGGGAACCAATTAAACTGTCCCATGGGATTGAATGGGAACCAATCAAACGGCCCTATGGGAATGAATTGGAACTAATCAAATGGCCATATGGGAATGAATGGGAACCAATCAAAATGCCCTATGGGAAAGAATGGGAACCAATCAAACTGCCCTATGGGAATGAATGGGAACCAATCAAACTGCCCTATGGGAATGAATAAGAACCAATCAAACGGCCCTATAGGAGTGAATGGGAACCAATCAAACGGCTCTATGGGAATGAATGCCTTCACAGGAACAGCAAACCGGTGGCTCGAGAAACCAGCCGTCCCTCACAGATGTGGCATAATCAGCTGTGAAAACCGACTCCTGTGCAGGACGGCGGTGATGGACAGAGGACCCGCACAGGCTCCACCTACAAACGCACACACTCCACCTCCACCCGCACAGGCTCCCCCTCCGCCCGCACGCACGTTCCACACAAACACGCGTTGCGCAGTTTCTTGCGGCAGACGCAAAGAAGCCGAGTCAGCAGTCCTGATGCCAGCCTCAAACGGCGGCGGGGCAGGGAGACCCAGTCAGACCGGTTTGGCGGGGGCGGGCTGTTTACGCCCTAAACTGGGCGCGATGCTGGCACCCGAGGCCCCACCAGGCCTCAGGTAACCTCCCCGGCGCGTTTAGGGGAAAAGCAGTCCTCACACGCGGACACCGCGCCCGGGCGCGGCTTCAGGAGCCCGGCTGCCGACCGCGGCGACGCTCCACCGCCGTCGTCAAGGCGATGCCATCAGGTCTCGGCTGACCCTTCTTGCCATCCGCCAGAAGCACGATACGCAATGACAGGGACTACAAACACTGCTCTGTCCAGCATCCGACCAACCATAATTCCAGAACAACAGGGGACCAGAGCTGGTCGATATATCGCGATATTAAGCACCGCATGCAATACCCGCCATCGCCACAATGTCGTGTAATCTCCTTCTCTTTAATTAGGAGAAAGGCAATGCCCTATTACCATTATTGCATGTGATAATTATCATTGTGATACATCGCCCAGCACTGTAAGATGATAATTGCTCATTTTGCATGACTAAAAGGGAGTGGCGGGGGTTTGACTGGGTGTGTCGTGGGATAACAGTCAGGACAAGGGTTCTGAGAAACTGGAGGAGTCGGAACAGGGGTATTATGGGATACTGGAGGAGTCAAAACAGGGTGTTATGGGACACTGGAGGAGTCGAACAGGGGTGTTATGGGATACTGGAGGATTCAAAACAGGGTGTTATGGGACACTGGAGGAGTTGGAACAGGGGTGTTATAGGATGCTGGAGGAGTCGAACAGGGGTGTTATGGGATACTGGAGGAGTCAGAACAGGGGTGTTATGGGATACTGGAGGAATCGAACAGGGGTGTTATGGGATGCAGGAGGAGTCAGAACAGGGGTGTTATGGGACGCTGGAGAAGTCGGAAGAGGGGTGTTATGGGATGTTGGAGGAGTTGGAACAGGGTTAAAAGGTACTGGAGGTGTCAGACAATTAGATCACTCGACAGTTAAAAAAAAGAGAAAAATCAAAGGCTTCCATCTCATCAATAAGCATGAAGGACGGCCTTCTATAAAATAAAAATACTTCTCAGATCCAATTTCCAGTGTGAAAATGAAAGTTAATGCAATTCGTGTTGCTGCAAATCATTTCCCAGTAGCGCTCCGAAAACAGTTTATACAGGCTGAACAATTATGTAACAAAAAGCCTGAAAACATCCACGGCATCTGCACAGCCCTGAATGCCCAGATCATGAGACATTTCAGGACTGTCTTTGTTCTAAATTCAGTGCCTTTCAATTCTGTTAGCATCCTGGCTACTGCCCTTTCCAGCCATTCACTCTCATTACTTAACTATTATTTCTTCAGTGTTCATTTTTTAAAATATATCATTTAAAAACAGAAATGGCTTGAAAACTTTTTTTAAAATGTTGTGATTCTATGCATACTAGCTTGCATATATAATTTTTTTTAAAAAGATTTAAATATTGCTTCTTATTCTTAAAGGGCCATGCACCACACTGCACAGCAGTGGCCAGCGTGACACCCCGGCGCACGGGAATCTCCACGTGCTCGTTGCCGGGTAACCAAGGGGATTGACAGCGGCGATTGTGATGTCATGCCTGGCCAGCCCCTCCGGGGCTGGGCTCTCTGTGGTCACACTGCATGGGACCTGGACACTGCGGGGGGAAGAGGGAGGGGCAGAATTTTTTGAAGGAGACGGGAGGTTCTGGTAACGAGGGCGTGTGACCCATTAGTCAGCGTTCTCTCACTTCGCTCTCCAGCGGCACCCTTCCAGCTTGAGCACTGGAAACTTCCAAAATTCTAAAATATTGTTTGTGGAACAAGTGAACACAATGACAGAATAAATAAAAGGGGCATCCAAACTGGGGTTCGAGGACCACCCGAGATATCTTTGCTGGATTTTCAAAAGACTAGCGAGCGGAACGAACAAAACAAAAGTCCTTCCCCTTTCAAGAACATTTTGCTTACATTTCTAGATAAATTGTCTTTATGAACTATCAGATAAAACCAAGTTTGGTAGTTTTTACGCAACAACGGTAGTGTTTTGGTCATGCCAGTTGATAAATGTATTTAAATTGCACTGAAAATCTGCATGGCTAGTATAGACCCCCCAATGCAGTGACATCACAATTTAGACACGCTTCCACACGCACAGCTCAGTCTAATTAAAGCTTGTGATGCAGGAACTCGCACGAAAGGCCAATCACAGCAGAGGGATTCCAGTACAAACGGCTCTGATTGGCTCAGAAAGGTCACAGCTCACTGCAGCCTTACCCAACAGAGGACTGATAAAAGCTCACCGGCCCCCCCCCCCCCCCCGCCTTGAGGAGCGGTTATCACGAGGAGTTATAACATCAGGGAGCACACTCAGGGCTGAAGGAGGGGGACTGGAGATGCTGAAATGGTTTGAGGGCGGTGGTTGGCCAATTTTGTCAACAACATTCCTTCCTGACACCGAACTGCAGCTCTTGTTGTCACGGAAGCCGAAAAAAAAAGGGGAGGATCCCGTCACATGTTAATTAAATTCCACACAGAGCTGTTTTTACTGCTCAAAAAATTTGACGTTAACAAAACACTGCTGGCATTTGTACTGCTCTCTCTCTGTCTCTCTCTCTGTCTCCCCCCTCCAGTCACTCTATCAGCCAGTCTCGCTCTTTTTCTTTCTTTTTTCTTTTCTTTCTTTTACCCCTGCAGTTAGCCTCTCTCTCTCTCTCCCCTGCTCTCTCCCCTAGTCTCTCTGTCTCTCTCCCTCTCTCTCTCTCTCTCTCAGGAGTTACAGGTGTGCTGTATCTCAGTATGTTGGATACTGCGACTTTGCAAAGGCTGTGCCAACACAGGACTGGTTAAAGTTCTCTCTCTCGCTGTCTGACTTTGTCTCTCTCCGTCTCAAATTCAAATTCAAATGAGCTTTATTGACACGAGGTACATAGATACATATTGCCAAAGCATGAGTGCACCAGCGTCTGCAGGTTTTTTGTTTTGTTTGTTTTTTGGTGTTTTCCTTTCAGAGAGCAACTAATTCAGGCGCTTGGAAACAGGCCACACACGCACGGACTCTTCAGTCGATCTCTGGACAAACCGAACGGCTTAAACAAACCGGCACCGAAACGGACGCCCACGGGCAGGGGGGTCCACACCAGGGCTGGGGTTCGAGATGTCGCGCCCATGTCCGTGCACCCCAGCTCTGCCCAGCCCCGTTCCTGCTGAAAGAGCCCCGCGAGAGACGGCTAGGCTAATTGGCGGCGCCCGAGCCCTTTTTGCGTCGCCGCGGAAACGCCCTGGACAGAACCCCGTGTGCGCTCGCTCTCGGCGTCAAATGCGCTCGTGTCAGAGTTAATTCCGTTGCCGTGGGTTGCGCGTAAATACATACATTTTACAATAAAATAAATGGGGACACAGGCTTGAAACAGTGCACCCAAAATGTCCTCTTGCACAGACTGTGAGGCTGGGCCCAGAGTCTCTGAATGGGTCTGCTGATCTAGGGTCAGATTCACCCTGTTTATATCTGAGCACCGTCCACTATGCCTCAGTAAGCAAGACTGATCCTGGATCAGAGATGCCCTACATCAGGCCTGCCCAGCCCTGTTCCTGGAGATCTACTGTCCTGTAGGTCTTCACTCCACACCTAATAAAGCACGCCTCATTCAGCAGCAAGAGCAGGGCTGCCCAACCCTGGAAAACCTGGCCCGCGAGAGAGACCGGGCGGAAAGCGCCGCGGCCTTGCTCCGCTAGCGGCTAATAAAGATGGCGCGGGAGCCTCGGCGGACAGCAGGTCGGGAATAGTGGGAGCAGCGGGAATAGCAGGAACATCGGGAATAGCGGAAACAGTGGGAATAGCGGAAATAGCAGGAACAGCAGAAGCAGTGGGAGCAGCGGGAACAGCGGGATTATTGGGAACACTGAGAACAGCGGGAACAGTGGGAGCAGCGGGAATAGCAGGAACAGCTGAAGCAGCGGGAACAGCGGGAATAGTGGGAGCAGCTGAAGCAGTGGGAGCAGCAGGAACAGGAGGAACAGCTGAAGCAGTGGGAGCAGCAGGAACAGTGGGAACAGCTGAAGCAGTGGGAACAGCGGGAATAGTGGGAATAGCTGAAGCAGCGGGAGCAGCAGGAACAGGGGGAACAGCTGAAGCAGTGGGAGCAGCAGGAACAGTGGGAACAGCTGAAGCAGTGGGAGCAGCAGGAACAGTGGGAACAGCTGAAGCAGTGGGAGCAGCAGGAACAGTGGGAACAGCTGAAGCAGCGGGAACAGCTGAAGTAGTGGGAGCAGCACCAACAGTGGGAACAGCTGAAGCAGTGGGAGCAGCAGGAACAGGGGGAACAGCTGAAGCAGTGGGAGCAGCAGGAACAGTGGGAACAGCTGAAGCAGCGGGAACAGCGGGAGACCTGCTCTAGCGGCAGCAGTACTCCGGTTCTGTCACTCAGGGGATGGTGCAGTGGCCGGTTCCTGCACAGGACAGAGCCACAAGATAAGAGAAGATGCACTCTACTGAACCCTGTGGGGTAATTTGTCCTCTGCATGTGACCCATCCTAGTTACTTAGGAGCAGTGGGCAGCCACAGTGCCACGCCCGGGGACCAACTCCAGTTCTGAGGCCGGTGCCTTGGTCACAGGCAACGGCAGGAGTGCACCTAACTTGGCACGCACGTCTTTGCTTTCGGCGTGGGAGGAAACCGGAGCGCCCGGGAGAAAGTGCAAACCAGCCAGCCGGGCCTCGAACCCAGAGCCTCCTCCTTCGCCGCAGCGCTAACCCCTGCACCGCCGTGCCACTGTCGCTTTGAGGAAACGAACTTCACCCGACTGTCCAAAGCGAAATATCCAGCGGCATAAACGGACAGCGCGCCAAAAGTGCGAGCTGCGCGAGTCGCTCGGGATCAGAGCGCGCTCAGTCCGGTCCTCGCTGGCGCGTTAAGCTCGGGCACTCGGGATCGGAGCGCGCTCAGTCCGGTCCTCGCTGGCGCGTTAAGCTCGGGCACTCGGGACTCCGAAACTGCGCCGCCGCGGTCTGCAGCTTCCTGAAAGGGTTTTATGGTTTTATGGTTTTATGGTGCTGCATCGGTGCCTTCTATCCGCAGAGGCACTCCCAGCCACACTGTGCCCAGGTCAGCTCTTCTCCGAACTGAACTGGGGTAGGACGTTACGAGGTCATCCACGGCAAACACATGAATCACTCAAAACTCCCATTTGTGTAGGCATGGTTACTGGACAACACGGACCGTCTCTCACACGCATACCCGATTCTCCCTCTCCCTGACAAACACACGCCCAGTACTCTGTCTCTCTCTCACACACACACACACACACACAAAACACACAAGACACTCTCACGCAAATACACACACAATTCTCTCCAAGACACACTCAAAACTTTCCGTCTGTCTCTCACACACACTACGCTCCTTTGTAGTCCCTCCCTCATTCTCACGCACCCACCCACACACACACACACACACACACACACCACACAGAAAGCGGGCAGTCATTGAAGAGCTCAGTTTTCGGACCCAGTTTCTCCTTTCAGAATGGCTGCCAGCGTGCGCTCCCGGGTCAACAAAAGCCCAGCTGACGGCAGGGTTTAATAATTCAGCAGTTACCTGACCCAACACCCCTGACCCTCGTCCTGGGCATGGAGACGTGTAAAGAGGCGGTTTCTGCATGTTTGAGGGTGTGTGTGTGTACGTGTGTGAGTGTGTACGCGAGTGTGTGTGTGTGTGTGTGTGAGTGAGTGTGTGTACGTGTGTGAGTGTGTACGCGAGTGTGTGAGAGTGTGCACGTACATGCACTTCATGTTTTCCAGATTCAGAGCACCAGCATTGTTGTGGTTTTGGCTGTCCTTCTGTTGATTCACGGTAACTTGCAGTGTATACTTTCTCCGGCAGAAACACTTCCCCTGCAATTACCTCAGGGTCATCTCTTTTCCAAATATAACATGTGCATTAAACTATAAAGCTATAAAACTCTGAAACTATTGCCTGCAAAGGTATAAATGGGTAAAAAGCTAGCATTCGTATTCACAAAGTGAGCTCCACTGCAAGCCTTTAAACTCAACTGTCAGACACAGGGTGATAACTCCCTTAATGAACACCGAGTTTAATTTCTTTGATTGTCTGAAAATATGTTGCAGCTAAGAACATCGCATTACGCACATAGGCGTGATCTGGATACCGAAATTCCAGAATAATTCATTTCCCCGACGATATGTAATCACGTGCTCCGGTAAAAATGTATCTTTGTCACGGGGTAACATTACGCCCGAGTCTTCCATAAGGAACTGAAAAACACTTATCCTTCTTGACATAAACTCTACACTTTTAAGCCTTAATTGTATTTATATATCGTGATACCAGTTTTTGTCAAGTTGATTGGAAGAGAAGGAAGACGAACAAGAGGCCAGACAACACCGTCAGCCTCCGATCCAAAGATACTCCGCACGAAATTCTTCAGAACAAAAGCCCATCGTGTCTAGCTAGTCCTGATTCGTCACTCACTTCTTGTTAGGTTACAAATGAACATTTATCAACTAAAACGCATGTGTCCATCTTCACAGGAACACGTCAAAGTATTAAGTTGTACAAGTGAAAAATGCAAACCCAACAAGTATGCGTATGGCACCGTCACTTTACAAGCATACAGCTTGTTCTTTCTGCAGTTACAAAGCAAATAACGACTTTGTCCTGATCTGTGTTGTGATTTCTCCAGGTTACGCATACCGAAGACGCTTTTCACAGCTGAATAACTTGCAGTAGATCGGGGAGCATACCGGTAGATGGGATATGCTAACAATCTGGTCAACTTCGGCTAGCAATCAACTGCAGCCTCTGCAGCACTTTGGCTGACAAGAATGAATCGTGTGACTTTACGCCATCAGCCAAATGTTAGCTGTTTACTCAGACATCACATGAATAAACAGACCCAATATCCGACAGAGACCATCTCACACTGCTTACGCATAACTGGGACGTTATTTTACCTGACTAACCAGCTAAGAATATCACAGCCGAAGTCTGACTAACGCTGGCTATCAAAATCAGCAGATAAGCAGAGCTTGGGTAGTTAGTGTTACACAATAATTACATCTTTTCTAAACAGACTTGCTTGCTGTCTGGATAATGCCAAATACATATCCACTTTGAGAGACCCGGACCAGAATGATAAGGCACAAAGCCGAGATGGCTTTCTAGCAAGCCTGAACACCAAGTCCCCCACCCGCGTACCAGTTTTCCTAATTTTCATAGAATGACTTTTGTCACCCGGGCTAACAACTTACTGAAAGTTGACTAACAAACTAACGCAAGCCAATAAAGGGAAAATTGACCTACAAATTATATCTGTAGAAAAAAAAAGAAAAAAAGTTCGTTGGCTAACTTAGCTAGCTGTTTAATAGCAGCGTTACTTTTATGGCTGGCCGTTCAAAAATCCGTGCAACTAACCCACAAATTGTTCCAATTTATATTTTTACTTGTGTGAAACAAAATAATCGGCTGAAGACCACGAAAGCTCCAGCTAGCCTGTACAAGGAACAGATCCATTGCTAAGTTGTAAGCCAGCTAACCAGCAACAGCACGGCTAACCAGCTAATCGAGTCCATTACAATCAGTCACTTTGCACCGTCTAGCTACCTAGCAAGCCAGCTAACATATCCTGAACGGGCAAACAGGGATGTATTACAGGCATATCCAAACAACCCGTTCGGTTTACTTGGGCACTGCGATGTAAAAGACCAGAAGTCCGTATCGGCAACAATTTCGGTGTTTAATATAGGCCACATTACAAAACTGACACAACTCTAAAGATAATGTGAGCATAGACACCGATGCTTACCCTGAGCGGCCTCGGTCTCTCATCTCCCCTAGACCGTTTTTCCAGCAGTTTGTCTCTCAGTTGTAACGTCCACACTTTAGAGATCACCAGTTCCGATCGCCGCTAATATACAGAAAGCGTGGGGAAAAGAAAATTCAATCCTAATACGAGCTTCTCACTTACTCATAACAACAACAATGTCAACCAGGCGCTACTTAGACCCGCCCACCTGAAGGGACACAACCGTTTCTCGTTCGCCAATCAACGCAAAGACCTGACTGCCACAGGGATGTGCCAATAGTCCTTGAGCACAGGTGAGCTTTGCGTTTACGGATTGGTAGCCTACTGACTAAAAAGTATCCAATCCTAGAATCATGTCTAGCTGATGGGCAGTGAATTGGTTGGGACGAGGTCGATGACAAGGTACGCGAGAATTTTTTAAGCGGTTACTCAACGTTCACAACCCCCTTTGGTCTACACAGTACATGGGACAGTTCTAGACCAATACCAGTAAAGCGATATGGGTAGGCGTTGAATTTGAAGTCTACTTGACCTTCCCAAATAAAAAAAGCATCCAATCGCAGTGGAAGAGTGGTTACACTTTAAAACAGCAATTGGCTACAAACACACAATGACGTAATCGTGGATTCCAGAACCCAGTCGCTAGACTGTGCGCTTGAGTGACATTTTGAGCGAAAGCTTCTTGTAAGAGGATGATGTCACTACCAGGACAGTGGACAGTATGGAAGGCCTTCCATAGGACAGGGTGTTTGGGCGAGCAAGCTGTTTTAGTGAGCATTATTTACGAGTCGCCGCAGGAGGTACAAAAACCGCAATATCAGCGTAATATATCGTAAAATTAAAACATGGATTGCTTGAAATATCGGCATGTGAGATCGGCAGCAAAACACAGCTTGTTTCCGATACTGTTTTACAATTCTAGTCAAGTTCAAGTCAAGTTTGTAAAACCGCAACACGGCTACACATAATTTCTTTGTCGGCTGCAAATCGTACAAGCGTCTCTGGTCCAATCAATACATCTCCCCGTTCGTGGTTCGTTTCAAAAATGTATTTACTTATTAGGAATTAGGATTGTCTTGTGAACGCCATTTCAATCCAAGTCCACTATTTTTCTTGGTGTCGTCACAAGTGTCATATGCATTACGTAAGTGTGCCTAGCGTGTCTAAGGAATTGCGCGCTCTATATGGACGACCTGTCAATAAGCGCTAAGCCACTGACCGAGTACATCTTTAGCGCTCCTGGTGTTTAACACCTTAGTAATAAACGCGCATTGGTATGAATACAAATGGACGCAGGCGCCCCCTGTTGGACAAGTAAAAAAAGGGTGTAGTTTCAGTACTACGATTATGATAGATTTTAACAGTAACCAGAGGTGGAGAAATCCAGGTTCTGAAAGAAGTCCTCACCTGTATTTTGTTCCAAATCACCTGGATATGCTAATTAACACACTTCTTCTGACAGGAATTAGAATTATTGAAATCAGCTGGCTGAGTTCATGGATGGAAGAAAAACATGGCAGGACTAAACTTTCTGACCCCTAGACTTTACACCTCTGACAGCAAGTTATTTTGCTACCCTGGGAATCCTGTGACTGAAGCATCAAGGGTCATCCATTTTGTAAACGACCCTGTAAAAACCCCTTTCTTTTCCAGGCAAGTATCATGGTCTGGACTGTCATTTGTCCCAGCATGCATTGTTCAAGCCGTGTCCTCATAAAGTTCCGGAGTAGCTCCCACGCTCCCTGGCCTGCCCTCCATATTTGCAGGCGGGCGGCACGGTGGTGCAGTGGGTAGCACTGTCGCCTCACAGCAAGAAGGTCCTGGAAACTCCAGTTTCCTCCCACAGTCCAAAGACATGCAGGTTAGGCTAACTGGAGACTTGAAATTGCCCATAAGTATGAGCGTGTGAGTGAATGGTGTGTGTGCCCTGTGATAGATTGGCAGCCTGTCCAGGGAATGTTCCTGCCTCTTGCCCAGTGCACACTGGGATAGGCTCCAGCACCCCCACGACCCTGCCCAGGATAAGAGAGTACAGAGAATGGATGGATGGGCATTGCGGTGGGACTTTGTGTGCAAACAGACTCTATATAAAAAGCAATACTTTTGCCTTCAGCCCCCATTAACACAAATGTGTGAGATCACAAATACGTGATTAGAATGTTCTGTAACTGAATATTCTAATGCTGATGTAACAATCACTACTGGTAACAGAAAGCAGAACACCAGACATAAAAATCTGGAAAAACATTCCAAAAAGCCTACACCCCAAAAGGTTAAAGAATATGAGCAGAAACAACGCCAGTGCAGCTCCAGGGAAAGGTCAATGACCTCTTTCACATACGAAATTATTGGATGCACTGCCATAAAAATCAATACACAACATTTTGTTGTGACAAGGGGCTAAAGTCAATGGCATCGCCATTTTCAGTCATCGCGATGCAAAAACGCGGGTGGAATCCATTACGCCAAAAGACATACACAGCAGCTGCAAAGACAAAGGAAGCTTGTGGCTTTCAAGAACATTTAATTCAGCATGTCAAAAGTTAAACAAAACCATTTACTTACACTTACAAAACTTACAGACTTGCCAAAAAAAAAAAAAAAAAGTTCAGCCTCAAAACAAAATTCAGCTAAGTTACACAGAAACAGCCACTGTCAACAGGTGGACTACAAATGGGCATAAACATAGGAACTACAAATCCTACACTTTCCCCCATTGTTTTCCTTGTACAAACCTGACTTGTTTTTCTTTTCGGATAAATTCAGGTACTTGTCGCTTTGGTCCTAAACAAACTACTGTCATGTTGGTTTGAGGAAAGATGGCATACAGCACACACACCAGTTAGACCCACTGTGATGTATACTTATATACTGCTCTTCAGTATTGAGTATAGAGGACGAGGTACTCACACAGCTCTGCTAGGTACACGAAGCACGGTATATCCGCTTTAGAAATGGAACTTTAAAAAAAGGTGTATAACATGCTACTGCTAGATAAAATCTAGAAAAACAATAAAGAAAAAAAAATGAAAGGCACGAAAACGCCCCATTTCAAGTTGACTTAAAAATCCAAAATTGGTTGTGTCGCTCTCTCCGATTGGATGAGGAAGGGTTCAGCGACACGGTTTCGGCCAATAGCAGAGCGGATGGCGTGAATCAGCGCCGCCTCCTGTCAGGGCTTCTGCTGCGTCTCCGCCCACCCCTAGTCATGGGAGAAAAACGCGAATGAAAACGGCAACCGTTCAAACGAAGCATTTCAACACTGCATGCGGTTCAGCAGCATTTCAGAACATGAACGTGTTCAGGGGCATAAAGCAGAACTGCACACACTTTTGGAGATCATTAAGACAATCTGCTAAAAAAAGAAGTCAATTTTACAACAAGCCAGCACTGTCTGGAAGAACAGTCCCATCCTGGCAGAGGAAATAGCTTGAAGATCATCTCAGACACAACATTTATAGAGTTTAGGACTCAAAACACATTATGCAAATACTGCATGCAGGACCTTTTTTCCGGACACACAAAAATAGCGACCATTCCCCAAGGCTTCACCAATCACGGCTTCTTCACCAATGGGAAGCCGCGGTTGGTCCACGTCTCGAGGGAAAGGGGTCGTAGGTCACGGCGCTCACCTCCTCTTGCTCTTGGGCGGGCCCCTAACGAAGCCCCAGTCCACGCTGATTGGCTGCCCCATCAGGTCCTGTCCATTCAGCCCCTCCATGGCCGCCTGGGCCTCCTTGTAGGTCTCGTACTCCACCAGCGCGTATCCCTGAGAACAGACATAACGCGCTCAGCACAAACCGGCCAGAACCAGAACAAACTGGAGCAAACCAGTACAAGCCAGCAGGAAGACTTGCCTGGAGAAAACACCACGTATTTCCATCTCCATTAAGCGACAAGATTATTTACGGTCTTCTTTATTCATTCTCATTACGCACCTGAACCACAAAGCCAGTCGGCACAACTGCAGCAGGGATTATTTAAATGGTTTTATGATCAGAGGTGGGAAATCCAGGTACAGAAAGTGAAAGTCCTCCCAAGTATTTTGTCCCAATTACCTGGGTTTGCTAATTATCAGAATTCTTCAGCTCAACTCATCTGTGAAATAAGCTGGCTGAGTTTGTGGGGGGGAGACACACATGGCAGGACTCCTACTTTCTCACCCCTGGACCTTCCAGCTGTGCTCATGACCGATAGGGTCCTGTCATTCAGATGGGGGGGGGGGTGTCTGACCTTCAGATAGCCTGTTCTCCGGTCCAGGTTCAGGTGCAGGTTCTTGATCTCCCCGAACTCTGCAAATTTGTCATGGATGTCCTCTTCAGTGGCCTCCTCGTGCACCCCGGTCACAAAGAGGATCCAGCCCTCCACCACTGCCATAACAACAGAAAATGAGAAAACAGGAGGCTAGGCTGTAGGAATCCATCCTACTTCAGTCCAGGTTTCCCATTCTCATTTACACTCTCCTTTAATTCCCAGTGACTGCTCTCCTTAATGCAACAATTCCTTTCCTTGCGGCTGTGATATGAGGACGAGTTTCAGGCAATACATCACATCAAGACATTATATACAGTATATCATATATCAGCCGAAACCGTTGATACTCACATCGCCGTCCTGTTCTACGGTGTCGTAATCCTAACGCACTCTTGACCGGGCCGCGTCGTCTAGGGAAAAGCCCACCAAAAACGTTAAATTACTTCAGTCAGTTAGTCTGTCAGTCTACAGTCAGTGGGTGCGAACACAATTCAGACTTACCCGATCCAAATCCTCGTCCCTTTCTCCGCTTTGCCTTTTCTTTCAATTTGTGGATGCTCTCTGCAAGACAGAGAGCAGAGTTAGAAAAGGGGACGTTACAGAGTGAAACGTTAGCCACAAGCTAACAATGGCAAACCTGTTGGTTAAAGTTAGCAAAGCAAGTTTGCCATCGGTCTAAGCATATGGCGACGCTCAAACTCTCAACATCAAAAGACTTGCTGTTATCTAAACCATCAGCTCAATAGGCTAGCAAACCTTTATTATGCACACAGGCTAACGTTATTTCAAACGAACATTCGACGAATGGAAAATTGGACTAACGATAGTTTGCTGGGCTACATGACTAGCAAGCTACCGGTGCTTTCCAAACACTGAGCTAACGAGCTAGCATGGCAGAATGTAACGAGTTTGGAATAACTACCCATATTTATAAACTTTACCAGTAAACGCCACAAATAAAACCTCCATCCTAACGTTTGATACACAGAACTTTGCTTTGATAATGACGTTCCATTCATAACAAGTGAGTCACATCAGCTAGGCTAGCTAGGATGGATTAGCATAGCTTCCATGTACAGGCCAAAGAACGTGTTTTACAAAGACAAACAGAACGGTTCAAAACAGCGCAGGACATAGCAAAGCAAATCAACGGAATCCCACCACCACGATCAGTAACACCCATAAAGTTTACCATCACCATCCTCATCCATAGGAAATGGATTCCTTCCATTGTGTTTTCGTAGCGTGAAGCAACATCTGCTGTCCGTTAACAGCGTCTCTGTTCCTCTCGGTTGTCCCGAAAATGAATGAATAGGGAGCCTGACAACTGTGAGGAAAAGCGATTCTGTTAACGTTGACGGTCAGCAGGGGAGGCAAATGCTGTGTAAGTACAATGTGTTAGGCTCCACAAAATTACTTATGTTATACCGAAGTGAAATATCTCTGAACTAAGTTTTGTACTACCGTTACTATTTTGTGACATGTTGTTTGTGCTGTACTTGTTCTAATAAAGATTTATATTTCTTGTCAAATCGCCTGCGTAATGGTGTTCAGTTCACTACCGAGCTGTTTGTTTTCATCGCTGATAAAAACTACCCACACATTTTTAAATCAGCTGATATATCTTAAGTAGGTTTGTCGCGATGTCCGTCAATACATTTTGTAATTACAATTAACAACTAAAATAAACGTGCATCTGCAGTTTCAACATTGAATATCCAAATATGTGCATGCTAACAAGCTAGCTGGCTGAAACGTAATTTGCTAATCATAACATAAAATCAGTTAGCTAGCTATATGTTATGACATTCCAAGTTCCAGCGCACACCAAACTACGGAGGAAGAGGTCTGCACGCTATTTCGCCGAGGCTCTCAACCAGGCGAACGTTTCCCTGCTCCTGTTTACAACCTGAGGCACTTCTCCAAACAGCGCAAAGAGTACACATGAGCTGCTTAAACTCGCGATGTCGGTGTTTGAGGTGCTTGGCTAAGTTAGCAAGCTAGATGCGTTTCCTCTTTCAGTTTAAAATGAGCAATTACAGTGTTTCCAAACGTGTTTTTGACAATGTTGTCTTGATTATATAACCAAGGGCAAAGTATTCACACACATGAATTATTTTTTTTGTTTCTCAAAGAGTGGTAGGGCCTATGTTTGGTGGAACTGTCATAGCAGGCGCACTGCCGCTAGCCATCTTTACCTGTTATGAACTGTTTTCGTGTTATTAGCCGTTCTCAAGCAGGCCAACTCAGACTAGTGTGCGGTACGAAAATGGAAAAAACTAGAACTGTTACAATTTGATTTTGATTCGACAGTGAATTATATAATTTTGTATATTTTATATTTTTATTATTTTATATCTTTAACAGTAGGCAATATAGCTAACATACCAAGCACCTCAAACACCAACATCGCAAGTTATTCAAATAGTTTAAGCAGCTCACCTGTACTCTTTGCGCAGTTTGGAGAATTGCCTCAGGTTGTAAACAGGAGCAGGGAAACGTTCGCCTGGTTGAGAGCCTCGGCGAAACAGCGTGCAGACCTCTTCCTCCGCAGTTTGGTGTGCGCTGGAGCTTGCCATTGAGCCATATTAACACGGTCTTCTGTCGCATGCTGCAGCAAGGGTTTCTATGAAACTCTCGCTGGTTAAGAGATTATTTTCTATTTCTCTAGCTCTTTGGGCCATTCCCTGTGAAATTTGGTGCCCCTACTTGAAAGGTCCTAATACCAAGAAAATAAGGACCCCTTAATGAAGTCCGAATTATTGCCTCATTCAAATTTTAATTATTTAACGTTTTTGTTTGCTTATCCTTGATTGTACTGTCAAATTTTACTGATGCTAATGTTAAACTTGTTTTGCTCACTCAGTAGCCCATGAAGAAAAAAAAATAAATTATTCAAAAAATAAAAACGGCTGTCTTGTGATATGCCTGATTATAAACTGAGTTATTTATATATTCAGAATTGTTATTTATATATTCGGGAATTGTAATTTATATATTCAGAATTGTATTTATATATTCAGAATTGTTATTTATATATTCAGAATTGTAATTTATATATTCAGAATTGTTATTTATATATTCAGAATTGTATTTATATATTCGGGAATTGTAATTTATATATTCAGAATTGTATTTATATATTCAGAATTGTTATTTATATATTCAGAATTGTAATTTATATATTCAGAATTGTTATTTATATATTCAGAATTGTAATTTATATATTCAGAATTGTATTTATATATTCAGAATTGTAATTTATATATTCAGAATTGTTATTTATATATTCGGGAATTGTAATTTATATATTCAGAATTGTTATTTATATATTCAGAATTGTAATTTATATATTCAGAATTGTTATTTATATATTCAGAATTGTAATTTATATATTCAGAATTGTTATTTATATATTCAGAATTGTATTTATATATTCAGAATTGTAATTTATATATTCAGAATTGTTATTTATATATTCGGGAATTGTAATTTATATATTCAGAATTGTTATTTATATATTCAGAATTGTTATTTATATATTCAGAATTGTAATTTATATATTCAGAATTGTTATTTATATATTCAGAATTGTATTTATATATTCAGAATTGTAATTTATATATTCAGAATTGTATTTATATATTCAGAATTGTTATTTATATATTCAGAATTGTAATTTATATATTCAGAATTGTTACTTATATATTCAGAATTGTAATTTATATATTCAGAATTGTATTTATATATTCAATATTGTAATTTATATATTCAGAATTGTTATTTATATATTCAGAATTGTAATTTATATATCCAGAATTGTTATTTATATATTCAGAATTGTATTTATATATTCAGAATTGTTATTTATATATTCAGAATTGTAATTTATATATTCAGAATTGTTATTTATATATTCAGAATTGTATTTATATATTCAGAATTGTAATTTATATATTCAGAATTGTTATTTATATATTCAGAATTGTATTTATATATTCAGAATTGTTATTTATATATTCAGAATTGTAATTTATATATTCAGAATTGTTATTTATATATTCAGAATTGTATTTATATATTCAGAATTGTAATTTATATATTCAGAATTGTATTTATATATTCAGAATTGTAATTTATATATTCAGAATTGTTATTTATATATTCAGAATTGTATTTATATATTCGGGAATTGAATTTGTGTATGTGTGTAAAAAAGAGCCTGATACCAGGCTGTACTCTCCCAGGCTAAAACTACACTACTGATTGCACTTTGTCAATATGGCTTTTTGTATCACATGGCACAGAGAGAGCAGAATGACATCCATCCATCCATCCATTTTCTTTGTATCACATGGTACAGAGACAACAGGATGACATCCATCCATCTATTTTCTTTGTATCACATGGTGCAGACAACAGGATGACATCCATCCATCCATTTTCTTTGTATCACATGGCATAGAGACATCAGGATGACATCCATCCATCCGTTTTCTTTGTATCACATGGTATAGAGACAACAGGATGACATCCATCCATTCATTGTCTGGCCTCATGAACTGGGCTTGGTAATAACAGTTGCAGATGCATACCAAGGCAGATTCCATCCCTAGACTGTGCGCTTGAGTGACATTTTGAGCGAAAGCTTCTTGTAAGAGGATGATGTCACTACCAGGACAGAGGACAGTATGGAAGGCCTTCCATAGGACAGGGTGTTTGGGCGAGCAAGCTGTTTTAGTGAGCATTATTTACGAGTCGCCGCAGGAGGTACAAAAACCGCAATATCAGCGTAATATATCGTAAAATTAAAACATGGATTGCTTGAAATATCGGCATGTGAGATCGGCAGCAAAACACAGCTTGTTTCCGATACTGTTTTACAATTCTAGTCAAGTTCAAGTCAAGTTTGTAAAACCGCAACACGGCTACACATAATTTCTTTGTCGGCTGCAAATTGTACAAGCGTCTCTGGTCCAATCAATACATCTCCCCGTTCGTGGTTCGTTTCAAAAATGTATTTACTTATTAGGAATTAGGATTGTCTTGTGAACGCCATTTCAATCCAAGTCCACTATTTTTCTTGGTGTCGTCACAAGTGTCATATGCATTACGTAAGTATGCCTAGCGTGTCTAAAGAATTGGGCGCTCTATATGGACGACCTGTCAATAAGCGCTAAGCCACTGACCGAGTACATCTTCAGCGCTCCTGGTGTTTTAACACCTTAGTAATAAACGTGCATTGGTATGAATACAAATGGACGCAGGCGCCCCCTGTTGGACAAGTAAAAAAAGGGTGTAGTTTCAGTACTACGATTATGATAGATTTTAACAGTAACCAGAGGTGGAGAAATCCAGGTTCTGAAAGAAGTCCTCACCTGTATTTTGTTCCAAATCACCTGGATATGCTAATTAACACACTTCTTCTGACAGGAATTAGAATTATTGAAATCAGCTGGCTGAGTTCATGGATGGAAGAAAAACATGGCAGGACTAAACTTTCTGACCCCTAGATTTTACACCTCTGACAGCAAGTTATTTTGCTACCCTGGGAATCCTGTGACTGAAGCATCAAGGGTCATCCATTTTGTAAACGACCCTGTAAAAACCCCTTTCTTTACCAGGCAATTATCATGGTCTGGACTGTCATTTGTCCCAGCATGCATTGTTCAAGCCGTGTCCTCAAAGTTCCGGAGTAGCTCCCACGCTCCCTGGCCTGCCCTCCATATTTGCAGGCGGGCGGCACGGTGGTGCAGTGGGTAGCACTGTCGCCTCACAGCAAGAAGGTCCTGGAAACTCCAGTTTCCTCCCACAGTCCAAAGACATGCAGGTTAGGCTAACTGGAGACTTGAAATTGCCCATAAGTATGAGCGTGTGAGTGAATGGTGTGTGTGCCCTGTGATAGATTGGCAGCCTGTCCAGGGAATGTTCCTGCCTCTTGCCCAGTGCACACTGGGATAGGCTCCAGCACCCCCACGACCCTGCCCAGGATAAGAGAGTACAGAGAATGGATGGATGGGCATTGCGGTGGGACTTTGTGTGCAAACAGACTCTATATAAAAAGCAATACTTTTGCCTTCAGCCCCCATTAACACAAATGTGTGAGATCACAAATACGTGATTAGAATGTTCTGTAACTGAATATTCTAATGCTGATGTAACAATCACTACTGGTAACAGAAAGCAGAACACCAGACATAAAAATCTGGAAAAACATTCCAAAAAGCCTACACCCCAAAAGGTTAAAGAATATGAGCAGAAACAACGCCAGTGCAGCTCCAGGGAAAGGTCAATGACCTCTTTCACATACGAAATTATTGGATGCACTGCCATAAAAATCAATACACAACATTTTGTTGTGACAAGGGGCTAAAGTCAATGGCATCGCCATTTTCAGTCATCGCGATGCAAAAACGCGGGTGGAATCCATTACGCCAAAAGACATACACAGCAGCTGCAAAGACAAAGGAAGCTTGTGGCTTTCAAGAACATTTAATTCAGCATGTCAAAAGTTAAACAAAACCATTTACTTACACTTACAAAACTTACAGACTTGCCAAAAAAAAAAAAAAAAAGTTCAGCCTCAAAACAAAATTCAGCTAAGTTACACAGAAACAGCCACTGTCAACAGGTGGACTACAAATGGGCATAAACATAGGAACTACAAATCCTACACTTTCCCCCATTGTTTTCCTTGTACAAACCTGACTTGTTTTTCTTTTCGGATAAATTCAGGTACTTGTCGCTTTGGTCCTAAACAAACTACTGTCATGTTGGTTTGAGGAAAGATGGCATACAGCACACACACCAGTTAGACCCACTGTGATGTATACTTATATACTGCTCTTCAGTATTGAGTATAGAGGACGAGGTACTCACACAGCTCTGCTAGGTACACGAAGCACGGTATATCCGCTTTAGAAATGGAACTTTAAAAAAAGGTGTATAACATGCTACTGCTAGATAAAATCTAGAAAAACAATAAAGAAAAAAAAATGAAAGGCACGAAAACGCCCCATTTCAAGTTGACTTAAAAATCCAAAATTGGTTGTGTCGCTCTCTCCGATCGGATGAGGAAGGGTTCAGCGACACGGTTTCGGCCAATAGCAGAGCGGATGGCGGGAATCAGCGCCGCCTCCTGTCAGGGCTTCTGCTGCGTCTCCGCCCACCCCTAGTCATGGGAGAAAAACGCGAATGAAAACGGCAACCGTTCAAACGAAGCATTTCAACACTGCATGCGGTTCAGCAGCATTTCAGAACATGAACGTGTTCAGGGGCATAAAGCAGAACTGCACACACTTTTGGAGATCATTAAGACAATCTGCTAAAAAAAGAAGTCAATTTTACAACAAGCCAGCACTGTCTGGAAGAACAGTCCCATCCTGGCAGAGGAAATAGCTTGAAGATCATCTCAGACACAACATTTATAGAGTTTAGGACTCAAAACACATATTATGCAAATACTGCATGCAGGACCTTTTTTCCGGACACACAAAAATAGCGACCATTCCCCAAGGCTTCACCAATCACGGCTTCTTCACCAATGGGAAGCCGCGGTTGGTCCACGTCTCGAGGGAAAGGGGTCGTAGGTCACGGCGCTCACCTCCTCTTGCTCTTGGGCGGGCCCCTAACGAAGCCCCAGTCCACGCTGATTGGCTGCCCCATCAGGTCCTGTCCATTCAGCCCCTCCATGGCCGCCTGGGCCTCCTTGTAGGTCTCGTACTCCACCAGCGCGTATCCCTGAGAACAGACATAACGCGCTCAGCACAAACCGGCCAGAACCAGAACAAACTGGAGCAAACCAGTACAAGCCAGCAGGAAGACTTGCCTGGAGAAAACACCACGTATTTCCATCTCCATTAAGCGACAAGATTATTTACGGTCTTCTTTATTCATTCTCATTACGCACCTGAACCACAAAGCCAGTCGGCACAACTGCAGCAGGGATTATTTAAATGGTTTTATGATCAGAGGTGGGAAATCCAGGTACAGAAAGTGAAAGTCCTCCCAAGTATTTTGTCCCAATTACCTGGGTTTGCTAATTATCAGAATTCTTCAGCTCAACTCATCTGTGAAATAAGCTGGCTGAGTTTGTGGGGGGGAGACACACATGGCAGGACTCCTACTTTCTCACCCCTGGACCTTCCAGCTGTGCTCATGACCGATAGGGTCCTGTCATTCAGATGGGGGGGGGGTGTCTGACCTTCAGATAGCCTGTTCTCCGGTCCAGGTTCAGGTGCAGGTTCTTGATCTCCCCGAACTCTGCAAATTTGTCATGGATGTCCTCTTCAGTGGCCTCCTCGTGCACCCCGGTCACAAAGAGGATCCAGCCCTCCACCACTGCCATAACAACAGAAAATGAGAAAACAGGAGGCTAGGCTGTAGGAATCCATCCTACTTCAGTCCAGGTTTCCCATTCTCATGTACACTCTCCTTTAATTCCCAGTGACTGCTCTCCTTAATGCAACAATTCCTTTCCTTGCGGCTGTGATATGAGGACGAGTTTCAGGCAATACATCACATCAAGACATTATATACAGTATATCATATATCAGCCGAAACCGTTGATACTCACATCGCCGTCCTGTTCTACGGTGTCGTAATCCTAACGCACTCTTGACCGGGCCGCGTCGTCTAGGGAAAAGCCCACCAAAAACGTTAAATTACTTCAGTCAGTTAGTCTGTCAGTCTACAGTCAGTGGGTGCGAACACAATTCAGACTTACCCGATCCAAATCCTCGTCCCTTTCTCCGCTTTGCCTTTTCTTTCAATTTGTGGATGCTCTCTGCAAGACAGAGAGCAGAGTTAGAAAAGGGGACGTTACAGAGTGAAACGTTAGCCACAAGCTAACAATGGCAAACCTGTTGGTTAAAGTTAGCAAAGCAAGTTTGCCATCGGTCTACGCATATGGCGACGCTCAAACTCTCAACATCAAAAGACTTGCTGTTATCTAAACCATCAGCTCAATAGGCTAGCAAACCTTTATTATGCACACAGGCTAACGTTATTTCAAACGAACATTCGACGAATGGAAAATTGGACTAACGATAGTTTGCTGGGCTACATGACTAGCAAGCTACCGGTGCTTTCCAAACACTGAGCTAACGAGCTAGCATGGCAGAATGTAACGAGTTTGGAATAACTACCCATATTTATAAACTTTACCAGTAAACGCCACAAATAAAACCTCCATCCTAACGTTTGATACACAGAACTTTGCTTTGATAATGACGTTCCATTCATAACAAGTGAGTCACATCAGCTAGGCTAGCTAGGATGGATTAGCATAGCTTCCATGTACAGGCCAAAGAACGTGTTTTACAAAGACAAACAGAACGGTTCAAAACAGCGCAGGACATAGCAAAGCAAATCAACGGAATCCCACCACCACGATCAGTAACACCCATAAAGTTTACCATCACCATCCTCATCCATAGGAAATGGATTCCTTCCATTGTGTTTTCGTAGCGTGAAGCAACATCTGCTGTCCGTTAACAGCGTCTCTGTTCCTCTCGGTTGTCCCGAAAATGAATGAATAGGGAGCCTGACAACTGTGAGGAAAAGCGATTCTGTTAACGTTGACGGTCAGCAGGGGAGGCAAATGCTGTGTAAGTACAATGTGTTAGGCTCCACAAAATTACTTATGTTATACCGAAGTGAAATATCTCTGAACTAAGTTTTGTACTACCGTTACTATTTTGTGACATGTTGTTTGTGCTGTACTTGTTCTAATAAAGATTTATATTTCTTGTCAAATCGCCTGCGTAATGGTGTTCAGTTCACTACCGAGCTGTTTGTTTTCATCGCTGATAAAAACTACCCACACATTTTTAAATCAGCTGATATATCTTAAGTAGGTTTGTCGCGATGTCCGTCAATACATTTTGTAATTACAATTAACAACTAAAATAAACGTGCATCTGCAGTTTCAACATTGAATATCCAAATATGTGCATGCTAACAAGCTAGCTGGCTGAAACGTAATTTGCTAATCATAACATAAAATCAGTTAGCTAGCTATATGTTATGACATTCCAAGTTCCAGCGCACACCAAACTACGGAGGAAGAGGTCTGCACGCTATTTCGCCGAGGCTCTCAACCAGGCGAACGTTTCCCTGCTCCTGTTTACAACCTGAGGCACTTCTCCAAACAGCGCAAAGAGTACACATGAGCTGCTTAAACTCGCGATGTCGGTGTTTGAGGTGCTTGGCTAAGTTAGCAAGCTAGATGCGTTTCCTCTTTCAGTTTAAAATGAGCAATTACAGTGTTTCCAAACGTGTTTTTGACAATGTTGTCTTGATTATATAACCAAGGGCAAAGTATTCACACACATGAATTATTTTTTTTGTTTCTCAAAGAGTGGTAGGGCCTATGTTTGGTGGAACTGTCATAGCAGGCGCACTGCCGCTAGCCATCTTTACCTGTTATGAACTGTTTTCGTGTTATTAGCCGTTCTCAAGCAGGCCAACTCAGACTAGTGTGCGGTACGAAAATGGAAAAAACTAGAACTGTTACAATTTGATTTTGATTCGACAGTGAATTATATAATTTTGTATATTTTATATTTTTATTATTTTATATCTTTAACAGTAGGCAATATAGCTAACATACCAAGCACCTCAAACACCAACATCGCAAGTTATTCAAATAGTTTAAGCAGCTCACCTGTACTCTTTGCGCAGTTTGGAGAATTGCCTCAGGTTGTAAACAGGAGCAGGGAAACGTTCGCCTGGTTGAGAGCCTCGGCGAAACAGCGTGCAGACCTCTTCCTCCGCAGTTTGGTGTGCGCTGGAGCTTGCCATTGAGCCATATTAACACGGTCTTCTGTCGCATGCTGCAGCAAGGGTTTCTATGAAACTCTCGCTGGTTAAGAGATTATTTTCTATTTCTCTAGCTCTTTGGGCCATTCCCTGTGAAATTTGGTGCCCCTACTTGAAAGGTCCTAATACCAAGAAAATAAGGACCCCTTAATGAAGTCCGAATTATTGCCTCATTCAAATTTTAATTATTTAACGTTTTTGTTTGCTTATCCTTGATTGTACTGTCAAATTTTACTGATGCTAATGTTAAACTTGTTTTGCTCACTCAGTAGCCCATGAAGAAAAAAAAATAAATTATTCAAAAAATAAAAACGGCTGTCTTGTGATATGCCTGATTATAAACTGAGTTATTTATATATTCAGAATTGTTATTTATATATTCGGGAATTGTAATTTATATATTCAGAATTGTATTTATATATTCAGAATTGTTATTTATATATTCAGAATTGTAATTTATATATTCAGAATTGTTATTTATATATTCAGAATTGTATTTATATATTCGGGAATTGTAATTTATATATTCAGAATTGTATTTATATATTCAGAATTGTTATTTATATATTCAGAATTGTAATTTATATATTCAGAATTGTTATTTATATATTCAGAATTGTAATTTATATATTCAGAATTGTATTTATATATTCAGAATTGTAATTTATATATTCAGAATTGTTATTTATATATTCGGGAATTGTAATTTATATATTCAGAATTGTTATTTATATATTCAGAATTGTAATTTATATATTCAGAATTGTTATTTATATATTCAGAATTGTAATTTATATATTCAGAATTGTTATTTATATATTCAGAATTGTATTTATATATTCAGAATTGTAATTTATATATTCAGAATTGTTATTTATATATTCGGGAATTGTAATTTATATATTCAGAATTGTTATTTATATATTCAGAATTGTTATTTATATATTCAGAATTGTAATTTATATATTCAGAATTGTTATTTATATATTCAGAATTGTATTTATATATTCAGAATTGTAATTTATATATTCAGAATTGTATTTATATATTCAGAATTGTTATTTATATATTCAGAATTGTAATTTATATATTCAGAATTGTTACTTATATATTCAGAATTGTAATTTATATATTCAGAATTGTATTTATATATTCAATATTGTAATTTATATATTCAGAATTGTTATTTATATATTCAGAATTGTAATTTATATATCCAGAATTGTTATTTATATATTCAGAATTGTATTTATATATTCAGAATTGTTATTTATATATTCAGAATTGTAATTTATATATTCAGAATTGTTATTTATATATTCAGAATTGTATTTATATATTCAGAATTGTAATTTATATATTCAGAATTGTTATTTATATATTCAGAATTGTATTTATATATTCAGAATTGTTATTTATATATTCAGAATTGTAATTTATATATTCAGAATTGTTATTTATATATTCAGAATTGTATTTATATATTCAGAATTGTAATTTATATATTCAGAATTGTATTTATATATTCAGAATTGTAATTTATATATTCAGAATTGTTATTTATATATTCAGAATTGTATTTATATATTCGGGAATTGAATTTGTGTATGTGTGTAAAAAAGAGCCTGATACCAGGCTGTACTCTCCCAGGCTAAAACTACACTACTGATTGCACTTTGTCAATATGGCTTTTTGTATCACATGGCACAGAGAGAGCAGAATGACATCCATCCATCCATCCATTTTCTTTGTATCACATGGTACAGAGACAACAGGATGACATCCATCCATCTATTTTCTTTGTATCACATGGTGCAGACAACAGGATGACATCCATCCATCCATTTTCTTTGTATCACATGGCATAGAGACATCAGGATGACATCCATCCATCCGTTTTCTTTGTATCACATGGTATAGAGACAACAGGATGACATCCATCCATTCATTGTCTGGCCTCATGAACTGGGCTTGGTAATAACAGTTGCAGATGCATACCAAGGCAGATTCCATCCCTAGACTGTGCGCTTGAGTGACATTTTGAGCGAAAGCTTCTTGTAAGAGGATGATGTCACTACCAGGACAGAGGACAGTATGGAAGGCCTTCCATAGGACAGGGTGTTTGGGCGAGCAAGCTGTTTTAGTGAGCATTATTTACGAGTCGCCGCAGGAGGTACAAAAACCGCAATATCAGCGTAATATATCGTAAAATTAAAACATGGATTGCTTGAAATATCGGCATGTGAGATCGGCAGCAAAACACAACTTGTTTCCGATACTGTTTTACAATTCTAGTCAAGTTCAAGTCAAGTTTGTAAAACCGCAACACGGCTACACATAATTTCTTTGTCGGCTGCAAATCGTACAAGCGTCTCTGGTCCAATCAATACATCTCCCCGTTCGTGGTTCGTTTCAAAAATGTATTTACTTATTAGGAATTAGGATTGTCTTGTGAACGCCATTTCAATCCAAGTCCACTATTTTTCTTGGTGTCGTCACAAGTGTCATATGCATTACGTAAGTATGCCTAGCGTGTCTAAAGAATTGGGCGCTCTATATGGACGACCTGTCAATAAGCGCTAAGCCACTGACCGAGTACATCTTCAGCGCTCCTGGTGTTTTAACACCTTAGTAATAAACGTGCATTGGTATGAATACAAATGGACGCAGGCGCCCCCTGTTGGACAAGTAAAAAAAGGGTGTAGTTTCAGTACTACGATTATGATAGATTTTAACAGTAACCAGAGGTGGAGAAATCCAGGTTCTGAAAGAAGTCCTCACCTGTATTTTGTTCCAAATCACCTGGATATGCTAATTAACACACTTCTTCTGACAGGAATTAGAATTATTGAAATCAGCTGGCTGAGTTCATGGATGGAAGAAAAACATGGCAGGACTAAACTTTCTGACCCCTAGATTTTACACCTCTGACAGCAAGTTATTTTGCTACCCTGGGAATCCTGTGACTGAAGCATCAAGGGTCATCCATTTTGTAAACGACCCTGTAAAAACCCCTTTCTTTACCAGGCAATTATCATGGTCTGGACTGTCATTTGTCCCAGCATGCATTGTTCAAGCCATGTCCTCAAAGTTCCGGAGTAGCTCCCACGCTCCCTGGCCTGCCCTCCATATTTGCAGGCGGGCGGCACGGTGGTGCAGTGGGTAGCACTGTCGCCTCACAGCAAGAAGGTCCTGGAAACTCCAGTTTCCTCCCACAGTCCAAAGACATGCAGGTTAGGCTAACTGGAGACTTGAAATTGCCCATAAGTATGAGCGTGTGAGTGAATGGTGTGTGTGCCCTGTGATAGATTGGCAGCCTGTCCAGGGAATGTTCCTGCCTCTTGCCCAGTGCACACTGGGATAGGCTCCAGCACCCCCACGACCCTGCCCAGGATAAGAGAGTACAGAGAATGGATGGATGGGCATTGCGGTGGGACTTTGTGTGCAAACAGACTCTATATAAAAAGCAATACTTTTGCCTTCAGCCCCCATTAACACAAATGTGTGAGATCACAAATACGTGATTAGAATGTTCTGTAACTGAATATTCTAATGCTGATGTAACAATCACTACTGGTAACAGAAAGCAGAACACCAGACATAAAAATCTGGAAAAACATTCCAAAAAGCCTACACCCCAAAAGGTTAAAGAATATGAGCAGAAACAACGCCAGTGCAGCCCCAGGGAAAGGTCAATGACCTCTTTCTCTTTCACATACGAAATTATTGGATGCACTGCCATAAAAACCAATACACAACATTTTGTTGTGACAAGGGGCTAAAGTCAATGGCATCGCCATTTTCAGTCATCGCTCCTTCAAGGTCTTATGATTTCTGCGATGCAAAAACGCGGGCAGAATACATTACGCCGAAGGACATAAACAGCAGCTGCAAAGACAAAGGAAGCTTGTGGCTTTCAAGGACATTTAATTCAGCATGTCAAAAGTTAAACAAAACCATTTACTTACACTTACAAAACTTACAGACTTGCAAAAAAAAAAAAAAAAGTTCAGCCTCAAAACAAAATTCAGCTAAGTTACACAGAAACAGCTACTGTTAACAGGTGGACTACAAATGGGCATAAACAAAGGAACTACAAATCCTACACTTCCCCCCATTGTTTTCCTTGTACAAACCTGACTTGTTTTTCTTTTCGGATAAATTCAGGTACTTGTCGCTTTGGTCCTAAACAAACTACTGTCATGTTGGTTTGAGGAAAGATGGCATACAGCACACACACCAGTTAGACCCACTGTGATGTATACTTATATACTGCTCTTCAGTATTGAGTATAGAGGACGAGGTACTCACACAGCTCTGCTAGGTACACGAAGCACGGTATATCCGCTTTAGAAATGGAACTTTAAAAAAAGGTGTATAACATGCTACAGCTAGATAAAATCTAGAAAAACAATAAAGAAAAAAAAATGAAAGGCACGAAAACGCCCCATTTCAAGTCGACTTAAAAATCCAAAATTGGTTGTGTCGCTCTCTCCGATTGGATGAGGAAGGGTTCAGCGACACGGTTTCGGCCAATAGCAGAGCGGATGGCGGGAATCAGCGCCGCCTCCTGTCAGGGCTTCTGCTGCGTCTCCGCCCACCCCTAGTCATGGGAGAAAAACGCGAATGAAAACGGCAACCGTTCAAACGAAGCATTTCAACACTGCATGCGGTTCAGCAGCATTTCAGAACATGAACGTGTTCAGGGGCATAAAGCAGAACTGCACACACTTTTGGAGATCATTAAGACAATCTGCTAAAAAAAGAAGTCAATTTTACAACAAGCCAGCACTGTCTGGAAGAACAGTCCCATCCTGGCAGAAGAAACAGCTTGAAGATCATCTCAGACACAACATTTACAGAGTTTAGGACTCAAAACACATTATGCAAATACTGCATGCAGGACCTTTTTTCCGGACACACAAAAATAGCGACCATTCCCCAAGGCTTCACCAATCACGGCTTCTTCACCAATGGGAAGCCGCGGTTGGTCCACGTCTCGAGGGAAAGGGGTCGTAGGTCACGGCGCTCACCTCCTCTTGCTCTTGGGCGGGCCCCTAACGAAGCCCCAGTCCACGCTGATTGGCTGCCCCATCAGGTCCTGTCCATTCAGCCCCTCCATGGCCGCCTGGGCCTCCTTGTAGGTCTCGTACTCCACCAGCGCGTATCCCTGAGAACAGACATAACGCGCTCAGCACAAACCGGCCAGAACCAGAACAAACTGGAGCAAACCAGTACAAGCCAGCAGGAAGACTTGCCTGGAGAAAACACCACGTATTTCCATCTCCATTAAGCGACAAGATTATTTACGGTCTTCTTTATTCATTCTCATTACGCACCTGAACCACAAAGCCAGTCGGCACAACTGCAGCAGGGATTATTTAAATGGTTTTATGATCAGAGGTGGGAAATCCAGGTACAGAAAGTGAAAGTCCTCCCAAGTATTTTGTCCCAATTACCTGGGTTTGCTAATTATCAGAATTCTTCAGCTCAACTCATCTGTGAAATAAGCTGGCTGAGTTTGTCGGGGGGAGACACACATGGCAGGACTCCTACTTTCTCACCCCTGGACCTTCCAGCTGTGCTCATGACCGATAGGGTCCTGTCATTCAGATGGGGGGGGGGGGGGTCTGACCTTCAGATAGCCTGTTCTCCGGTCCAGGTTCAGGTGCAGGTTCTTGATCTCCCCAAACTCTGCAAATTTGTCATGGATGTCCTCTTCAGTGGCCTCCTCGTGCACCCCGGTCACAAAGAGGATCCAGCCCTCCACCACTGCCATAACAACAGAAAATGAGAAAACAGGAGGCTAGGCTGTAGGAATCCATCCTACTTCAGTCCAGGTTTCCCATTCTCATTTACACTCTCCTTTAATTCCCAGTGACTGCTCTCCTTAATGCAACAATTACTTTCCTTGTGGCTGTGATATGAGGACGAGTTTCAGGCAATACATCACATCAAGACATTATATACAGTATATCATATATCAGCCGAAACCGTAGATACTCACATCGCCGTCCTGTTCTACGGTGTCGTAATCCTAACGCACTCTTGACCGGGCCGCGTCGTCTAGGGAAAAGCCCACCAAAAACGTTAAATTACTTCAGTCAGTTAGTCTGTCAGTCTACAGTCAGTGGGTGCGAACAAAATTCAGACTTACCCGATCCAAATCCTCGTCCCTTTCTCCGCTTTGCCTTTTCTTTCAATTTGTGGATGCTCTCTGCAAGACAGAGAGCAGAGTTAGAAAAGGGGACGTTACAGAGTGAAACGTTAGCCACAAGCTAACAATGGCAAACCTGTTGGTTAAAGTTAGCAAAGCAAGTTTGCCATCGGTCTACGCATATGGCGACGCTCAAACTCTCAACATCAAAAGACTTGCTGTTACCTAAACCATCAGCTCAATAGGCTAGCAAACCTTTATTATGCACACAGGCTAACGTTATTTCAAACGAACATTCGACGAATGGAAAATTGGACTAACGATAGTTTGCTGGGCTACATGACTAGCAAGCTACCGGTGCTTTCCAGACACTGAGCTAACGAGCTAGCATGGCAGAATGTAACGAGTTTGGAATAACTACCCATATTTATAAACTTTACCAGTAAACGCCACAAATAAAACCTCCATCCTAACGTTTGATACACAGAACTTTGCTTTGATAATGACGTTCCATTCATAACAAGTGAGTCACATCAGCTAGGCTAGCTAGGATGGATTAGCATAGCTTCCATGTACAGGCCAAAGAACGTGTTTTACAAAGACAAACAGAACGGTTCAAAACAGCGCAGGACATAGCAAAGCAAATCAACGGAATCCCACCACCACGATCAGTAACACCCATAAAGTTTACCATCGCCATCCTCATCAAACAGAACGGTTCAAAACAGCGCAGGACATAGCAAAGCAAATCAACGGAATCCCACCACCACGATCAGTAACACCCATAAAGTTTACCATCGCCATCCTCATCCATAGGAAATGGATTCCTTCCATTGTGTTTTCGTAGCGTGAAGCAACATCTGCTGTCCGTTAACAGCGTCTCTGTTCCTCTCGGTTGTCCCGAAAATGAATGAATAGGGAGCCTGACAACTGTGAGGAAAAGCGATTCTGTTAACGTTGACGGTCAGCAGGGGAGGCAAATGCTGTGTAAGTACAATGTGTTAGGTTCCACAAAATTACTTATGTTATACCGAAGTGAAATATCTCTGAACTAAGTTTTGTACTACCGTTACTATTTTGTGACATGTTGTTTGTGCTGTACTTGTTCTAATAAAGATTTATATTTCTTGTCAAATCGCCTGCGTAATGGTGTTCAGTTCACTACCGAGCTGTTTGTTTTCATCGCTGATAAAAACTACCCACACATTTTTAAATCAGCTGATATATCTTAAGTAGGTTTGTCGCGATGTCCGTCAATACATTTTGTAATTACAATTAACAACTAAAATAAACGTGCATCTGCAGTTTCAACATTGAATATCCAAATATGTGCATGCTAACAAGCTAGCTGGCTGAAACGTAATTTGCTAATCATAACATAAAATCAGTTAGCTAGCTATATGTTATGACATTCCAAGTTCCAGCGCACACCAAACTACGGAGGAAGAGGTCTGCACGCTATTTCGCCGAGGCTCTCAACCAGGCGAACGTTTCCCTGCTCCTGTTTACAACCTGAGGCACTTCTCCAAACAGCGCAAAGAGTACAGATGAGCTGCTTAAACTCGCGATGTCGGTGTTTGAGGTGCTTGGCTAAGTTAGCAAGCTAGATGCGTTTCCTCTTTCAGTTTAAAATGAGCAATTACAGTGTTTCCAAACGTGTTTTTGACAATGTTGTCTTGATTATATAACCAAGGGCAAAGTATTCACACACATGAATTATTTTTTTTGTTTCTCAAAGAGTGGTAGGGCCTATGTTTGGTGGAACTGTCATAGCAGGCGCACTGCCGCTAGCCATCTTTACCTGTTATGAACTGTTTTCGTGTTATTAGCCGTTCTCAAGCAGGCCAACTCAGACTAGTGTGCGGTACAAAAATGGAAAAAACTAGAACTGTTACAATTTGATTTTGATTCGACAGTGAATTATATAATTTTGTATATTTTAGATTTTTATTATTTTATATCTTTAACAGTAGGCAATATAGCTAACATACCAAGCACCTCAAACACCAACATCGCAAGTTATTCAAATAGTTTAAGCAGCTTACCTGTACTCTTTGCGCAGTTTGGAGAATTGCCTCAGGTTGTAAACAGGAGCAGGGAAACGTTCGCCTGGTTGAGAGCCTCGGCGAAACAGCGTGCAGACCTCTTCCTCCGCAGTTTGGTGTGCGCTGGAGCTTGCCATTGAGCCATATTAACACGGTCTTCTGTCGCATGCTGCAGCAAGGGTTTCTATGAAACTCTCGCTGGTTAAGAGATTATTTTCTATTTCTCTAGCTCTTTGGGCCATTCCCTGTGAAATTTGGTGCCCCTACTTGAAAGGTCCTAATACCAAGAAAATAAGGACCCCTTAATGAAGTCCGAATTATTGCCTCATTCAAATTTTAATTATTTAACGTTTTTGTTTGCTTATCCTTGATTGTACTGTCAAATTTTACTGATGCTAATGTTAAACTTGTTTTGCTCACTCAGTAGCCCATGAAGAAAAAAAAATAAATTATTCAAAAAATAAAAACGGCTGTCTTGTGATATGCCTGATTATAAACTGAGTTATTTATATATTCAGAATTGTTATTTATATATTCGGGAATTGTAATTTATATATTCAGAATTGTATTTATATATTCAGAATTGTTATTTATATATTCAGAATTGTAATTTATATATTCAGAATTGTTATTTATATATTCAGAATTGTATTTATATATTCGGGAATTGTAATTTATATATTCAGAATTGTATTTATATATTCAGAATTGTTATTTATATATTCAGAATTGTAATTTATATATTCAGAATTGTTATTTATATATTCAGAATTGTAATTTATATATTCAGAATTGTTATTTATATATTCAGAATTGTATTTATATATTCAGAATTGTAATTTATATATTCAGAATTGTTATTTATATATTCGGGAATTGTAATTTATATATTCAGAATTGTTATTTATATATTCAGAATTGTAATTTATATATTCAGAATTGTTATTTATATATTCAGAATTGTAATTTATATATTCAGAATTGTTATTTATATATTCAGAATTGTATTTATATATTCAGAATTGTAATTTATATATTCAGAATTGTATTTATATATTCAGAATTGTTATTTATATATTCAGAATTGTAATTTATATATTAAGAATTGTTACTTATATATTCAGAATTGTAATTTATATATTCAGAATTGTATTTATATATTCAATATTGTAATTTATATATTCAGAATTGTTATTTATATATTCAGAATTGTAATTTATATATCCAGAATTGTTATTTATATATTCAGAATTGTATTTATATATTCAGAATTGTTATTTATATATTCAGAATTGTTATTTATATATTCAGAATTGTAATTTATATATTCAGAATTGTTATTTATATATTCAGAAATGTATTTATATATTCAGAATTGTAATTTATATATTCAGAATTGTTATTTATATATTCAGAATTGTATTTATATATTCAGAATTGTTATTTATATATTCAGAATTGTAATTTATATATTCAGAATTGTTATTTATATATTCAGAATTGTATTTATATATTCAGAATTGTAATTTATATATTCAGAATTGTATTTATATATTCAGAATTGTAATTTATATATTCAGAATTGTTATTTATATATTCAGAATTGTATTTATATATTCGGGAATTGAATTTGTGTATGTGTGTAAAAAAGAGCCTGATACCAGGCTGTACTCTCCCAGGCTAAAACTACACTACTGATTGCACTTTGTCAATATGGCTTTTTGTATCACATGGCACAGAGAGAGCAGAATGACATCCATCCATCCATCCATTTTCTTTGTATCACATGGTACAGAGACAACAGGATGACATCCATCCATCTATTTTCTTTGTATCACATGGTGCAGACAACAGGATGACATCCATCCATCCATTTTCTTTGTATCACATGGCATAGAGACATCAGGATGACATCCATCCATCCGTTTTCTTTGTATCACATGGTATAGAGACAACAGGATGACATCCATCCATTCATTGTCTGGCCTCATGAACTGGGCTTGGTAATAACAGTTGCAGATGCATACCAAGGCAGATTCCATCCCTAGACTGTGCGCTTGAGTGACATTTTGAGCGAAAGCTTCCTGTAAGAGGATGATGTCACTACCAGGACAGAGGACAGTATGGAAGGCCTTCCATAGGACAGGGTGTTTGGGCGAGCAAGCTGTTTTAGTGAGCATTATTTACGAGTCGCCGCAGGAGGTACAAAAACCGCAATATCAGCGTAATATATCGTAAAATTAAAACATGGATTGCTTGAAATATCGGCATGTGAGATCGGCAGCAAAACACAGCTTGTTTCCAATACTGTTTTACAATTCTAGTCAAGTTCAAGTCAAGTTTGTAAAACCGCAACACGGCTACACATAATTTCTTTGTCGGCTGCAAATCGTACAAGCGTCTCTGGTCCAATCAATACATCTCCCCGTTCGTGGTTCGTTTCAAAAATGTATTTACTTATTAGGAATTAGGATTGTCTTGTGAACGCCATTTCAATCCAAGTCCACTATTTTTCTTGGTGTCGTCACAAGTGTCATATGCATTACGTAAGTATGCCTAGCGTGTCTAAAGAATTGGGCGCTCTATATGGACGACCTGTCAATAAGCGCTAAGCCACTGACCGAGTACATCTTCAGCGCTCCTGGTGTTTTAACACCTTAGTAATAAACGTGCATTGGTATGAATACAAATGGACGCAGGCGCCCCCTGTTGGACAAGTAAAAAAAGGGTGTAGTTTCAGTACTACGATTATGATAGATTTTAACAGTAACCAGAGGTGGAGAAATCCAGGTTCTGAAAGAAGTCCTCACCTGTATTTTGTTCCAAATCACCTGGATATGCTAATTAACACACTTCTTCTGACAGGAATTAGAATTATTGAAATCAGCTGGCTGAGTTCATGGATGGAAGAAAAACATGGCAGGACTAAACTTTCTGACCCCTAGATTTTACACCTCTGACAGCAAGTTATTTTGCTACCCTGGGAATCCTGTGACTGAAGCATCAAGGGTCATCCATTTTGTAAACGACCCTGTAAAAACCCCTTTCTTTACCAGGCAATTATCATGGTCTGGACTGTCATTTGTCCCAGCATGCATTGTTCAAGCCGTGTCCTCAAAGTTCCGGAGTAGCTCCCACGCTCCCTGGCCTGCCCTCCATATTTGCAGGCGGGCGGCACGGTGGTGCAGTGGGTAGCACTGTCGCCTCACAGCAAGAAGGTCCTGGAAACTCCAGTTTCCTCCCACAGTCCAAAGACATGCAGGTTAGGCTAACTGGAGACTTGAAATTGCCCATAAGTATGAGCGTGTGAGTGAATGGTGTGTGTGCCCTGTGATGGATTGGCAGCCTGTCCAGGGAATGTTCCTGCCTCTTGCCCAGTGCACACTGGGATAGGCTCCAGCACCCCCGCGACCCTGCCCAGGATAAGAGAGTACAGAGAATGGATGGATGGGCATTGCGGTGGGACCTTGTGTGCAAACAGACTGTATATAAAAAGCAATACTTTCGCCTCCAGCCCCCATTAACACAAATGTGTGAGATCACAAATACGTGATTAGAATGTTCTGTAACTGAATATTCTAATGCTGATGTAACAATCACTACTGGTAACAGAAAGCAGAACACCTGACATAAAAATCTGGAAAAACATTCCAAAAAACCTACACCCCAAAAGGTTAAAGAATATGAGCAGAAACAACGCCAGTGCAGCCCCAGGGAAAGGTCAATGACCTCTTTCTCTTTCACATACGAAATTATTGGATGCACTGCCATAAAAACCAATACACAACATTTTGTTGTGACAAGGGGCTAAAGTCAATGGCATCGCCATTTTCAGTCATCGCTCCTTCAAGGTCTTATGATTTCTGCGATGCAAAAACGCGGGCAGAATACATTACGCCGAAGGACATAAACAGCAGCTGCAAAGACAAAGGAAGCTTGTGGCTTTCAAGGACATTTAATTCAGCATGTCAAAAGTTAAACAAAACCATTTACTTACACTTACAAAACTTACAGACTTGCAAAAAAAAAAAAAAAAGTTCAGCCTCAAAACAAAATTCAGCTAAGTTACACAGAAACAGCTACTGTTAACAGGTGGACTACAAATGGGCATAAACAAAGGAACTACAAATCCTACACTTCCCCCCATTGTTTTCCTTGTACAAACCTGACTTGTTTTTCTTTTCGGATAAATTCAGGTACTTGTCGCTTTGGTCCTAAACAAACTACTGTCATGTTGGTTTGAGGAAAGATGGCATACAGCACACACACCAGTTAGACCCACTGTGATGTATACTTATATACTGCTCTTCAGTATTGAGTATAGAGGACGAGGTACTCACACAGCTCTGCTAGGTACACGAAGCACGGTATATCCGCTTTAGAAATGGAACTTTAAAAAAAGGTGTATAACATGCTACAGCTAGATAAAATCTAGAAAAACAATAAAGAAAAAAAAATGAAAGGCACGAAAACGCCCCATTTCAAGTCGACTTAAAAATCCAAAATTGGTTGTGTCGCTCTCTCCGATTGGATGAGGAAGGGTTCAGCGACACGGTTTCGGCCAATAGCAGAGCGGATGGCGGGAATCAGCGCCGCCTCCTGTCAGGGCTTCTGCTGCGTCTCCGCCCACCCCTAGTCATGGGAGAAAAACGCGAATGAAAACGGCAACCGTTCAAACGAAGCATTTCAACACTGCATGCGGTTCAGCAGCATTTCAGAACATGAACGTGTTCAGGGGCATAAAGCAGAATTGCACACACTTTTGGAGATCATTAAGACAATCTGCTAAAAAAAGAAGTCAATTTTACAACAAGCCAGCACTGTCTGGAAGAACAGTCCCATCCTGGCAGAGGAAATAGCTTGAAGATCATCTCAGACACAACATTTATAGAGTTTAGGACTCAAAACACATATTATGCAAATACTGCATGCAGGACCTTTTTTCCGGACACACAAAAATAGCGACCATTCCCCAAGGCTTCACCAATCACGGCTTCTTCACCAATGGGAAGCCGCGGTTGGTCCACGTCTCGAGGGAAAGGGGTCGTAGGTCACGGCGCTCACCTCCTCTTGCTCTTGGGCGGGCCCCTAACGAAGCCCCAGTCCACGCTGATTGGCTGCCCCATCAGGTCCTGTCCATTCAGCCCCTCCATGGCCGCCTGGGCCTCCTTGTAGGTCTCGTACTCCACCAGCGCGTATCCCTGAGAACAGACATAACGCGCTCAGCACAAACCGGCCAGAACCAGAACAAACTGGAGCAAACCAGTACAAGCCAGCAGGAAGACTTGCCTGGAGGAAACACCACGCATTTCCATCTCCATTAAGCAACAAGATTATTTACGGTCTTCTTTATTCATTCTCATTACGCACCTGAACCACAAAGCCAGTCGGCACAACTGCAGCAGGGATTATTTAAATGGTTTTATGATCAGAGGTGGGAAATCCAGGTACAGAAAGTGAAAGTCCTCCCAAGTATTTTGTCCCAATTACCTGGGTTTGCTAATTATCAGAATTCTTCAGCTCAACTCATCTGTGAAATAAGCTGGCTGAGTTTGTCGGGGGGAGACACACATGGCAGGACTCCTACTTTCTCACCCCTGGACCTTCCAGCTGTGCTCATGACCGATAGGGTCCTGTCATTCAGATGGGGGGGGGGGGGTCTGACCTTCAGATAGCCTGTTCTCCGGTCCAGGTTCAGGTGCAGGTTCTTGATCTCCCCGAACTCTGCAAATTTGTCATGGATGTCCTCTTCAGTGGCCTCCTCGTGCACCCCGGTCACAAAGAGGATCCAGCCCTCCACCGCTGCCATAACAACAGAAAATGAGAAAACAGGAGGCTAGGCTGTAGGAATCCATCCTACTTCAGTCCAGGTTTCCCATTCTCATTTACACTCTCCTTTAATTCCCAGTGACCGCTCTCCTTAATGCAACAATTACTTTCCTTGTGGCTGTGATATGAGGACGAGTTTCAGGCAATACATCACATCAAGACATTATATACAGTATATCATATATCAGCCGAAACAGTTGATACTCACATCGCTGTGGCCCAGGCTCATCGCCGTCCTGTTCTACGGTGTCGTAATCCTCACGCACTCTTGAACGGGCCGCGTCGTCTAGGGAAAAGCCCACCAAAAACGTAAAATTACTTCAGTCAGTTAGTCTGTCAGTCTACAGTCAGTGGGTGCGAACAAAATTCAGACTTACCCGATCCAAATCCTCGTCCCTTTCTCCGCTTTGCCTTTTCTTTCAATTTGTGGATGCTCTCTGCAAGACAGAGAGCAGAGTTAGAAAAGGGAACGTTACAGAGTGAAACGTTAGCCACAAGCTAACAATGGCAAACCTGTTGGTTAAAGTTAGCAAAGCAAGTTTGCCATCGGTCTACGCATATGGCGACGCTCAAACTCTCAACATCAAAAGACTTGCTGTTATCTAAACCATCAGCTCAATAGGCTAGCAAACCTTTATTATGCACACAGGCTAACGTCATTCCAAACGAACATTCGACGAATGGAAAATTGGACTAACGATAGTTTGCTGGGCTACATGACTAGCAAGCTACCGGTGCTTTCCAGACACTGAGCTAACAAGCTAGCATGGCAGAATTTAACGAGTTTGGAATAGCTACCCATATTTATAAACTTTACAAGTAAACGCCACAAATAAAACCTCCATCCTAACGTTTGATACACAGAACTTTGCTTTGATAATGACGTTCCATTCATAACAAGTGAGTCACATCAGCTAGGCTAGCTAGGATGGATTAGCATAGCTTCCATGTACAGGCCAAAGAACGTGTTTTACAAAGACAAACAGAACGGTTCAAAACGGCGCAGGACATAGCAAAGCAAATCAACGGAATCCCACCACCACGATCAGTAACACCCATATTAAATTTTACCATCACCATCCTCATCCATAGGAAAATCCTCGCCTCCCGCTTCGTGTAGGTCCAGTACGTCCGCCATGATGTCCGCCTTGTGTTGTTGGTTCGCTCGTCTGCGTAGGAATTCGAGGAATTATGGGATATTGTAGAAGACTTTCTTCTTCAATTCTATAGGTCTATTTCAGAAGATGGCGACCAAAACCGGATGTAGGGATACCTTGTTTCCGGTTACCGTTGCTACGGACGCAAGTCCATTTCTGACAGCGAAAAATTGAGCCTCAACAGCGACGTGTGTTCTCACAGTCCCTAATATCTCTGCCAAAGTTCACTGTCCGATGTTATCCGCATTGTCGAAGCATTGCCAGTGAACGTTAAGCGGTCTAAACTAGACAAGGGCTATAAATTCTTTTTTGACAAGTTTATATTCGGTTATGAAGGTAAGTATAACGTTAGCTCTGGTTCACCAGAAAGCTAAATAGCTAGCTTGCTAACCACATCAAGTTAGCCGATTAAAGAGATGTTTCACTTCGACATAACAAATTCTTTTCTGGAGGCGACTTCATTGTGTTTTCGTAGCGTGAAGCAACATCTGCTGTCCGTTAACAGCGTCTCTGTTCCTCTTGGTTGTCCCGAAAATGAATGAATAGGGAGCCTGACAACTGTGAGGAAAAGCGATTCTGTTAACGTTGACGGTCAGCAGGGGAGGCAAATGCTGTGTAAGTACAATGTGTTAGGCTCCACAAAATTACTTATGTTATACCGAAGTGAAATATCTCTGAACTAAGTTTTGTACTACCGTTACTATTTTGTGACATGTTGTTTGTGCTATACTTGTTCTAATAAAGATTTATATTGCTTGTCAAATCGCCTGTGTTCACTACCGAGCTGTTTGTTTTCATCGCTGATAAAAACTACCCACACATTTTAAAATCAGCTGATATGTCCTAAGTAGGCTTGTCGCGATGTCCGTCAATACATGTTGTAATTACAATTAACAACTAAAATAAACGTGCATCTGCAGTTTCAACATTGAATATCCAAATATGTGCTTGCTAACAAGCTAGCTGGCTAAAACGTAATTTGCTAATCATAACATAACATATAGCTAGCTAAATGATTTTATGACATTCCAAGTTCCAGCGCACACCAAACTACGGAGGAAGAGGTGTGCACGCTATTTCGCCGAGGCTCTCAACCAGGCGAACGTTTCCCTGCTCCTGTTTACAACCTGAGGCACTTCTCCAAACCGCGCAAAGAGTACAGATGAGCTGCTTAAACTCTGAATAACTCGCGAAGTCGGTGCTTGAGGTGCTTGGCTAAGTTAGCTAGCTAGATGCGTTTCCTCTTTCAGTTTAAAATGAGCAATGACAGTGTTTCCAAACGTGTTTTTGACAATGTTGTCTTGATTATATAACCAAGGGCAAAGTATTCACACATGAATTTTTTTTTGTTTCTCAAAGAGTGGTAGGGCCTATGTTTGGTGGAACTGTCATGGCAGGCGCATTGCCGCTAGCCATCTTTACCTGTTATGAATTGTTTTTGTGTTTTTAGCCGTTCTCAAGCAGGCCAACTCAGACTAGAGTGCGGTACGAAAATGGAAAAAAACTAGAACTGTTACAATCACTAGGCCTATTTGATTTTGATTTGACAGCGAATTATATATTTTTGTATATTTAATATTTTTATTATTTTATATCTTTAACAGTAGGCAATATAGCTAACTTAGCCAAGCACCTCAAACACCAACATCGCAAGTTATTCAAATAGTTTAAGCAGCTCACCTGTACTCTTTGTGCGGTTTGGAGAATTGCCTCAGGTTGTAAACAGGAGCAGGGAAACGTTCGCCTGGTTGAGAGCCTCGGCGAAATAGCGTGCAGACCTCTTCCTCCGCAGTTTGGTGTGCGCTGGAGCTTGCCATTGAGCCATATTAACACGGTCTTCTGTCGCATGCTGCAGCAAGGGTTTCTATGAAACTCTCGCTGGTTAAGAGATTATTTTCTATTTCTCTAGCTCTTTGGGCCATTCCCTGTGAAATTTGGTGCCCCTACTTGAAAGGTCCTAATACCAAGAAAATAAGGACCCCTTAATGAAGTCCGAATTATTGCCTCATTCAAATTTTAACTATTTAACGTTTTTGTTTGCTTATCCTTGATTGTACTGTCAAATTTTACTGATGCTAATGTTAAACTTGTTTTGTTCACTCAGTAGCCCATGAAGAAAAAAAAAAAAATTATTCAAAAAATAAAAACGGCTGTCTTGTGATATGCCTGATTATAAACAGAGTTATTTATATATTCAGAATTGTTATTTATATATTCAGAATTGTAATTTATATATTCAGAATTGTTATTTATATATTCAGAATTGTAATTTATATATTCGGGAATTGTATTTATATATTCAGAATTGTTATTTATATATTCAGAATTGTAATTTATATATTCGGGAATTGTATTTATATATTCAGAATTGTTATTTATATATTCAGAATTGTAATTTATATATTCAAAATTGTATTTATATATTCAGAATTGTTATTTATATATTCAAAATTGTATTTATATATTCAGAATTGTAATTTATATATTCAGAATTGTATTTATATATTCAGAATTGTTATTTATATATTCAGAATTGTAATTTATATATTCAGAATTGTATTTATATATTCAGAATTGTTATTTATATATTCAGAATTGTAATTTATATATTCAGAATTGTAATTTATATATTCGGGAATTGTATTTATATATTCAGAATTGTTATTTATATATTCAGAATTGTAATTTATATATTCAGAATTGTATTTATATATTCAGAATTGTTATTTATATATTCAGAATTGTAATTTATATATTCAGAATTGTATTTATATATTCAGAATTGTTATTTATATATTCAGAATTGTAATTTATATATTCAGAATTGTTATTTATATATTCAGAATTGTAATTTATATATTCTGGAATTGTATTTATATATTCAGAATTGTTATTTATATATTCAGAATTGTAATTTATATATTCAGAATTGAATTAATATATTCGGAAATTGAACTCAATTTTTCGCTGTCAGAAATGGACTTGCGTCCGTAGCAACGGTAACCGGAAACAAAGTATGCCTACATTCGGTTTTGGTCGCCATCTTGTGAAATAGGCCTATCGGAATCTAAATAAATGTGCTAACACCGTGCTATACTGCCACAGACAGCCCTGGAGGGCTACGACATCTCAATGACTCGGCCCGTCACTCAAACATAAATAGGCGTTTGTGGCTGAATATTTTATATGAATATATATTTAGAAATTTCTGCATCAAGATAATCTGATAGTGTTTCAAGTACAAATATTTACCATTTTTTTCTAGATACTGCAAACAGTTTAGCAACACCCTTCTGAAATGTGCAGAAATAATCAATGTTTGTCACCATGCCCAATCAAAGTTCAACCTGAAATATCTTTAAGATGTGTAGATCAAAAAATTTGAATTTTTTTTTCTACTGTATTTCATCCATTCATATAAACACATAAGCTGCATCCACGCTTGCCTATTTTATTATTGTGTCTCTGACACTTGTTTTATATGTCTTTTAGGTACATTGGTCTTAGGTATAGTTTTAAATGGTCATATTTATTACATTGTTTCATTTATGATGAGTGTGAATCATTGGTGTTGTATTTGTACCTGGCTGCAAACCGGATTTCCCAAAGTGGGACAATAAAGATGATTGATTGATTACATATCCAAGTTGTATACAACTGGTATGCCCAATAGTAGCCAAGTGCGCTGACTGGGGCATTGACCTGGTTTTAAAAGAAAGAGACACTTCTGCATGGCATTTTGGAGAACCCTGATACACAGAGACCTAGGTCCCAGGCACCCTATGTATAGCTGCATTTCACCAGGACTGATATTATATTAAAAATATGTGTTCCTATCATATGGCATAAAACCCAACAAGGGATTTGTTATGGAAAGTAAATAAGATCATATAAACAGCCAGTCGAACACTGTTGACGTGTCCCATAGCCAAAGGTAACCACAACTCCACAAACCTTTTCACCGTTTTATTTTCATTCTTTAAAAATTGAAATACAAACCTACGTTGAGTAAAAAAAAAGTAATACTTAAAAATCGGTCATAGAAAATACATATAACAAATGTATAAAACAAAAACAAAACAAAAAAACATTCTGCGGTATATACTGTAGATCTTTCATAAAAATGCATTTTACTCAGTTAAGCATGGATTGTTAGTTCATAAATCATTATTTTGGGGATAAAAGAACCTGATGACAAACTGTGTTTGTGCAAACGATTAAGGTGTGTGGCTTATAAAAGCATGCTGCACAACTGAAAAACATTTTGAATCGTAAAAAGAGTATTTCCTACGAAAACTCAAGTGCTAAAAAACTGCGCACCAAAAAACCTTTCATGTGTCGGACCAGGGGAATGCATTAAAAAGGTACTGAAATAAAAATATTAAGTACATAGTAAGTACATTGTCATAATTATACACTTAACATAACATACTAATCATAATAAAGATAGCAATTACAAAATCATACATGTGTGTAAAAAAAGAGCCTGATACCAGGCTGTACTCTCCCAGGCTAAAACTACACTACTGATTGCACTTTGTCAATATGGCTTTTTGTATCACATGGCACAGAGAGAGCAGAATGACATCCATCCATCCATCCATTTTCTTTGTATCACATGGTACAGAGACAACAGGATGACATCCATCCATCTATTTTCTTTGTATCACATGGTGCAGACAACAGGATGACATCCATCCATCCATTTTCTTTGTATCACATGGCATAGAGACATCAGGATGACATCCATCCATCCGTTTTCTTTGTATCACATGGTATAGAGACAACAGGATGACATCCATCCATTCATTGTCTGACCTCATGAACTGGGCTTGGTAATAACAGTTGCAGATGCATACCAAGGCAGCTTCCATCCTTATCCCAACCCTTAAACAGTTATAATTCATTTCATAGTCATACTGTTTTGTAATTCTGTTAATGCATCATGTTTTCAAAGTCAAATAATAGAAAGATAGAGCGAAAGACAAACGGAGAGAGAGAGAGGAGATAGTAAAGATTAAAACCATTTTGAAAGTCACGTTGGTCATCGGTTGACAAAATGATTCTCTGAAAATAAAATCCCAGAAACCAGTCAAATGTTCCTTCACGAAGAAAGAAGTACATTCCAACACACGGCCCATTTGAATACAAGATCCAAAACACAAGGAATATTATCCAAATACATATCTATGCACAATGCATATAACTACAAAATATATGGATTGCCACTTTCACATAATGAAATGTTATGCATATATTGTAGACATAATACTAAATTATGCATTAAAAGTACATACATTGTACATTGTAAACTTACATATGTCCTGTACATTGCAATGGTGCAGTTGTGCAATATACAACACCTACTCCTACAGATATAAAAAGGCAATAACTGAAGCATTTTCCTAATATAAGTTTATCATAAGGGCTATGACATATTTCACATGTATGGAGTACAGTTCAATACATATGCAAGATATACCCCTTGAATTTTGGATTTTACATTTTTACACACAATACCTTTCCATGAGGCTGCCGGAACGTTTTTTTAAATTTTTTTAAAGTTTCATAGCGATTATACTCGACTGGTTGAAAACATCTTACAAAAGGCTGCAAGTTCCCGCTTCAGGGGGAAGATTAGTGCCCTGTGAATACAGGACTTGGAGGTGGGATTTTGTGGTGAGTGGGGGTGGGGGGGGCGGGGGGGCTCTCTTTTTGTCTTTTTGCTCTTTCCAGTTGTGTGCCAGATTGAGGCCTCATTTGGAAAATACGTCAACTGGTTTTTTTTGCCAGCGGTACATTTTTATGAATGGATTTCATTAGATTTGTGGCTGGCAGTTCCTGGGGGTGGGTGGGGGGGGGGGGGGTAGGGAGGGGGGGCAGGAAAATGCAGAGGCAGGCAGGCAGTCAGACCTGCTGGAGGTTCCTGGTGGGTGTTTTTAAAAAAATGAAAGGCATTGAGCTGCATTAATTCCACCCGAATTAACACAGCACTTCCTGTACCCTGCTGAGAGAAAAAAGGGGGCGTGGCTAGTCTCTGTGACGCCCACCTGAGTTTGGTTCGGTTAAGTCTGGATCCCTTTAGATCTAAGGCAGGCATTTAATTCTGAGACAGAACACAGCATTTGAGAGATACAGCATTTGAGATAAGCTTTTACACGCCTTCCCATCAGCCCATTTTCCACATAGGCGGGAACCTCCATAGAACCCAAAAAGACGTACAGTAAGTGGATCTGAAAGGTCAGAATTCTTTTTTTTTCTTCATTTTTTAGAGAAGCAAAATAACACATACATTTTTGTTCTTTTTTCTTTAGGTTTTCAGACACTAGCGAACCCTGTGACGTTTTTTTAAGCATGACCTCTGGTGTTCTGGATTGGCTTAATCGCTGCAGTGCTGTGCTGTACAATCGTGAATTGAGGGCGGAGCCAGTGCGAGGCTCCTCCCACAGCCGCTGCCCACCCTCCCTTAGCTCCGCCCCCCCCACCCCCACCCCCACCGCGGGCCTAGCAGCTGGAGGGCAGGGTGGCGGCGTTGGCGTTCCCCAGCTGCCCCACGGCCAGCATCAGGATGTCCTTCTTCTCCTTGTGGAAGCGGAGCTCCCTTCCCGCCATCCTGGCCTGCTCCAGCTCCCGCTCGGTCGCCGCCAGCTCCCGCGAGATGGTCCCGGCGACGCCCTGCTCCCGGTTAACCCAATCGGCCGCCATCTGGGTGCGCATGTCGTCGTCCAGCGCCCGGTGCGAGTAGTGAGCCAGGACTTCCTGATGCGAGAAAAAAAAGAAATAAAAACAAAGCAATCAAACATTTGTGTTGCACCACTTAAGTCGACTTTCCGCATTTCACAGAGCCTGATGACTACAGCAGTTTTCAAGTGAAGGGTTAACATGTTTGCATCCATCCATCCATCCATCCATCCATTACCTATACCCGCTTATCCTGGGCACCTCCTCCGACTCTGCGATTCTGTTTGAACCCCCAATTTAAACACCCAAACAGGTTCTCCTTCTCCTACAGATTGTCAAGGAGCGCATTACAGTAGTCATACATCCATACATGCAGGTCATGATCAGCGCACCATCTGCCAAAATGACCCAACAAATCCCCTAGACACACAACATAACTGGACTCAAAATTTGACACCGCAAAATATTACAAATAAGAAACTCAAATTGACAGGGTGGGGGTGGGGGATGAATAAAGATATAAGTTGCTGGAAGTCATAGTTAGCTGAGATGGGGTATTAAAAAGAGTCAGCAATAAAAGCATGCAAGGCACCAAAATCTGTGAAGTTCTAAGCTCCTCCCCCAGAGGGCTCTGATTGGGCTGCCAGCCCGCCCCAACCAGTTACAGATGGAAGCTAACGGGCCACATGAAAGCAAGTAGCTAATCAGACTGGGTGTTAATGACAGCTCTCTGACAGTTCTGCAAAACAACATAACATCAAAACTAAAACAAACAACTGAAAAAAAACAGAGAGAAAAAGATCTCCAAACCGAGGCTGAAGCTGTCTGTTCTGGCAAAGAAACTAGAAAAGAAAAAAATACCGTCCTCTCCTTAGATATACAATTCCTGTGAATGATCGGGTGCTTAGCCCAATTTGGGCATCCACCCAAAAACGCCTGACCAAAATTGTCAAGTTACGAAGTCAAAACTAAACAGTCACGTATGTTGACTCGCAATCTGCAGTCCGTCACGTTTCGCATGAAAAAAAAGCTTTTGGACGCGGTGCCATGCGAACAAGCACACGCCAGCAAACACCAGGCTGCACTTTTCGACCAGCTGGGGGGAAAAAAAATCTTGAAACCATCATGTGGTGTTCAAAATAAAAAGCTTGACACTGTATCGAATCCCACGCCGAACTCCAGCCGATCCTGTGATTTCCTTATCATACACGGTTGCATCACAAGCCGTACGTGCTTCAGTCCATAGTTATGGCAAAAAATATTCCAGTGCATTTACAGAATGCTGCTGCTGGCCTGGAGCTATGCGCGATAATTCTTCGCGGTTGTGAAACGAGGGGCGGGTAGCGAAGGCTTCTCCGCACTTCAAAGGCGGCTCTCATCTGAAACAGCTCACGCCTAAAAACACTCGCAAAACACAAGTGTTAAAAGAAATAATAAAAAGTGTCCCTCAGTAGCGCATACATTGCACATTTGTAACACAAAACTTGTAACCTGGACACAAAATGTGTTGAAAGTATCACAAAAGTAGTAACACAAAAAGTGTGTTGGATATTAGGGCATCCTTCCTGAGAGTGCAGAACCAAACTCATGACTGGCACGTTCCCTCACCATGGCAACAAATCATGACTAACATATTCCCGCAACACAGCAACAACACTTCTCATCCAGCCCTAGCAGATCTTCTACAGTATTTCTTTTGTAAACCTCAACCAGTTCAAATATAAATCTGATCCATTATGATCCATTTTAGCCAAATAAGTTATATTTTTCATCCAAAAATAATAGGAAGGACTAGTTTGGCAGATTTCTGGGAGTCACTTAGTCCAAAAAAAAAGATAATTCTCAGCATATAATATATACAATAACCCTGTAAATTAATTCATTATACTGGATCAATGGAAATCGTAAAACAGACTCTTATGAAAAGACTCATTTAGGGTGGGAACATTAGCTTTTCCACTGGCTGTGGAACAGGGTTTTCAGTTCAGGCTTTATTTTCCGATTTTGAAATGCAGCCAACCCCTCCCATGATTCATTAATCCAGACTTCTGCTATTTCCTGGATCAGCGTCACCCGTCCCCCAATATGGCCGTTCTGCCGGCCAGGGGCACAGCTAGAGGCCGGCAGGGAGGGGCCACCTAACCATCAACACTGTCCTCAAGCGGCCGGCAATGCCTGAGATCAAACCATTTTTTGGACGGTCAAAGGATACTTCACCGCCATTTTGCATGCGCCCGCCTTCCTGTCAAATTTTTCAGAGCTGAAAAGCCAGAAGCCCAAAAACCGACTGTTGATCGGGGCCTGTTTTCGTAAAGCGCCTCAGAGCGCTGATGTGGGATCAGCTGTCCCTCGACCGCCTCCCAGCCGCGACCGTCACAAGCTCGAAAGGCCGAACTGGTCTCAGATCAGCAGCCACGTTTTTGGGAGCGTCAGGAGAGCAGGTCCAGGATCAGGCTCCCGCGGACCGTGTCTTCAGCGACGAGCTGAACGGCGGAGGTGCGCGGCGGGCCGACCGCGGTACCTGTGTGGCGGGACCTCACCTGGCGGGAGCACTGGCGTTCCCTCATCGCCTTCAGGCTGCCGTTCCAGTGGAGCAGCTGGAAGACCGTCATCAGCTCCTGAAAGAGGCAGCCAATCAGAAACCAGGCTCGTTCCTGAACGAGATGTCCAGCGTTGGGACGGTGTGGGGCAGGGATGTCCGGTGTCGGGACGGTGTGGGGCAGGGATGTCCGGTGTCGGAACGGTGTGGTGCAGGGAGGTCTGGTGCTAGGACGGTGTGGGGCAGGGATGTCCGGTGTCGGGACGGTGCGGGGCAGAGATGTCTGGTGTCGGGACGGTGTGGTGCAGGGAGGTCTGGTGTCAGGACGGTGTGGTGCAGGGAGGTCTGGTGTTGGGATAGTGTGGGGCAGGGAGGTCTGGTGTTGGGATAGTGTGGGGCAGTACCTGAAACTCCAGCATGGATTTCCCCTTATTGGACTCCAGCATGAAGCGGAACGCCCCGATCCCTGTGCTAGGGTTATCCGCCTCCTCTCTGTTCCCCTGAAGAACATTCATGAGCTCATCATCATCAACATCATCACCACTTTCATCCTCATCACCACTACCACCACTATCATCATCATCAATATCATCATCACCACTACCACCACTATCATCATCATCAATATCATCATCACCACTACCACCACTATCATCATCACCATCATCATCAATATCATCACCACATTCATCCTCATCATCATCATCACCACTACCACCACTATCATCATCACCATCAATATCATCACCACTATCATCCTCATCATCAATATCATCACCACTATCACCCTCATCACCACTACCACCACCATCATCAACATCATCATCAATTTCATAATCACCAATACCTCCATAATAATCATCAGTATCATCACCACTTCCACCATCATCACCATTCTCACTATTGTCATCGTCAGCCTAATCATCATCACCACTACCACCATCATCATTATCATCATCATCATCATCAATATCATTACCACTATGATCCTCATCATCATCACCATCATCACCACCTTCACCATCACTTTCATCATCAGGTTATAGATCCAGTGAGAAGCTGCGAAGAGGAGGAAGAGGAGGAAGAGGAGGAGGCGGAGAGCTCACGTTGAAGGAGGCCAGCGCCTCGCTCACACTCTTCTCGATGAACTCGTCGGTGATGCGGCGGGACGGGTGCTCGTTGAAGACCGAGTTCATCAGGGCGATTTTGGCCGCGCTCCGCCTCGCCTCTGCCTTCGTGGGGCAGAACTGCGCCGACAAAAGAAAGGGGGACGTCCCGTCAGACGAGGACAGCGGCGCACGAAACAACCCCCTCCCCCCAAAACAATGATCCCGTCTCTCACCGAACTCAATACCATAATCGTACCTTTTCACATCTAGTTTATTACAATAATCACAACAACAACAATACAACAATAACACAGCTCTTTACAGTGAAGGAGATAGACACGCCCCAACCACACAGCTCCCAGTAACTACAGCAAAAACAATAAAAATAATAATGGACTGTGTTCATAATTTTCAGTCAAAAATTTATCGCTGCATTTCCACATTGAAACCACTGAAAGTTTTGAAGGCCTTTTCTTTTAGGCCTCGCACGCTCAACCTTGACTGCACTTACACGTTTCCTACCAGAATACTCTCATCTCATAGGCTGAGGAGGAGAGGTCTTTATTCAGCCAATTAGAGTGCGGCGGGTCTTCATTCAGCCAATTATAGTGGGGCGGTTGGGTTGAGCAAAGCTATTTAGAAATTTTCCCAGGAAACCATGGAACCCTCTACTCTTTGCGATAAGTGTGGAATTGCCCTCGTCTCCCATGATGTGACAACCACATTAGATCATAAAAACCATTCCTTGTGAACACACAGTGGATGAGAAAAAAAACGCTGTTTTTTAATGTTTAATTTTTTTTGGGGGGGGGGGGGGGATGAGGTTGTTGGCAGACCCGTCTCTTCCATTTGAACTCTAATCACAAACAGAAGAGCCACCATATGAATCTACAGCAGCAGTGCGCTCAGCGTGTCATGCCAATTAAAGCTATTCATGAAAATAATACATCTATTTATTTTTATATTTTTTCTTTACAAAAGTACTTGGTTCCAAAAAAATTATGCATTCTGTCCGCCACCAAGTGAGGACTACATGGAAACAAAGAAAACACAAACACATACACACTAAAATCTATCTTTCACACACACACACACACACACACACATACACACACGCATACACAGAAATATACACACAGTGGTCAACACAAGAAAACTGCCAGGAAGATGTTCAGATTCCGTTCAAAGAGCTCCTTTGTTTTACATCATAAAAACTACACTTCCCATGATGGCACTGGAATAAACCCAATCCCATCCAGCACCCTGTCGGAAGCGTCCCAGGACGTTGTGTTTAAAGCAGCCAGGCTCTGGGTCATTCAGGTATTCACTTCTGCACCAAACACACACACACACACACACACACACTCACACACACACTCGCACAGAAACACACACACACACATACGCACATACACGTGCACACACACACACACACACACACACACTCGCACACAAACACACACGCACATACACATGCACACACACACACACAGACCCACACACTCACACAGACACACACACACGCACACAAACGCACAAACACACACACACTCACGCACACACAGACACACACACTCGCACACAAACACACACACGCGCACACACACACACTCACACAGACACACTCACACTCACACACACTCTCACACACACTCACACAGACACACACACACACACCTCGATCTGAAGTGTAACACAGAAGGGGTGGCTTTCTGGAAAGCACGGTGGAAAAAATGGTCCTTTCAACATGTTAAGGAAACAGGAGATTCTTTGCTTTGTGTGCTATTTCATCCTCTTTCTTTGGTCTTTCTGGAAGGAAGACAGGATGCAGAAGATTGCTGATTTGTTCCGTATGCACTGCACCACTGAGGGACGCAGCCTAGCAACCAAATAATGACGGATTTGGAAAGGACGGCCGGGGGCCCAGACACTTATTCATATCTTCCCACGGGACAGCCCGGCTGCACAGACCTTTTCCATCTCAGAGGGAAGCAGTGTAGCACTGCAGTGCAGCACGGTTAGGGAATTGGGCCTGCAGGTTTGATTCCCAGTTGGGGCATTGCCATTGTACCCTTGATTAAGGTACTTCACCTAAATTGCTTCAGTAAAAAAATCCAGCGGTTTGCATGTGAAAGGGCTCTCTGGACAAGGATGTCTGTTAAATGGATAAAACGTAAACATAACAAGCAACACAGACCCCGTAACCAGCCAACAGGTATGCAACAGCATATCCATTATCACATTATCCAGCACATGCATTATCACATTATCCAGCTTGCCCATTATCACATTATCCAGCACATGCATTATCACATTATCCAGCTTGCCCATTATCCAGCTTGCCCATTATCACATTATCCAGCACATGCATTATCACATTATCCAGCACATGCATTATCACATTATCCAGCCCATGCATTATCACATTATCCAGCACATGCATTATCACATTATCCAGCAGATGCATTATCACATTATCCAGCTTGCCCATTATCACATTATCCAGCTTGCCCATTATCACATTATCTAGCACATCCATTATCACATTATCCAGCACATGCATTATCACATTATCCAGCACATGCATTATCACATTATCCAGCCCATGCATTATCACATTATCCAGCACATGCATTATCACATTATCCAGCACATGCATTATCACATTATCCAGCCTGCCCATTATCACATTATCCAGCTTGCCCATTATCACATTATCTAGCACATCCATTATCACATTATCCAGCACATGCATTATCACATTATCCAGCTTGCCCATTATCACATTATCCAGCAGATGCATTATCACATTATCCAGCTTGCCCATTATCACATTATCCAGCTTGCCCATTATCACATTATCCAGCACATGCATTATCACATTATCCAGCACATGCATTATCACATTATCCAGCCCATGCATTATCACATTATCCAGCACATGCATTATCACATTATCCAGCAGATGCATTATCACATTATCCAGCTTGCCCATTATCACATTATCCAGCTTGCCCATTATCACATTATCTAGCACATCCATTATCACATTATCCAGCACATGCATTATCACATTATCCAGCACATGCATTATCACATTATCCAGCCCATGCATTATCACATTATCCAGCACATGCATTATCACATTATCCAGCACATGCATTATCACATTATCCAGCCTGCCCATTATCACATTATCCAGCTTGCCCATTATCACATTATCTAGCACATCCATTATCACATTATCCAGCACATGCATTATCACATTATCCAGCTTGCCCATTATCACATTATCCAGCTTGCCCATTATCACATTATCTAGCACATCCATTATTACATCATCACATTATCCAGCTTATCCATTATCACATTATACTGCTTATCCATTATCACATTATCCAGCGTATCCATTATCACATTATCCTGCTTATCCATTATCACATTATCCTGTTTATCCATTATCAAATTATCCAGCTTATCCAGTATCCCACTATCCAGTGTATCCATTGTCACATTATCCTGCTTATTCATTATCACATTATCTAGCTTATCCATTATCACACTATCCAGTGCATCCATCATCACATTATCCAGCTTATCCATTATCACATTATCTAGCATATCCATTATCACATAATCCAGCACATCCATTGTTACATAATCCATCATATCCATTATCACATTAACCAGCTCATCACCTACGCTTATCACAGAGCTAACTATAATCCATTCATACTGCTGGATATTTTTTGCTATAGCAGCTGATGCAGGTTCAGTCCCTTTGTCCAAGTGTCCAATGACAGTTCCCCACATGGGATTTAAACCCAAAACATCACAAGACCAGTTCCTTAAACGCTAGACTATATTACAGTGGTGCCCAATCACTTCACCTGTTTATTTCCCTAATTAACACACCTTCCATCAGAGAGGAGGGAATTAGTGAAATCAGCAGGTAAAGTGATTGCGTACCCTCAGCCCTTCATGGCACATGATTGGGCACTATATTGATTTATTTATTGATTGATTGATTGATTGATTGACTGACTAACTAACTGACTGATTGATTGATTGGTTGATTGATTGATACACTGGCCGTTGGTGACTGAACTGAAACAGCAAAGCAGAGCTGCAGACACTGTAAACCCAGCAGGCCTGGAGTTTGATATCCCAGCTCTACTGGCCGAAAGCAGGTCCCCATATGTACCCCCCTCCCTCGCCCCTCGCCCCCCCTTCCTCGCCCCCCACCCCCTGCCCCCCCTGCTGGCTGTCTCCCCCCTCGCTCTTTCCCGATGACTTCCAGACATAACCGCAACCTCCCCCCCACCCCCGACTCAAACCCGGGGGACGGGGGGACGGGGGGGTGATTGGGGAGGATTTGGGGGCGGGGGGGTTTCTCAGGCCTTCCTGCAGCCAGCAGCCGCTAGCTGGGTCTGCTCCCTGAAAAAGCATTCATCACCAGGGAGCCACGCGCCAAAATAAAGAACCCCTCCCCCTGTCTCCCTAACCCACCAACCCCAAACCTGCAAAAATCCCCCCCCCCCAAAAGAGAATTGTTTTTTTGCGGTTTGTACGGTGAGCCAAATCTCTCCTCTCATTCACAAGAGCTGCGGGTAGCCTGGTGTACCCAAGCTTGTGCCAGAAATACCTAGAATCCTCTCTCTCTCTCTCCCTCTCTCTCCCGTTCTCTCTCTCACTCTCTCACCCCCTCTCTCTCTCTCTCTTTGTCTCTCTCTCATTTTGCTACAGACCTCTCTAGAAGTTAACCACAACCCTTTACGGGACCTATTTACCAGAGCAGAATGCTGCTCTTCGGTCCTCAACAGTTAGGTTTGGATTTTTTCTGTTTTAATGAATTATTTCAGTCTTTATTATTAACCTTTATTTATACAGGGTAGGTTGACTGAACACGCATGCTTGTTTACAGCAACCCCAGTTAACACCAAACCCAGTTGGCCTGACCTGAACAACTTATCTTTTCCAACTTATCTTGTGCTTGTGTCGCGTGATGCCATCTAAGCTTGAATACGTCTTGTTTTTAAACCAAATTTCCTCAGATGGAACAATAAAGTCTGACTTTGACTTAAAAGTACTAATGAACACTGATCTTTTACCTGGCAAAGAATAACGGTTCACTTGCCAGGTTACGTTCAGTACCGTGAAATAAACAAATGAAAATATAATTGAGCTCTGCTCTTTTCAGTGGTAAAAGGTAACAGTTCACTTGCCTGGTTAAGTTAAGTAAGGTGCTCAGTGAAATGGCCGAGGGGGCGTGGCCGGGGGCGGGGCCGGGGGCGGGGCTCACCTGGAAGCTCCCGAAGCAGCTGCCCCCGGGCAGGCTGACGTAGCAGACGTAGGGGGGGTTGTTGGAGGGCACCATCTCGTACACCACCAGCGCGCCGTTTCGGAGGTCCGCCCCCCGGGACTGTTTCATCTGCCAGAACTCCTGCAGCGCCTCCACCACGTTCACTGCCCCACCGAGACCCCCACCCCGGGGAGGACGGAGAACAACCACGTCACCGCCATGATGAAGATGATGATGATGAAGATGTCGGCCTGCCAGGGTGTGACATCAACACCAGCCACCAGCCAAACGCTGGCAAAGTGTTGACTGCGGCCGGTAAAATTTGCCACCCTAGAAGCCACGTTGGCAGTTAACCAATCAGGTCGTGTCTTATTTGTGAAAAGGTAATGTGGGCAGGCAAAACGCTTAAAATGGCCGGATGTTTTTTTTTTTTAGAACCCACAAGCCACACTGACCAGTTGGGCAAAAAAAAAAGTCAACTTCATGCCCTGCAGCCAGCCCCATCGCCGCGGCGATGAGACTGCTGTAACCACGGCAACAGAGACAGAGAGATAGACAGAGAGGAAGACAGAGAGAGAGAGAGAGACAGAGATGGCCCCAGGGTGGTGGTCCACCAGGGTGGCTTATTGACAATGAGAAGGCACAGGTCAAGTTACAGAAAGGTACAGACAGGGGGTTTGAAAAAGACTGGGGAGGGAAAAAGGTACCCACACACTGTACTAGACACTGATGACCTAACATGGAGTTTTGGGGACACTGTGCTGCGGGAGGCGGGATAATTTGATAATCAGGGGCTGGGGGTTCTGCAGCGCCAGCCGTTCATGGAACTTCACGACGGGGGATGACTCCTCCCCCGCCCCAGCCACCGCCCATATGTGGCACCCACCTGGGGCAGCACAGTGGCCATTTTGTTTCAGATAAACTCCCCACACACACACACACACACACACTTTTGGCCGACCGCCGTCCCTGCTCACAGTTTTCAGTAACAGTGGCATGTGGCCCCCCACCCAAACCCCCCTTTCCCTGTCCCCCAACCCCTCAATAAAACTTGTTAAGGGTGTTCCAGTCAAACGGCCAAAATGGTTCTCATTTTGTCGGGGGACCCCGTGATTGCTCTGCCGAATCGGGGCGCTCGCCCTGGCCCCCACCACCGCAGTGGTCACTCGGTCAGCCTTCTCGGCCTCGAATCGCAACTTCGGTGAACACTGACAGCAGGTGAGGAGATTCTCTTCATTTGACGGTCGCCAGAGAAATGGAAACTGTCGCTCCTCCACCGAATATAAAAATTTACGCAGTTAAGAAATATTTTTAAAAGTCAAAATGCAATGGCAAACAGTTTCCAGGCACTAAACGTTTAAGGCAAAACTGCTGTCTCCACGTTCTCCAACATTGGACAACACTACATCACAAGCTCAGTGTTTTAATGATGCATTACATTAATGTAGTCGGAGATGAGGGCTTTTGTTAATAAGAAAAGACTCCTCTGGCGTATTCACTTATTTACAACAATGTTTACGTTCAATGTACTTGATTTCAACATCATTATTTAAGTGCGTAGGAAACTTGTCATGGTCCACGTGCCAGTTTCATGTTAATAGACCGGGCGAATGCTGAGAGCAATGAATTCACAATCGGTGTCCTTGTTCCTCGCGCCAGAAGCAGATCTGCGCGAGCTGAAAAACCGCAGGATTTAGCGAGTCGCGTTACAGCCAAATCCACGCATGTTAACGCAAACAAAGCCACGCGTTGTTTTCCTGTATTTGGGGTCGTAGACATTTGTGAGACTTTTTTTTTTTAAATGCCATTATGAGAGGGGAAGGGGAGACCACCCAAAATAGCCCCGTCTTCCTATGGCTGTGTTGAGCAGTCTCTGAAAGATGACACCACATGCGCTCAAGACGTTGTTCCCCTTTTAAGATAAACTATTATTTATTTCTGCAGATTACGGGCCTTTTGCGATCGAATGATTATTTCTAGCTATATAATTAATATTATTATTACTAATATTGTTGCTATAGACCATGTGTTGCATAGGCGTTAGAAACAAATCAGCGACGTTTGTTTGAAGCTCCTTTTTGTTTTTATGACCTCATCTGCACATCTGCAAACTTTTCAAATCAATAACGCACGCCACGCCTTCGCGTGGCTCGTAAAACGCTTTTTGACACCCGTCTGCCAAACAACCTGGACAATAACAATGTGTGCGCATTAGTTAAGGATACACTGTTTGTAATGTAAACTGCAAAACATGCAACGGTGAAATGTACAATAGCTGATAATGTGCGTTTACAGTAGGCTACGTTCATTTTGATAGGCTACTGCGAACTGATTAGCTAAAGAATTACCTTTGTGGATGTGGGGAAACAAGTTGAGCATTCTCGCCTATTGTCAAAACATTTTGCAACATTAAAAATCTAAGCGTAGGGAAAAAGACAACAGAATGTCTTGTGACGGGACTAACAACTTGGATTGGATTGTACCGTTTAGCTTACCTCTGCCATATCCCTGGGTATGCTTCGCGAAGCTCCTCACCACAGCCTCCACCGCCTCGCGCAGCACAGTCGGATTCCCCGGATTGCACAGCCCGAGCCCGGCCATCCCCGCGGTCCCCATCCCGGCGTTTCCCATCACGCCGACCCCGAGGCTGTGCAGCTGAAGCGGCGGCGGGGGCGGCGGCGGCCCCGACGAGGCGGACAGACAGGCCGACGGCGGCTGCGGCGGAGCGGTGGGGACGGTAACCCCCGGTCGGAGAGAAGACCGAAGCGTCCCAGTCGATCCGGCTCCAAATCCGATGCCAGGCTGAAGACGTTGTGGGCGTACGGACTCCATTGTTTTCTGGAAGAAAAAAATCTCGGTGGAAACGAAGGCGCTAAAAGAAACCTAGCTACGTGGAGCAGATAACGGGGAGGGGGAAGAAAAAAGTTTATGAAGCGAAATGAAAAGAACGAGGCAGGACCCAACAAAACGCACGGGAGTTCAGACGAGGGTAATTAAAAAAATAACGGGGATTCTCCCGACACTGGTGTAGAATCTCTGCCAATCCCGTTAGACCTCGTGAAGATTAGACCGTCTGCCTGTCAATCTCGCTGTGTGGGCGGAGAATTCCAAGCTTTGGCGAAAGAGGAAATTCGTCCGATCAGTTGAAGAAAAATATTAAACAGGAGAAAGTATGAAAGTCACGCACAGCTGAACAACACCTGGACCCACAGAGTCTCGCGGCAGCGCATAACTAACCGCCAAATCGTGGTCAATCCTTCACTTATTTAAGAGGATTATACGTTGACGCGTTAGGCGTAATCAGGAATAGCCTGAATTGATGTTTTTTTTTTCTTTCTTCTTTTGGATTACCACATGAAACTTAATCTGTCTAAATGTAAAAACAAACCATTTCGCACGGGCAACATTGCGCACAATTTACCCTAAACAGCGTCAATTTCATAAGCTATTAATTCCAGAACACTGCGACTGCGCGAAGGCATTTAAATGTACGCCAGATGTATCTGAAGAGGGCCTCGTTCATAATAATTGTACCTGTGCAAAATAATGCACACTCACAAGGATACTTAAATATACACCAAATGTGCTAATAAAATGTGGCATGTATTATGTCTTTAGTGTCATAATGCTTATGTCCTATGCTCTTCATCCACATAATATGTCAGTTGTTATAATTAGTCATAATATTTATGCATGCTCATAGTAAGCCTTACACATTTTTTTAGAGTTAATAAAGGTAAAGACCCATTTACAAATAAAGTGTAAGCCCGAGTTGTCAATTATTTTTCCAATAAAAAATAATTGCTAAGCATACATTTGATTCCAATATGCAATTTTCAACGTGTAGCCTAGTCTATTATACAATATGGTTTTTAATAGGCAATATGCTGTGTGTGTGCGTGCGTGCGTGCGTGCGCGTGTGTGTGTGTGTACATGCGTCCGTGTGTGTGTCCATCGATTCCATTAATTTCCAAATTGTCCTCAAATTTGTTTGATTTTTCCAGGAAGTGTAACTCGGTATTTTAAGTTTTGAAATGGAGACATTTCATTTTTAAAATTATTTCTTAACGCCCAGTATTTTCAAATCTAGGATACACAGCAAACACAGTAGGCTACAAGCGTTTCATTCCGACAGTCCTTGCTCTCCTCATGTTTTCAAACAGTCCGTTGCGTGGAAAGTAAATTCGCCAAGTTACCATGTCAACCGCACATTTTCTTCCATAACATAAACTGTTTATTGTCTTCATATACTTGAAACTTGGCACAAGTCTAAAAGTCATGCGTAGATTTTCTTCCTTTTTAATTCAAGGTTTTCAGCCGTCTGACGCCAAACGCCGCCATCAGACGGCAGTGGTGCTGATCGCACACTAGGTGGCAGGCGCCTCGTAGTAATGAAGCCGAAATTTCCTCCGTACTTCTTTCTGGACATCGAGAAATATCATAATTACACCCTAACGGTTTCGGCTACGAACTGTTCATTCCCTAAATCCAGAAGACTTCTTACGTATCATGTTAAAAGCACTATGGAGCATCCTATGTATCTTAGCGTGTATGTACTAATTTTCTCATTTACGAATATTGAAGACATAACAGTGCCACGGAACACATAGACACAAAACATTTTGTTTTGCTTAATAATTTAATGAATGAATTAATTTATTTGACTATTAAAAAAAAGAAATTCCATAAGATTGCATAGCAGACAGCAATCCTTTAAGAATTGTCGAGGATAGAAACACAAGAAAGCCAGCAGGCTTTGTAGTCCTCTAACATTCAAACATAGACATGACAAAACATCCAATACAATACGGTTAATGCAATACAAACAGATATGACAGAACAATACATTCACCACACGACAGCAGCATACTGGTAGATTGACAGATTATATTATAAAAACGATGATTACACAGAATTTAACAGCCATCTTTTTCAGGATAACTTAAAATTATTCTCTGATGCACATGATTTCAGTTCAGAGGGAAGTGTATTCCACTGAACCACGGCCTTGTACAAAAAGAAAAGTATTTTCCACATTAGGCTCTTGAATGTACAGGGGATAAAATCAGCGAGACTGCCTCTAGTTGCATAATTGTGGATGTCTCTGTTGCGATTGTAACATTAATTACAACGTTGATCTTATCCGTACATGCTTATCCGTGAGAACTGCTCAAAAGCTCGCGTGAGGTTTAGACCATGGCTTGAAACGACAGCCAGCCACTTCTGCTACTGGCCGTTAAGAACTACGTCACCTGATTTGCCGCAGCCTCTGTGTTGAGTTTCCCGGTGAAACAGAAACTTCAGACAGACAAGTCAGAAATTGACAGATTTCTCTAAGGGCAGTGTCTGGAGCATTTCCTGGGAAACAACTAGGTGAGCTTGGGTTTGACTGGCTGCAGTCACATTGGACTTATTTCTTCCTTTCTCTGTCAGAGGGATGTTATGCCTTCACCGAAGAAACCATCCAAAAAAAAAGAGTTTAAATTCTGTGATGGGAGAGGTTAGAGACCATGACTATATCCCATACACACACAAACACGCACGCACACACACAAACACACACACACACGCGCACACAGCGCATGCCACTGTTCGTCTTGGGCTTGCTCCTGTGGGGGGTTAGGCCAGGGTTATCTGTAAATCGTATTGTGACAGTTCCTTGTGAAATGCGCTACATAAATATATTTAGATTTTATCTGATTGGACTTGGCGGTTGTAATCCCGGTATTGTGCCCCAGTGCAGGCTACACTGCAACGGACAAATGCCGCGCCTGGATTCGGCACTGCCGCGGGCACGATTCGATGCCCGACAGGGGCTAATCCTTCATGCTTTTAGCAGGATGAGCCCTCCCAACAGTAACACCGCAAGATGTTCATGACTTGTAACTTATCTTCAGTATGTGTCAACCGTACTCGTCAAATAACAGTACGTTGGCACAACCGACGTCATAACAATAAAGTCTTTGAAGGTAGATAGGACCATTTCGTATCCAGTAGCTGACCAAAACAAAACCAATCATAACAAGTATTCCTTATGGACGTTACATGCGCACCTTACAACCAAACACATGGCCTTTTATTCGGCCCTGACTGAGGTCCTAAATTGCAGAAGTGTCAGCCCACCTTCCTGTGGCGTTTGTTAAACGTTTGCAGACGCTGCGCAGGTTGTGCAACCAGGCAGACGACCGTGCGAGCAATGAGGACGCTCGGGGGGGGGGGGGGGGGGGGGGGGGCTGATGAGTCTAAATAAACAAGCAGATAAACAGGAGATAGCAGGAAATAAAGGAGATAAATGAGAGAGAGGGGGGCGCCGGTTCGAGGAGTTTTCCCAGGGCTGTTCTACCCCCTCTGCACAGTTACGCACAGACTGTGCGCTGGCAAATTCCAAGAGGGCACTATGCCGTGATTCGTCGAAATTCCTCGTACGACTCATTGATTAGTTCTGGGGATGTTTGGCGATAAGACTTCGCGCTGTAAACAAAAAGTTTGAATTTACGCTGGCCCTGGTGACAGCCTAACTTCCAGTGCTCTGTTTACACGACCTTTAATGTCTCAAAAAGAAGAAGAAGAAAAAACAACATTGAAATTGGTGTCATTTTCAAAGCAGACCCGGCCAAAGACGGCCGAGAACACATTTAACAACAAATGCACAGGAACACACAACGACAATATGAAAAATAACCAGACTTTACAAGTGTGCATCTGGAGAAGAGCCGCAAGCAAAAACGGAACGTCGCACACTTTTTCATCTAGGGTAGCAAAACAAATCGGAACATAAATAAATCAATCTAAAATCTTATTCATAGTCTGCGCAAAATAATTGTGTATTGCGCAGGAAAAAAATACAAACGACCGATCACTTCGACTGTGATAGGTTCCCAGTTTTATTTAGTATACATATATATATATATTATATGTAGTGTATTGTGTTTCCGTTTCTGCCATTACTGTGTCTGTAGTTTGCATGCCTCTGTGTCTAGCCCCTCTGTAGTGTGTCTCAGTATAACACCTCTAGTGTCTGCGGCAAGGATGTCACATTCCTATGCTAAATGGCTGCGAGGGTCCCCAGGAAGGGACAAGACCATTTGTCTCCGGCCTGCCACTTAACTCAACCTTTTGATATGTATGACTGCAAACTGTATATCCAGACACCACACAGCGTGATCGGCAGAGATGTGCTGGGTCTGTCTCTCCCTTGTGCAATGAATTAAACAACAAATCCTCTGAGGAAACTTTGTCAGCGTGTTCTTCATCGTCCTGCATTTGACTCCACGAACAAGGGCAAAATATCCTAACAACTGGCACTGTATGGCTGTGCAGCAAAATGTAATTCCCCAGTTGCTATTTAAATGCTGTCAGATAAACGACATAGAAGCTGCTTTGTAAGCCTTTCAGGAGTTTGACCCCGTTCCTGTGGACCCCGGGTGAGTTGGACGCATCCTGACAGAGTCGTAAAGACTATGGTGGAATGCCCGAGATATCTTCACCAGGAGGCCGGGACCAGCGCGAACCTTGACCCCTTCCTTCATTAAACCACCACGTACCAGGGAATGCCTGTCCGCACGTCACCCTGAAGGACCTACCGGAGAATCTGTGTTTGGAGAAAATGCCGACTCACCGTAGATAGCCAGGGAAAGACCTGCATCTATTCTGGCAGTAGGGGAGAAAAGAGAACACCAAAATAAAAGCACAGTTCAGAAGTCGATCAGTAGGAAGAGGCAGAAATTCGATTAATTTTTTGTACTCTTTGCACTTTTTCCTCTGCGATTTCACAGTGTCTGATCATGCTCACATCAATGCTTTGGTCATTGGAAGTCTACAGGGCCACAGGTGAAGTCAGGTTCTCTCTCTCTCTCTCTCTCTCTCTCTCTCTCTCTCTCTCTCTCTCTCTCTCTCTCTCTCTCTCTCTCTCTCACACACACACACACACATGTGCACACCAGTCACAGGAAGACATTTTGGGTACTCTGTGGACCAGCAGGACTTGCTGGTGTGGGATAAGACAATTTCATTGAATCATCCCAACTCCCTCCCCGTTTCACACCCCTGTATGTACAAATAATGAATAATTACTCGTGTGTCCATTGATTCCCCAAATTCCTATTTGTTGTGCATGTGCGTGTGTGTGTGTGCGCGTGCGAGTGTGTGTGCGAGTGTGTGTGTGTGTGATATCAGAGTACAGCTTTGAGTTTTTACAGATGAAACCGAAATGTGGCAAATGTCAAAGTGCACTGCGTGTGGCATCAGGGCTGTGATTAGCTGGTTAATATGCAAACGTAGCTTATCAACGGACGACTCGATCTGATGAGTTCAACTTCAGGGGAGCTGTTTGTGTGAGTGTGTCTCTGTGTCTGTGGCGGAGGCAGGTATATTTCTGCTATGTAATGCAAATACTCAACTGATAGTTGCAACTGGTGACTCTCTTCAAGGAACATTAGTCAACTATAATTAATGCAGAATGATAAAAATCCACTTACTCAGAAAGAGGGGGAGGTTTCATAACCCTGTGCAGGGGTTAAAATGCGAAGGTTTCTTCAGAAAAGATTAATTAATTAATTTAAAAATAACCTTTTCATGTGTCCCACCATAGATACTCTGTGTGAGACTATACATTTTGGGTTGGGAGGAATCTTTAGGATGTTTGTGCCAGTCGTTTTATTTCTTGGATTGAGAGTAAATTTGTGAGTAATTTGAGGTATTGAAGTCATAATATGCATTTGCAAGAGGGCAGGTTTGATCTGCAGTTTGATCTCAGTAGTTTGAACTGAAACGCTCAGGGCAGCCATTTTAAATGAAGACCAAGGAGGTAAACAATACAAAACATGATTCCTTTCATTAAAAAAAAACCTTTCATGTCTGTTTTTTACACATATTAAAAAAATCATCCAGCTGTCACAAATGTATATGTCCTATTTATTACCAAAAAAAAAATGCATGAACTCACAATGAATAATGCTGATTTAAAACTACATCACTACTCTGCTTTTGGTAAATGGAAATAAAGTGTTTTTGTTGGTCTCAAAGCTTTTCTGAAAACAAAAAAGTGGGCAAGGTTTTTGTTTGACGTAAATATTTGGCAGATTTTCTAATTCCAGGGTTTGTTTGCTGGACACACATATACTACTGGCTAGCTTCCCTTACCGGATCTTTCCACAGAGACCTTAATGTATAACAGAAGTGCCAGATTACGTTATGGTACTTTGTTGTGCCATTAAAACACAAGCGCCACAACGCGATGAGTAGCTACTGTACACGTCATTATTGAACTGTGCACATGTAAATCTAAACGTGCGTGGGTGTGTGTGTGTGCTGGAACAACTGGTGAATATAACCTAATATAACCTTGGCTGCAGAGAGAAATCAACCGTCCTCGTGCGTGGACTATTCATTCGAATTGTCCTTAACCGCAAAACCTGGCAAAATAATTAGAGCCAGCTTGAAATCACGCGACATCGCTTGTAGATGGAGATTTGTGCGAACAACAAGCGGTTAATAAGCTTCATAATTATCCATCATGGACAATGCCGTTCTGTCGGCCATTTCACGTGTTAATTGTGTCAAAATGATTGGTTCAACGAACAGTCAACTTTCCCTCTACTACAGTAGCCTATAATCAACATGATTGACTGAAATCCGATCTCGCTGTTTTAATTAAGATGAGAAGTGCAGAAAGGTAACTGCTGCGACATTAGATGCAATCAATTTTAAGCACACTAATTTAATAAAAAGGTTAGGTACAATTGCAGGTAAAAAGAAACATTTATAGACTTGTAGTTTCATGTGAACTCACTACTTTCTGCTTGATTTCTCATCATTTACTCCCAGATTAATTAATTAAGATACTGTTTACTCTAAACAACACCGATAGTAACTTGCTCCAAAATGAATTCAGGTTTTTTTTTTCTGTAAATAAATTTCAGAGCATATAACTCCTTAACTTAAAAGGTGTCCTTTATTTATCCCCAAAATCATATGCTCACATAATATTTAGATATAATGAAACGGGCATAGCGGACAATTTGATGCAAACACTGTACAGACAACTCGCTGTCTTGTGCCGAATCAGAATACCCAAACATGATAATAATAATAATAATAATAATAATAATAATAATAATAATAATAATAATAATGTTAAGCACTTTCATTGTATTTTAAAAAAAAATAGTGTCGAGCACTTTATTCTATTTTTAAAAAAAGAAAAAAGCAGTAAGAAAGGGGGTTGCGCGCTCTGTTTTTGTAGCACCTCTCTCGTAACCACTCACGCGTCTTGTAGGGCTGGCGAGTGTTTTTATTTTATTCATATATTATTTTGACAAAAGTTCCGTGGGTATCGCTCGCTTATCTTCCAAAACTTCTGACTCATCGTCGTCGCATGCAGCCACCCCACCCCCAAGAGCGTTTGATTTGAACGTCCTCAGCGGTTTTAATCAGATCGGTAGATAAACAGCAGCGCTGTTTTCGCAGTCTCCAAGTCAGCATTCCGGTGTTGGGGCAACTATTGGACTTTGAGAGTGCTTATCCTTGTGGCAGGCCCCGCGCCAAGGGTCAACCTCGACAGCGAGAGCGCAACAATCGCCTACCAATCGCCAACAGCATCAGCCAATAGGCGGCCGCCTCTCGGTCTGCTACGCACCAATGGGCTTCGAGAGGAACGGGGGCCTTTTGTCTTCGAATGAGGATAAATACCCGGGACACCCAAGGAAAAAGCACCATCAGGTCTACTTCGCACCCAAGCAGTGAAGGTAAGTCCATCCTCTGCCTCTCCAGTGTTTTTTTCTTATTCTTCTTCTTCTTAAAGTTTTCACTTCCATTTCAAACGGCTGTAAAAGCAAGGGAAAATTTGGAAAACAATTGAAATGTGTGCTTCCTTGTACATGTCGTGGAGCTCTTGTTGGATGGTTAAATATTCATAGTATAAACTACTGGATCTGGATTTACTTTTGCTCAAAGAAAAAGATTTTTTATGCAGGTCTGCTTTTGAGAAGAGTGAGATCAAATTCTCTTTGGCCATTTCTCAGTTGAGGATTTTTTGTAAAATTGGGCCAGTTTTCCTATCTTCAGCTGTGTTAAAACAAAAATGTAATAAATAAATAAAAAATGCTAGAAAAATCCAACCATCACATGCTGAAGAACGACCTATCAAATGGATTGTGCTAATCGCCCGGGCTGTGTTTGATTGTCAGGTTCCCTGTCCAATCAGCAGCCATGAAGTTCTCTCTCGTCGCCGCCCTCGTTGTTGTACTGGCCCTGGCCATTGGTAAGAGCTCCTTCCTCCGTGCCGAACCAACGCCAGCATGGGCTTGCGCCCCTTCTGCTGATTGGTCGAGGCTAACGATCCCCCCCCCCCCCCCCCCGCAGGCAGCGAGTCCGTTTCCGTGGTGAAGCGTGAAGCTCCTGAGCTGGAACAGCTGACCCAGTACTTCCAGGACCTGTCCGCCACCCTCACCCGCACCACCCAGGACATCATGGAGAAGCTGAAGGCCCACGAGCTGACCGGACAGGCCCAGTAAGTCCTCCCCAAAAAAACTCTGCCCCTTGTTCCCTCTCCCTCCAGAAGGCCCTCCCCAAAGGCAGTGTAGGGTACTGGTTTGAGAACCAGACTTGCATTCCAATGCAGTGGGTCTAGTCCCCAGGTAGGGTACTGCCATTGAGCCCTTAGCTAAGGTACTTAAGCTTCAGTAAAACGTCCGTCTTTGTAAATTAATCGTATGTCAAAAGAACGTAAGGACATCTTCTAAAAGCCTAAAATGCAAACTTACTGTAAAGATGGCAGTTTGTGTTAAAACGCTGTCCTGAGTCACTTAATGCAAAATTACAAAAATAGTTTGTTTTCTGAGAACCTTTGTTTTAAAGCAAAGGGAAATTGTGGTTAGGTTGCCTTCAGTGTCTGTACAAACTGACAGATGTGTTTTCATATTAATTTAGTCCAGACTGTAACCTTTACTGGATTATACCTGGAACATATTGCAGTACATTGTAAATATTTTGACTTTTTTCTAAAATACAATGATAAATTTTTATCCAACGGTATATCTTTGAAATAAATGTATTGCAGCACCTGAAAGCTGCAGGGAAACTTAGGGGCGAAAACACAAGTTTGGGGTCAATACCAATACTGCAATTGGGTCAGTTCAGTAAAAATGAATTTTCATTTAGATAATTAATCAGAAATCTCCATTAGGACACTAACCCCCGCTGTCTGTCTCCCCCCTCTGCCCCCCCCCCCCCCCCCCCAAACCCAGGGCCTACATCGAGGATGGGAGAGCCCAGCTGCAGCCCCTGGCTGAGAAGATCCAGGAGCAGCTGAAGCCTCTGGCCGCCAACATCGAGGAGCAGCTGAAGCCTCTGACTGACTCCGTGCAGGCCCAGATCAAGCCCCTGGCCGACTCCGTCCAGGCCCAGCTGGAGGAGCTGTGGAAGAAGGTTCTGGAACAGACCAAGGCCCTGGCTCCTCCTCCCCAGTAAAAACCCTCCCCGCTACCCAGCTCTCTGCAGCTCGCCGCTCCTTCCCCCCGGGATGGGGGTAGGGGGTTGCGGGAACCTCAAAAAACACCCCCCGTTCGGACCCCCATCTGTCTGCACCCAACCCCCCCCCCCCCCCCAACGCCCCCCCCCCCCCCACCTGGGTGTTGTGACTGTGCTGTAAAGACTCCCATCCTCCAATAAAAGAGCTTGAAGCTGAGACCCGTTTCTCTCACTTTGTCTCAGTGTGTGAGGTGGTAGCACACCAGCTCACACTGAACAACCTGGTGTGTGTGTGTGTGTGTGTGTGTGCGCGTGCGTGTGTGTGAAGGGTGAGGGGTCGTCTTCGCGAAGGGGTAGCTTTGTTAATTTGGTTCTTTCTACGATTTTTTCAGCTGCCATTTTTTACAAACACACACACACACACACACACACACAGATGCATATCCACCCATGCACACACACACACACACACACACACACACATACACACAGAGGTACACCCACCCATGCACACACACAGATACACCCACACACACGTTCATATGCACACAATCACAAACACGCACACACACACTTTGCATGTTTGCATGTGAAAGGCTAAATTTAATGCCACACCAACACTTTTCTAATTCTAATTGTGACTTCTACAACCACATTGCCAAAAGATATGCATTCAGGCATAAATAACTAAAGGCACGCATCAACATAAACACAACTTTCATACACGAAATATACCGTTACAATATAGGCAATGACATTATTCAAGTAGATTTTGCCAAACATTTTGAGGGGCCGCATAAGTACCCCCCGACGCCCCCGCCCCCGCCCCCGCCCCCAGCAGTGTGTCAGTCAAAAATTCGCACAATGGTTCCATCCTTGTCCGCTGGTTTGTTGTGGGCGGAGCTTCCAGCCTACTGCGTCATACAATCGTGTGAAGCTATTCGAATGCGCTGCGAGTGATCAGCTTCCGTTCGGTCAAATGGGGGGTTTTTCAGAGAGCCATTCACGCGACTGGCGGGGGTTCTCTTAGCCTTTGGAAAGCACTTTTCCCTTCCTTTAGAGCGGGTAGGAATTCTGAATGGGGATTTTTCTCTGTCTATTGTCAGTATTTACTGATGTGCACTGTAGTTTTGCATAAAGGATGTTCCGTACGTTGACAGTGCTATAGTGCTCGGTCAACTCGCGGGGTGCTTCCATTTAATATGCCTGTACCCTCATTAGTATTAGTCCAGAGCTGATCGTGGGCCCCCGGGGGTAGACCCTTAAACCGAGTGAAATCCAAATGGGTTACGTAACAAAAGCAACTTGATGCCCTCATTGGCTTATAGCTGAGGCGATTGAGACATATCCAGGTAAAACGCATCTTAAGCGAATAATCAGAGATAAAACACCCAATT
>CM077291.1:57992339-57994839 GCA_039654925.1 Anguilla pacifica | reverse complement strand
ATAGGGGGTTCTCCATACTGAGCTGTATAGGGGTTCTACACACTGAGCTGTATAGGGGTTCTCCACACTGAGCTGTATAGTGGTTCTCCCCGCTGAGCTGTATAGTGGTTCTCCACACTGAGCTGTATAGGGGTTCTCCACACTGAGCTGTATAGGGGTTCTCCCCACTGAGCTGTATAGGGGTTCTCCCCACCTAGCTGTATAGTGGTTCTCACACTGAGCTGTATAGTGGTTCTCCACACTGAGCTGTATAGGGGTTCTCCACACTGAGCTGTATAGTGGTTCTCCCCGCTGAGCTGTATAGTGGTTCTCCCCACTGAGTTGTATAGGGGGTTCTCCATACTGAGCTGTATAGGGGTTCTCCACACTGAGCTGTATAGGGGCTCCCCCCACTGAGCTGTATAGGGGTTCTCCCCACTGAGCTGTATAGGGGTTCTACACACTGAGCTGTATAGTGGTTCTCCCCACTGAGCTGTATAGTGGTTCTCCCCACTGAGCTGTATAGTGGTTCTCCACACTGAGCTGTATAGGGGTTCTCCATACTGAGCTGTATAGGGGTTCTCCCCACTGAGCTGTATAGTGGTTCTCACACTGAGCTGTATAGGGGTTCTCCACACTGAGTTGTATAGGGGGTTCTCCATACTGAGCTGTATAGGGGTTCTCCCCACTGAGCTGTATAGTGGTTCTCCACACTGAGCTGTATAGGGGTTCTCCCCATGTGCAAGAAGAAGGCATCTCTCACATATGCATCATGTCTGGGGAACATGATAATTTTTTTTTTGACAATTTTCTTTTCAAACTAGTTTGAACAACATTTTCTAGCAACTGTAGTTTTTTTGCACGCTAACTTTCTCTTTTGGGTAGCATTGCTGTAGTTCACCTAATTCCAGTGTGTGACTTAACCGGTATTGGTGCAGTCATTTTGAGTCTCTGGGTCTTAAACTCAAAGAACCATATTTTCTACTGTGCTGAAACCTACGCCGAGAGGGACATTGAATAAAAAAATATACACGTGTGACTCGCCATTCCTAATTGGACAGAAAGACGGAGGGGAAAACACTAACACTGGGGTGGCAGTTCAGTGTAATGGGTAAGGAGCAGGTCTTGTAACATAAAGGTTGCAGGTTTGATTCCCAGGTTCCATTGCAAGGTACTTAACCTGCATTTCTTCAGTACATATCCAGCTGTATAAATGGATGCAGTGTAAATGCTGTGTAAAAAGTTGTCTCCATGGACAAGAGCGTCTGCTAAATGGCTGTAATATAATGTAAAAAGACTTTAGAAATGAAATTGGTTCTTGAATCATTCCCAGGGCAACGCACAAAAAGTGGGGAACATCAGAGGTACCATCAGGCAGTTTGGCAGTACAAGAGAAACAGAACAGGGAGCACGTTCTTGCCCAGTAACCTGTGATCAAACCAACGTGGAGCATATAAACTTAAAAAGGAATATCACTCGTTATGCCTCCACGCTATTACTACGGTAACAGCAAGCCAAAGTTAGTGAGGTAGATGGCATTTGAAGACCTGGGTTGGGCGGGGGGGGGCGGGGGGGGGGGGGGGGGGGGCGGGGGTCCATAATCCAGTCGGAAGAGGAAGATTTAACCCTTAACCCCGTGAGGCGTGACATCACAATAATGTGATCAGAACGCCCTTAACTGAACATTCTAATGCTAACACTACTACACACAATCACTACTGGCATTTTGAAAGCAACGGAGTTCCAGAACAACGACTTAGCATGTTGAAGAAGAAAAAAACATTGCATCTAACGAGGGCTAAGGACCACTTAAAATAACGAAACATTCACAAAAACTTGGTTCCAATCGGTGTAGCATCATCCAAAAGCTCCAGTGTAGTGCCTTACATTGTGAGGCATGTACCGCACGACTGATTTCAGCATGAAGATTTGATATATACTTTCTTCCAGATTTTACCCTGGAACTGTTTAGGTTTGTGGTCCTCAGTAATCCCAGTCCTCCATCTTTGCCTTGGTTTTTACTTATGCCCAAATTTACAGTCAAACAAAGAGCAAGACAAGAACACAGAATCAAAAAACAGAATCAGAATCATTAAAATAAAACAGGTGACGGGAACATCACCACTTATTGAAAAGGATACGTTAGATTCTGGGTGGTATTTTTCGGTTATACTGTTTTCTTTAATTCATGAGCAAGTTAACATTTCTACCGGTTCCACTTTCCTGCTGTTTTATTATTACTGATTATCATGTGGCTGTACCATATATTAATGTTTTGTATTTATATAGAGAATGTTAATTATTTTAATAATATATGAATGTTTCACATTTTCACACATTTTGACAAGTATTCATATGCAATGTATTCTATATATTCTTTTCACTATCATATACTGCTATTTCAAAAGGGCAATATCAGGTAATATAATTAACATAACATTACATAACATAACAGAACATAATGATGAGAACAGGCCATTCAGTCCAACAATGCTTGCCATTTTCCTGACTAAATCAGTGC
>CM077291.1:57929839-57987339 GCA_039654925.1 Anguilla pacifica | reverse complement strand
GGAAACATCAGCGATGCTGCACCTAATTTTTTAAAGTGAAACAGAGTGCCATATTTATGGCACCAAAAAGATTTGTTTACGTCTGGAAAAGCGTGCTCCCGAATATGCTCATCGACAAAACCCCAAAAATAAGCATATCATCCTGGGATTTTAAGTACACTACAGTAAGAGAATGTTTAGCCCACTTATTCTTATATAATCTCTTATTCAGTGTGCTAAACTTGTATACTCAATAGAAGGCAAGTGTGCTGATTTGGACATGGCCCTGGATCCAATCCTGACATTCACCTGCAGCTGCACTACACGGCCAAAAGTATGTGGACACCTGACACCCAGCGTCTCATTCAAAATTATGGGCATTAATATGGTCCTCCCTTTGCTGCTATAACAACTTCCAACTTCCAATAGCAACTCTTCAGGGAAGGCTTTATACTCAATGTTGGAGCATTGCTACAGGGATTTGCTTCCATTCAGCCAGAAGAGCATTAATCAGGTTGGGAACTGATTGGGTGATTAGGCCTGGCTCACAGTTTGCTTTATAACTGACCCCAAAGGTATTGGATGGGGTTGAGGCCAGTCAAGTTCTTCAACACCGATCTCGACAAAACCATCTCTATATGGACCCCAAAACGGGGGCGTTGTCATGCTGAAACCCGAAAGGTCCTTGCCCAAAACTGCTGGGGAAGCACAGAATCATCTAGAATGTGATTGTATGCTGCAGCATTAACATTCAGCTTCACTGGAATGAAGGGGCCTAGCCCAAACCATAAAAAACAGGCCCAGACCAAGGGTCCCCCCCCAGGAGTAGTGTTCCTCTGTCATACGGGTCATGGTTCAACAACAACAACAACCAGGAAGTGAGCTTCAAAAACAAAGGCCGGTTTCGGCCGCCTGATTCTAACACAGGCAGTTGCAGGGATGGTGGGGGGGGGGTGGACGAAGCTTTTTCGGCACGCTCCGACCTCGGCTGTACCTGTTAGCGGTCCGCGGCGGTGCAAGGCGGACGTGCGGCTCTCTGGCCTTGCATCTTCCGACGCCGTCAGTCGCCTTAAACACGACCGCCGTCGTTGCCGCATCACCGCACAACGCGCTTAACATCGTTACATCATCGGCGCCGCACCCGGAACACATTCAACAGACCGCCCTGCACACACACACGTCGCCATGTCATTTGTGCTTGCATCGGACATTCCTTTTATTCTTCCCCCCCCCCCCCCCCCCCGTGAAAAATAGTGACTATGTTTTAAACCTGATTAAAGGCGCTCGTCGTGTCCCTCTTGACGAAGGAGGGGGCTGTTGTTTTGCTGGGTAGCCATGGAAACACGCCGGGCCAAACTACCGCGCCACTTCCTGCCCAAGCCGACGCTTGTCAGCTCATTACTAATCGGGCCTTTTGGCTGGAGTGGGAGGGTCAGGGCCGCTGTTTTTCCCAATTCAATTATTATCGGGCCCTAATACAATCAGAGGAATCCGGCTCGCTTTGCACGGTTGCCGTTGGCGCAGACAGATTTTCGGTTATTGGATCAGTCCGGCGCCAACGTGACGGGAACCATTACGAAGGACGAGGGATGGAACGGCTCTACGGAGGAGAAGAGGGGGGCGCAGGGTGACCTGTCAGAAAAGCGAGCAATAAGTCTCACTTCCAACTTCTTCGTCCAGGGTCTGTCAATCAACCTCACCACCCCCACCGTCTCCTGTGATTAGTGCTTTTAGTTTACACACAGTCCATGACACCATTTTGTTCGCACACACACACACAAACCTCTAACTCTTTACTGTTATTTAGTAAAACTCACAGGAATGGTAGAGGCACCAGTTATAAGGAGATAAACTTCCAGATTTACACTGTATAATAACACTGCGTGGTCTATGCCAACGTGTTTTCCCTGTTTTTTTAAGCTTAGATAAAAGTAATGCTGCACGTGTTTACAGCGCGTGCGGTGTTCGATTGTTTGTGACTGGAGTTAAAAGCTTAAAAGTTCATTAGGCTACGTGTAGACTGACTGGTCACAGACAACGCAAAAAGGCCAGTTACCTGATCATCTTTAAACAGCGCCGATAGTGGCATTCTTTATCTGGAGATGTTCGGTGATTTTTGATGCCAGGGTGGAAACGACTCCAAAGTCAACGGTGTCGTTTTTTTCTTTTTTTTTTTTTTAGATTTGTCTGCTTAGCGCGTGCGCCAATGGTACCACTGATTGCGCGTTAATATTACTTCCCTGGACCCGACTCCAGCGCATGCAGGAAATTGGTAAATAAACGGATTAAGCGTTTGGTATCATCACTCGGACTCCTAATGAGCGCGAGCCACCACCGATCACGGGCTATGAGCGCAGACATTTCTGCCGTTCAGTCCCCTGGCGTGGGATATCTGGCAGTCACGGAAGTTTGTAAACCTGTTTTAATTATTTTTTTGTTTGTTTTAAATTTTATTTACATGGATCGAGAGGCAACAATTTAGCCCACGTGACCTGCAGATTTTCTAATCAAGAATAACAGGCACAGGAAAATATAATCAGCAGGCAAGGGCGGGTCAACCAAAACTTGGCAAACGTTGCAAAACGATGGTGACCCTCAATCACAGCCAAACATAGTATGCGCCCATATATGTGTGCAGAGTCGGCTGCCGGCTTGAACACTACGCAGTCGTTTAGGGGCCATTTTAATTGTAGAGTATTGTTGTTTATGTATCTGGAACAACTGGTTCCCCACAGGTGCAAGAGGAAGACTGACAGTGTTGCTCTTAAAGTACAGATTACTTGTTTAAGGTTATGTTTCAGATGTAAGCAAGGTAGGCTATAGGTCAGTAAAGCCACGGATGACACTCACGAGTTAAGCATGACTGAGATGTATGATAGGGCCTTCGGCTTCCATGACGATCTTGGGTCCCGTTTTTGTTCCCACCAATGCACTCCAGAACAGACGGTGTGCGTTGAATCGCATTTATTCAAAAATCAAAACGACACTTTTTTTTTCATAATCACACACGACAAAGAGCATAAAATAACTGAATCACCCATAAGTTAACGAATGAATGTATAAATTGAGTTAAACGGAGCAAAAGATGGCATGAAATTCTGTAACAGAAGATGCATACGTCACCTTAATTGACGGTATTTGAAAACGGACCGTTAAAACATTAGCCTGCACGTGGCCAAGTTCATACGAATTCATATCCGCTGGGAATGAAAGCGTCGGTTGGCGGTTATAAAACCACCCAATTTCCCTTCCTCCTTGCCGTGGCTGTCTGACGCCGGTGATATTTTTACGGCGGGTCTTCGTCCAGCAGGAAATTGAATATCGGACCAGTGGAACACTTCAGACCTCCCAGTCCAACACGGCTCAGCCCCCCAGAAAGAAAAATTCTTATACTATTTCATTACATTTCACTAATTTACCTGCAAGTCACCTACATATACATTACATCATTTACAACCTGATCGCGTTTTCAGAGCACATATTACCAATTAATCGCCTTTAATTAATAAGTCAGTCAATCAGTTAAATATACTGTTGTAGTACAGCCGCTTTACAGACTATAGTTCAAAAAACAGCCAGTTATATATAGGAAAAGTAACATTTTTTTAAAAGTCAAATAAAAAAACTCAGCTGATAAAAGATAGAAGATCTGGAAGTCATGTAATGTGAACAGAAGAAATATAGGCTAGGAAATGGATACAGAGTGTGTGTGTGTGTACATGTGTGTGTATGTGCGTGTACATGTGTATATGTGTTGTGTATGTGTGTGAACGTATGTGTATGTATGCATTTGTGTGTGTGTGTGTGTGTGTGTGTGTATGTGAGTTTGGTATGTGTGTGAACGTGTGTGTATGTGAGTTTGGTATGTGTGTGTGTGTGTGTGTGTGTATGTGAGTTTGGTATGTTTGTTTGGTATGTGTATGTGTGTGTGTGTGTGTGTGTATATGTGAGTTTGGTGTGTGTGTGTGTGCGTGTGTGTGTATATGTGAGTTTGGTATGTGTATGTGTGTGTGTGAGTTTGGTATGTGTGTGTGTGTGTGTGTGTGTGTGTGTATGTATGTGAGTTTGGTATGTGTGTGTGTGTGTATATGTGAGTTTGGTATGTGTATGCATGTGTGTATGTGTGTGTGTGTATGTCTGAGTTTGTGAATCTCCCTCCCAGCTCTAGCCGTTGAGCAGGCCCGAGCTCTTGGGGCTGGGGTCCCCGGTGAGGCTGGTGGAGGGCGGGGGGCCGGGGGAGGGCTTGGCCCCGCTCCGGCCCCCCAGGCTGTGGAGCTGCAGGGCGACCCGTCGCCCGGCAGAGAATTTGGCCCCGCAGAGAAGGCCCCTCAGGGCCCGCCGGTGCTCCCGGTGCATCAGGCAGTACAGGACGGGGTTGAGGCAGCCGTTGACCTGGGCCAGGCAGGAGGTGAGCGGGAAGACGTAGGTGTGAGCCAGGTAGAAGGCGGAGCTCCACTTCACTGCGTCCAGGTGTATGAGCAGGCCCCAGAAGGTCAGGATGTTGTTGGGCAGCCAGCAGACGCAGAAGGCCAGGATCACCACGGCGACCGAGCGGGAGACCCGGGCCCGGCGGCGACGCCCGGGGTTGCCGTGGTTACACAGGAAGCGGAGCAGCAGCAGGTAGGACAGGAGGATGACGGCGTAGGGGAGGAGGAAGCCCACCACCACCCGCAGGAGGTGGTGCAGGCCCAGCCAGAAGGTGCCGTTGGGGAAGTGGAGGAGGCACACCCGGTCGCCGCCCACGTCCGCCACCTCCGCAAAGGCCGCCCTGGGGGCGGCGGCCAGCACAGACCCCGCCCAGATGAGCGCGGCGGCCAGGCGGGCCGTGCGCTCGCCCCGCAGGCCCGCCCCCGCCCCCCCGCCCGGCGCCAGGGCGGAGGCCACACTGCAGTAGCGCGTCACGCTCATGGCGGCCAGGAAGAAGACGCTGCCGAAGAGGTTGAGCGAGGTGAGGAAGGAGGCCGCCTTGCAGGCGCAGCCGCCGAAGGGCCAGTGGTAGTCCAGCGCCGCCTCCGCCGCCCACAGCGCCATGGCCGCCGAGAACAGCAGGTCCGTCGCCGCCAGGTTCAGCACAAAGAAGTTGACGGCGCCCTTGGCGGCGGCGCCCCCTCTGGCACGGAGGAGGCACAGCACCACGGCGTTGCCCGCCAGCCCCACCGCCGAGACCGCGAAGTACACCGTAGCGACCGTGGCGCGCAACCACGGCGACCCGTCGCCGGGAGCGTACAAGTCCAGGGCGTCCGAGAGGTTGCCGGGCGTCGCCGCCGTATGGTTGCAAACTGGCCAGTCGAGGCACAGGCGCAGGGTCATGTTCAAGGGCAGCAATCTCAGGAGGTCAAACGCACTCATCTTCAAGCCAGTACCAGAGTACCTTTTACCCAGCAGGCTTTGCGAGGCAGTGAAGACCTGAGAGTTTGTGTCTTCAATGCACAGGCAAAAAAAAAAAAAAAAAAGACTAAATGTTTTTTGTTTGAGGTTCTCCTTTATTTTATTTTATTTTTTAATTTTTTGTTTTAGTAAATGCAAATCTAACCTGAAGGCGTTTCCATGAAGTTAGTGCTCCGCTTGCTAGACGGATTTTCCTTTTTATTTTTAAGTTTTTCAATGGCACACAAAATATTAACGGTAGGGCTGGGAATCAAATGATCTTCTCTGATTGGCTGGACAGCCTTAACCGTTCCCTTTGTATGTTGCAGGTTCTCCAAAATTAATCACGGACTTCCATACCTAAAACAGAAAAGATATGAATCCCTAAATTTTAGCCAAAAATATTATTTTTGAATCTTATAAGCAATGGCGGAATCCTGCAAGTTATAAATTAAATTATTTTCAACAAATTATAATTCACAGAGAGAAATGTAGCCTATCCCAAGCAACACGGTTAGATTTCAAATTTAAAAATTAGCCATCCATGCTTACTGCGGCGAGCGCACGTGCAGTAAGCCTACTGTCGCGCAATCTTATATTTTCTTGTGTGGGAGCCATTTTCAAAAATATCTTTTCTGTTTTAGCTTTCCAGTTGTACTTTTTTTTTTTCAAGAATTGATAAGTGTGTTTCAGCCCCCCCCCCCCCCCCCCCACCCAGAATCAATGCATTCATATTAAAAATTAATTGTATATTTACAAGTAAAAATATTTACATTTTACAACATTTACAAGAAATGGCTATATATGAAGGGAATAACGTAATACAATAATTTACAACAAGCTGTTAATTCATCAGACCTATAATGAATATGCCTATATAAAAGAATGTATATAAATAGCCGGCAGTAAATTATTTCACTGTTAATTTGGCTATTGCAAACGACTACATTACAGACATGGTTGGATCACACTGGAAAGATGACAGTACATCTTTCATGATGTCACAAATGAGGACCCGCTTTTCAAAGGTCGGACTTAAAACTTTCCAGCAGTATTGCAAAAAAAAAAAACGTCGCCATGGTCACAGATTCTTATAAACACATAAAACCGCAGGTGCAATTTAGTCTTACCTGGACAAATACGTTCACGTGCACTGTATAAATACATTGAAGACCAAATAAACAGTGACGTATATACTCGGTATACTTTATTATGGAAAGTTAAAAAAAAAAAAAAGATCTCCCACCTTGATTGTTGTTAACCGTTGATAAATGAACCCGTCACAAAATTATTGGTACCAGGATCTCCACCGCGCATCAGTGACTGCACTTCGAAGTTGCGGATTTCCACGACAAAACACAATTCTGCGATGCCACTTGCCCAACGCACTTCCAAAAATGCATTTACGACGCTAAAATTGACGGGACAGGAGCGATACTCACTTGTCTAGAATAAGTCGAGCGCGGATCGCCGCTAAGGTTGAGTTTGCTTGGACGCTGTGGACACTCTCACCCACACATTCGTGCACCATGGCGTAACTAATCAGCCATAAAGCGACTGCGGAATGAAGTGAATTAGGCGCGCCAAGTCGAGGTTTTATATTGGTTCGTTTCTGCCCCTCCCCTTAGGCCCTGAACCTCGATGTAGTGTCCATCGTTTTCCCTTGAGCACCTGTGTGATAACATTGTGCCACTTTCTCGAAATAATAGCCTATGCGTGTTTAAACTATATTGTCAAGCCCTTGCAACATTTAATAGCCTGATCGGATTCACATTACTGATATCTATAATTCTTTTATGACTAGTAAAAATCTGAATTCCAGATATCTCCATTTAGTCTAGTTGTAATTTAGATTAGAATATCTCCAAATTACTTCTGACTAGTCATAATTTCAATTAAAGATATCTTTAATTTAAGATATCTATTTTTTTGATATCTGAAAGTAAGATACTAGTCAAAATACAATTGTAGATATCTTAAACTGGTCCAAACTAAAGTGGAGATAATCATTAATCAATAATCATTTTGATGCGGTCAAAATGCAGTAGTAGGGTGCAGGGGGTAGCAAGAAGGTCCTGGGTTCGAATCTAGCCTGAGCCTTTCTGTGTGTTCTTGATATCAAGAATTTTAAGTCGTTATAATTTGAATTTTTGATACCAGAAATGTAATTTTAACTAGCCTATAATTAAAATGGTTTTTTTTAATATAAAGAATTACATTTGAACTAGTTGAAACAGGAATTCTTGATATCAGAAATAGAAATTGAAGTTTAACTAGCCTAGTTGTGTTTCCCCCATTCAGTTCAGTGTGCCCTTTCATTTTTGATATCAGGAATTGAATTTTAAAATTCAATTCCTGATATCAAAAATTCGAATTATAAGTAATTAAAATTGAATTCTTGACATTAAAAGCCAGTTGAATATAAGCTTAAATGGCTTGCCATACATGTGTGACATGAGTTGAATGACGATGTCTGATGCCATTATAGATATCTTTAGAAGTATGTTGACTAGTCAAAATATATTTGAAGGTATCTAGTATTATTGTTAGAACTAGCTCGTTTACAGTGGCAGATCTTGAATTAGCATTATGACTAGTCACATTGTAATCATGACTTCTCAGAATGCATTAGTAAATATCCAAAATGTAATTATGGATATTTAAGCAAAGCTATTAAATGTTAGCTATTAAAAAGGGCTTTTCATCGTCTACTTAGATTGTCACAAAAATCAACAAATAAACGCAATAAGCGACAGGTGAACCAGCGACATTTATTTGCAGATTGGCTACATTTATTCGTGGAAGCGGTTATGACACATTTATTTGTGGATCAGCTGCATTTATTAGATATTTTTTAAGGCAATAATACACGCATACGATACCAGCTGATCTCGTCGGGGGATGTGTGGCTTTAAGTCCTGGGAGAATTTGGAATGTTCTCTCCCAACAACTGATTGGTCTTAAACCAATTCGACTCCCTTAAACACTTAATCTATTGCACAGATAAATACCTGCCACACCCCACCACGCACCTCCCCAACAACACCTGGAACAATAAAAATCTAAGGTATATAGGTCCTGGTTGTCACTTCATCACAGTCCAAAAGACAGGGTGTTTTCGTACGTCCGAAACGTTTCGCGGAAACTTCTGAGGAAAACGAATCGCGTGGCAGCTAGGTAGTTTCTTAGAGATGGACGTCCGTCTGTTGGTGATCTCTGCGGTGGCAGCCTGCCTAGTATCCGGTAACTTTAATCTTACAGAATCTCCGTCTGACTGAGTTTTCTTGTTCTGGCTTCCGGGCGGCAACAGTGTTCTTAAGCAGGTGCGAGAGATAGTATGTGGGGTGCTACCCGGGTGATTACTAAACTGCGCTTCGTGTCCCGGGCAGAACGTTACCGAGACTGAACAGGGGCTTGAGCTAGCAATGTACAAAATTCAGCGCGGACATTCCGTGGTGCATGCGTGACCCGAGTTTTCTCCTCTTTTCTACACAGAATCGACTGGATGGCATACTGGTAAGCCGTCCTCCGACCGTGCACTGCAGCCACAAGTTGGCATATCTATATCTTTTTCTTAATGATCACTCCTGACCAGTGGTGACGAGCCCACCCCCCCTGCTGGCTGAACATCGCACGTCCGTCCATTTGGTGCACTCCACCAAGCTGAAAGAGGCAAAGCCATAGAGAAGGTGGGGGCAAGTCCGGTCCTGGGGGGCCGGTGTGTTTGCTGGTTTAACTCCGGTCCTGGGGGGCCGGTGTGTATGCAGGTTTAACTCCGGTCCTGGGGGGCCGGTGTGTATACAGGTTTAACTCCGGTCCTGGGGGGCCGGTGTGTTTGCAGGTTTAACTCCGGTCCTGGGGGGCCGGTGTGTATGCTGGTTTAACTCCAGTCCTGGAGGGCCAGTGTGTATGCAGGTTTAACTCCGGTCCTGGAGGGCCGGTGTGTGTGTGTGTAGGGTTTTGTTTCCACCAGTTACTCTGACTAAATGAGCTAATTGGCTGCATACACCAACACTGGTTCACTTGTAGATTGGATCACAGTGATACATTTCATTTAGGGACACAAGAACAGTCTTTTTCTCTCATTCATTCACTTATCAAGAAATGTAGGTGACATGTCAGATGGTGTAAATATTAGGGGTAATTAAATAATTAAGGGCAGAAGTTGGCATGGAGACCAGAAACAGATATGGCCCTCATTGCCCACCTCTGCCATAGAGCTACGATGGCTGAATCAAAGAGCTTCAGAAGCACTGGACTCATTAGCTTTCTTATTAACGACTTGCGTGAGAGTCCATTTTGTCTTCCTCTACTTCAGGAAAATTATCTAAATGCAAGTGTTACATTTGTTTAGAATATAAACAAAGAGGATGCAACATGTAACATATAACATGTTGTATAACATATAACATATAACATGATATTAAAGGCATACTATGCAGGATTTTTTGTTGCCAGTGTTTACAATCAAATGAGTCTCCTCCCCGGCCTACATGTCAGAGACACTCAGAAAGATAATGGATGGATAGATAAAAAGTATGTCAGCAGCAGAACTAACCCACCCTGGTGTAATATTATGGTACTAGATTGCCCTCTGGTGGCTGTCTTTGACCCTACATACACAAGACATCCAGACCGAGAAGCAGTTTCCCAGTCATTTATAAAAAAGGGACTGGTGGTGATGGAGACATCTGCAAGAGCTGGTTCTGCTTTGAGGCCTTCCAACCCACCACATAACCAGCTACACTAACAGTTTAAATTTTTTAAAACAAAAAACCTAACTTTTTAAAAAAGATATAAGAGTATACTGCAAGACGACAAGACATTAGGCAGGAAGTTAGATGCATACATATTTATTTTCACAAGCACATAAGCTAAATAATTTATACAATCAAAGCTTTACATAGAAAATGTAATTATTTGCGAAATTATACTGTCACAAAACGGAGGAACCAGCCAATATCAACACATATCTTGCAGTGACCTAGTGTATGTTGTCTGGACTACCTTAGATTAAATGCATATACTGTAAACAGATATTGTTCACGTGCAGAATTAACTGTGCAGCAAAAAAATAAAATAAAATAAAAATAATAATAAAAAGCTCACAGCACAGTTTTGATCAATTCAACAGCACGTTACTATGGCAACACTCCCAGTTTCCAGTGTGGGTGATACTGGCCAGTTTGGCTCAAATGTGGCAGTCGTGTGGAGTTCTTCAGCCAATCTGATTGGCTGAGAAGCTCCGTGTGACACTTTTGAGTCGATCAGACTAGTACCGGTAATGACGTTTACACCGATGACACAAATAACCGCACCGTGTCGCTTGGCGAGTGCAGGTCAGCGCAAGGGTAACTGATGCAAGCGTGTTGAGCGGCATGCTTGGTTTGGGCTTGCTTACTCTCTGAACATCTTTACCAGGCCTTGCACCTTAAGCCCTGGGTCTGGCCCAGATGTTTCCCTGTAAAGCATCCCTGTGACACAGCGACTCTTACCCACAGCTTCCCCAACCAGGAGTCCTCATTAAGCTGGGGGGTAAATATTCAGCTTACCTTTGCATTCCTCTCCCTCTCTCTCCTCTGTCTCTTTCCCTCTCCTCTTCTCTCTCCCTCTCCCCCTCTCTCTCCTCCTCTCCTCTCCTCTTCTCCCTCTCTCCCTCTCTCTCCTCTCTGTCTCTTCCCTCTCTTCTTACCCCCCTCTCTCCTCTCTTTTCCTCTCCTCTCTTTCTCCTTCCGTAGCAGCGCTCTCAGGCTCTCTTTGGGCCTAAGCCCTGCAGTGGTAGTTGCTGTGGATCTGGGGGTTGATCTGGCATGTGAGAGCCAGCAGGTGGCGCAGTACTCTCTCCCGGTTGGAGCGGTAGCTCTTGGTCATGGACTGGATCTTCTGCTGCGTCTGCTGCTCCACATCACAGGAGAGATCGCCCTGAGACCCCAGCACCTGAAGGAGAGAGAGAGAGAGAGGGAGGGGTGAGGAGAGAGAGAGAGAGAGAGAGAGAGAGAGGGGAAGGGGTAAGGAGAGAGGGAGGGGGGAGAAAGAGAGAGTGAGAGAGGGGGAAAGAGGAGGGGGTATAGATGTTCCCACAGACCCGCCCACTGCTCACACAGACCCCGCCCATCGCTCACACAGACCCCGCCCACTGCTCACACAGACCCCGCCCATAGCTCACACAGATCCCACCCACTGCTCACACAGACCCCGCCCACTGCTCACACAGACCCCGCCCATAGCTCACACAGATCCCACGCACTGCTCACACAGGCCCCGCCCACCACTCACTGCTCATACCGTGTGCTGTTTCTGGGCGAACTCTCTCTCTCTCTCGCTCCTGTACTGCTCGATCTCCCCCTGGGCCTCCTCCTTGGCCTGCCGCAAGCGCCGAGTCTTCCCTGGATGCGAAGACACCACTTTGCATGCTGGGATTGCTCTCAGATGAATCGCATACACCAGCGCCTCCAGGCGACTAGACTACTCAAAAAGCTTTTCCTATGGCCACTATTATTTGTTAATTTTCCGCCTGTATCAAGGGCATAATTTACGAGGGAAGAGAGGGGTTTTTACACCCCCCCCCCCCCCCCCCCCCCCCCCAATATTTTAAAACAGGCCAAATAATCACCCCAAAAATACAGCATGATGAATACTGTATTTCACATAATAAAGATGAGGATTTCACGTTTTGTGATTGGGATATACTGAATATCACCTGAGTGTTTTTCACGGAAGTCTCAGGTGCCACGGATTCTGTGACTTTCGCCTTTTTTTTGCCATATCCGTGATTTCCACCGTTTTCAGTGCTTCCCGAGATTTTTCAGCAGGTTGGGATGGCAACTGTCAATCATAACGTGGCCTGCCGTGTTGTTTGTATAGGCCTGCACAATTTAACAGCAGCCCATAGCCAAATGCTGGGAGAAACAGTGCGACAATGTACATAGATTTGGGAGTACCCTGGGATTAAGATTGCTTGCCAGTTGCTTGACCGCCCAAAACACTATTTACTGACCAGTAATCTGTAGTCATTTCACCAGAAATGATCATTTCACAGCCGTCCTTTTAAAAAAAGCATTCTTCTGGGGGGCGTGAAGGACCCCCTTAGGGGGTTGTAGTATTCGGGGTCTATGCAATTCAAGCCCCCCAATATTGAAACTAAACCGACGCCCTTGGCAGGTGTATCAGTAGTTAATCATGTAGTTTTATAATGCCGCATAATAATGAACAGTTAGTAAACCTCTATTATCCCTTATGATGAAATCTGATTGTCGTGTCGCGCCATACAACAAAAGCAATTTTAAACATTTAATAGAAACACGCAGCACATAATGCTTACAGTAAGCGACATAGGTATACATTCTATGTTATATAGTTAAATATAGCTATTTACCCACCCTTAACCTTCTAAAAATCTGTATGGAAATGGCAGTTTGTGAAATCCGATTGGTTACAGCCAGTATTATTAACCAGCATTATGTTACTAAGGGGAAAATGTACTTTGAGTAAAATATGCTCCATAAGAGCAGATTTATTAATGTTACACTGTGCAGTACTATGTGTACCGTTGGTCAGAAGAAGCAATTGAACCACTACTTAATTGGCAAAGCAAAATCAGGCCATTACTTTCGTGGTCCTCTCACTTTAAAAACCCAATTCAAATGACCCAGGTATGTTGTCCACAGCTGTTCCTTATCTGTATTTGGAATAGCCCGACCGTTATGTGACATATGTGACAGCACTGTAGCCTAAATATGACGTTGGAGAAAAAGGGTCGCGAGACCATGCGAACGTGTGTAGGTACGCAGTCGCAGACTACTGAACTGTGTACGTTCTTATACATGTCTGTGAAGCAGACTCATGATAGCAATGTAAGCGCTATTTATACTCGGCAATACTGACGTAGTTAGTCCAGCTGCAGCGCGTTTCCGAACGGTCTGAACCGAAACGGCTTCGCTCGCGCACTGCCGAGCTACTTTCAGACTACACGGTGACATCTGACGGTAGTCCTGTCCACAATTTCCTTGAGTAGGCTATATGTACCAGTAACTGATTTCCATTTGATAAAATCGTTTAATGAGTTTCCAACGTTGAAAACAACGGGTTTTTGTCAATTGCATTAGTTAGAATATGTATCTTCGGCCATCTGAATGTCGACACAAATATGGTCGAGGAGGCTCATTATTAAAATCCGAGCGCATGTATGTTTTATTTATCAATTTACTGAAATGGCCAAATCAATGAGTATGCGTTTTGGCATGACACAATTACCACTTCATTCTCACGCTAATAATCTAATGGTGAAAACCCCTTAATCGCACTTACTCTTTCTCGCATCCGACACCTTCTCGGCGGCACGTTTCTCCGCTTGCAGGAGTTGCTGAATACCCTGGGACTGGCTCGCCATTTTCGGCTTATCTTCTTTCCTCTCAGATGTTTTGCTTCGTCTCTCCTCGCGTCGCAGTTTCTGCGCACAACTCCTGGCGCTTTCTAGACTCACGCGCACGAACCAGGAATGACGACACGGCGAGCGCGCAGTCTGACGCGCTCGATGCCGTACGCTCACATTAATAATGGATGGAATCTAAAGCTTTTTAAATCTCATAATCGCAACGTCCTTCTCAGTAAAGGGGGTTAACTCACCGTCACCACTCACCTGAGGTGATGCACAGCAGCCGTTTTGCGCTGGAACACTCGCCCTGCATAAGCTTCAGCGGATGCTGTCGTTCTGTCTCGTTTGGCCCGTGTTTGCTGCTTGAACTTCATTAATTATCTGATTCATGTATGGATTTACATTCGGGAAATTTGCTGTCACTCTGGTCCAGAGTGACAAAAAAAGCATACATCACGGTTAGATCAACAAGCTGAGGTGACATCATCATCATCATCATCATCATCGGCGATCACTCGGGGTCGAGTGTGACTGTCCTCCTTCAGGGTCATTGTGGGTCTTCAGGTGGGCGAAGAGGCCGATCCTGGAACCACATATTTTGGTGCAGCGTGGGCAGGGGTGAGTGGTAGTAGTTGTGCGTGTAGTTGGGGCCTTTCTGGTGGAAGCTCTCTCCTTCCTGAGTCTGCGCTTGTCCTGTGCAGCACAGCGGAGGTCGTTGTCATAGAGTGCAGCTCCTTCACAGACTATATTTCTCCAGGTCTAAACTGACAGTGGCAATCAGTACGTAAACTTATGGCATAACTTTAAGCGCTGGAGGGATACTGAGGGTATACTGCTTTTAGAGTGAGGGCACAGTGTCAGGTGTGTCATAGACAGGTCCATTAAAGTCAGAATAAAAGCCCAGTGTTTAGGGTTACAGAGGCATATGATTCCCACCGCATCATAACAGGCACTGCTAAACCTCAACGAAGAAAAAAGAAACATTCAAGTAACATGTTAAGTTAGCAATTAATTAATTTATTTATTCATTTATTTATTTAAATCTCCAGGATTCTCCCACCCCAAAAATATAAACTCCCTCGTTTATTTCACAAAAAAAGAAAGAAAAAGGAGATAATTCCATTGACTGCATCAAAGTAATTGCTCAATAAAATCAAAGTAACAATAATAAATATGATTATATTCACTTTCATAATTATAATGGTAATAATGATTATCGTTAGAATATCGACATTCATAACAAATCTTGAGTAGAGAGGCGATTCACACTTCAATAATCACTCTGTCAATAGATATTATATTTACACTTGTCCCCTGGGTGCCCGTCTTCTTAAAAATTGACACGGGGGGGTGGGGGTAGTTCTGAGAGATAGAGGTGAGGGGCATTTATGGCTTGTCAAAGGGGGGCGAGTAACAGATTAAAATAGTGTAATTTATAGAGGGGTGGGTTTTTTGGATTTTCTGCATACAAAGAAATCACAAAGGTGGTTTGGGGGGAGGGGGTGGAAAGCTTGCAGGTAAAGCTTAGTATTACTAGATTGATCCAAAAGTTATTTATGTTTCATTTGCGTAAATTAATAAATGAATAAATATACTAATAACTAAATCATGTCCAATGTGTTTTCTCCGAGCATGTGGATGTGTGGGTCGAGGCCTGCTTCATGGATCTGGAGTCAAGTTGACGTCTATGGTAGATAAATGACTACAATGTGAATTCAAACAGAGGTTTTGGTTCAAGCCCCCTCCACCCCCGAATCCCGCCACAAAACTTTCACATACAATCAGCTCCTGCTGTTAATGACTAGATCCCTTCCACACCTTCCAAATGTCTACCCCTGGGAATGAGATCAGAGGTGTGTAAAGTGGCGGGGGTGGGGTGGGGGTGGGGGTGTATATATAATCCTCCCATGTATGTGCTGCTGGAATACACTCAAAGGGGGGAGATTGGGGGGGGGGGGGTGGGCTGATAATTACCCAGATAACCCATGCAGTGCCAGAGAAGCGGGGAAAGGGCAAAGTTTCGGGGAGCGAAACGTTATCTGAACAAAATAAACGAAATCGTTTAAATTACAGCTTGCTTCAACTCGGAAAATCATGGACGAAGTGAAGCCCATCAAATTGTAATTTTTGTTTGTGTGTGCATGTGTATGTGCTGTGCGTAGCTGTACCTAAAAGGAAGAATTAATAATAACAGGAATTGGATGACTGCAATGACAATGACTTTAAAACCTATATACAAGAGCATAACCCTCTAAAATTCACTCCCCTCAGCGTACGAGTGAAAGAGAAACAATAGAAAAAATGAAGTGTGTGTGCACCATGTGCATAGGTGTGTGTGTGTGTGTGTGTGAGTGTTTGTGTGTGTATGTATGGGTGTATGCATGGATGTATGTGTGTTTGTGTGTGTGTACAGTTTGTTTATGTGCACCATGTGCATAGGTGTGTGTGCGTGCATGTGAGTGTTTGTGTGTGTATGTATGGGTGTATGCTCGGATGTGTACATGTTTGTGTGTGTGTGTACTGTGTGTGTATGTTTGTATACAGTGTGTGTGTATGTATGTATGTATGTGTGCACGTGACCGTGCTTTTGTGTGTGTGCGCGTGTGTGACTGTGTGTGTGTGTGAAAAAGTGTGTATGTGTGTGTGTGTATGTGAGAGAGAGTGAGTGTGTATGTGTGTGTGCGAGAGAGAGTATGTGTGTGTGTGTGTGTGTGTGAAAGAGTGTGTATGTGTGTGTGTGTGTGCGAGAGAGAGTATGTGTGTGCGTAGGGTTCAGACCCAGTGTGTGTGTGTTTATGTGTGTGTGTGTGTGGGTAAGAGGCAGTCAGTCTGCTCTTGCTTGTGTGGCCTCTGTCTCTGTGAGTCTCCAGGATGGCTCCATTAGGGTCTGTGTCCCCATTGCCGAGTGTCTCTGAGTCCCTGCAGTGTTGGAGTCTCACAGTTCACCCTGTTTATTAAGAAACACTCACACACACACTCATACACACATACGCACACACATACACACATACACACACACACACACACACTCATACACACATACACACACACGCAGCAAGAGAAGGAGTAGAGAAAAACACACACGCTGTATGTACATACATAAGACATCACGCATCATCAATATGTACACACACATCCTGTATATACACAAAAGACTGCACACACACACACACTCGTGCGCGCACACACACCCAAAGTGAGAAATGAAGAGGAGACCACACACACTGTATATACACACTTAGACTGCACACGCCATTAATATGTACACACACACACACACACACACGTCCCGTATATACACTGAAGACACACGCACGCCAAGCACGCGCATTCGCTCGCTCGTTAAAAACACAAAAAAACTCAAACGACAATCTCTCTCTCTCTTCCTGCTCGCGAGCTCCACAGCAGGAGGAAGAGGAAGAAAGTACAGGAGGAAGAGGTGGCTGAGCAAGCCCAACAGCTGCTGAAAGTCCGGGGTGTACGCTGACCCCCCCCCCCCCCGCCCCGCCCCCCCCTCCACACCACTTCAGCAAAGAACCGCCCCATGGCCACGCCCCTTCCATCCACTAGGGGGCACAATAAAAGCAACAGGAAAAAAAAAACTACATCTGAGTAAAAGAAGCAAAGTATAAAAAATAAATAAATAAAGGAGAGCCCGTCCGTTCACGTAGCGTCTTTCTCCGGTCACAGGCGAGCCAAAGTGCCCTTGTCGACGGTCACCGGTTTGAGAGAGCCAGTGGGGCCCTCCCAACCCCGCCCCCACCACCGCCAAATCCACTGCACCACCCCCTCTTAAAGAAAAAAAAAAAAAAAAGAGTTCCGTTTCTCCATTGGAGTGGACAGATGGAGGGATTAAACAGAGGGAGAAAAGGGAGAGGGAAAGAGGAGTGTGTGATGCTGCAACGTCCAAATCGTTGGGGGGGTGGGTGGTGAGCGGATTAAAAAAAATGAAAAAAACCAATCCCTTTTTTATTAATCATGGTAAGATTCCACCAAAAAAAAAAAATCAAAAACAAACACGAGAACTTCCCAAATGTCCTTAGCGATTGTCACAAGAGAAGTCCTTCGGCTTGCTTCTTTCAAGGAAACAAACAAACAAAAAAAAAAACTTCCATACGTAGATATATCTTTGAACTCACTTTTTTCAGTTCCTTGTTATTGTTGTCATTATTATTATTATTACTATTATCATCATCATCAAGAAGAATAAATATTTTATCCAAAAAGCATCCTAAAGTTAATTCAGCGTCCTTACAGTAAGAGATACAACAAGGGAATCAGAAACAGCAAATAATAAATGTGTCCATCTTTCTTCCCTGGCTCCCACAGGATTCAGGGAAGCCAGACTGTTTTAAATGGATAGTGTCTTTGCAAGTCTGTTTCCCCCTCACTCAAAGAAAGACAAGAGAGTTAGAGAGTAAAAAGAGGGGGAATGAAAAAAGAGATAAAGAAACAAATAGATAGAGATATGAAGGGAAGATAAGCGTGAGGAAAGCAGAAAAGGGCTGGAGGGGTAGAAAGAGAGATGGAAACTTGTGAGAAAAGAAGGGAGAAAATAAGGAGGACGTGACCTCAGTCACCTCTTGGTTAGACAAAATGGATTTGGGAAGGAGATAAAGAAAATGAAAATAATTTTTTTCTTTTAAAATCCATCCCTCTTACCCCCTGTAGCTCTTTCTCTCTCCTTTGTTTACAGTTGTTCTATTGCCTCCGTCCAAAAGAGAACAACAGCTGAACAACGCTGCCCACTGGGGGAGCTTTTGTCTCATGCCTTATTGGCTATCGCACCATGTAGCCAATCACAGAAGCTGTTCTTCACATGCTTAATGGACCACTGCACTCTGTAGCCAATCTGAGAAGCTGTTCTTCACATGCTCAGTGAGCCACTCCTCCACGTGTGCAGAGAATGGCCAATAGTCTTAAATATCCAATTGAATATCCAACCACGAGAGTCAAAACACGCACACACACAAAAAATGGTCTTGCCAATCAGAGAGAGAGAGTCAGGGAGGGACTGCCCCTTCAATTTGAATCCTCCAATGACGTGGCTTCCTGCCGTGGGTGGGGTGGGGTGGGGTGGGGAGGGGGGGTTGATCACTGAAGCCGGAGCATCCAGTGTTCGGTGGGGATGGGAGCTGCGCTCGTGCCTTGCCCCACCTTCCCCTTCCGTCAGCCAATCGGATTGCGGTAGAGGACTCCTGCATGGAGGCCAAGCCAGTTGGGAGTCTGCCTGCACTGCATCAGCCAATCAGGTTCCAGAGTGGCCTCCACGATTCTGTGTGATTGGCTGAGGGGAGAAAAAAGGGAGACAGAAAGAGGGGGGGAGGTGTTTGTTGAAATGGTGCCCAATCATGGCTACTGATCCTGTGATAGACAGACTGACTGTCCAATGGTAGTCACCCAGTGTGTGTATAAGTCAGTGTGGCCTAATGTTGTAGTCAGTTTGTATTTAGCTCTGAGGCAACTACTTGTTTACCTGAGTCTCTCAATTCTGCATCTGAGGTATATTAATAACAATGAGTAAGTTACAATCGTTGAAACTGTGGACCCATGCTCCTGTTCATTGCGGATGACAAAATCACACAGAGTTCATATTTATTGTTTGTGGAAACTCTTGTACCCTGTAATGTAACCTTTTCACTCAGAGCCAAAGTACTTTGCAAAGTTAAAGCATTTTCTGTGCTAAGGTAGCATTAATGTATAGCCATTTTTGGATAGTCTCCTAAACAAGGTCTTCTTCACTGAGCTGGCGTACGCCACTGTAAAAACACGGGAGTCTGGTGGTGAACAACAAATCTTGCAGGGTAATCCGAGTTCCCTGCGCTGGAACCAGTTCACTTATGTATGTCTAGCATCAGGTGGGTGGCATTACTGTCCATTTAGTCAGTCACGAACTCAAAAAGCAAAAAAACATCCTGATCGGATCACAAGTTTGGAGACAAGAAGAACTAACTCAACACAACACAACGAAGAACTAAGTCAACACAACACAATGAAGAACTAACTCAACACAACACAACGAAGAACTAAGTCAACACAACACAATGAAGAACTAAGTCAACACAACACAATGAAGAACTAAGTCAACACAACACAATGAAGAACTAACTCAACACAACACAATGAAGAACTAAGTCAACACAACACAATGAAGAACTAACTCAACACAACACAATGAAGAACTGAGTCAACTTAAAATTATTCTGTGATGTAAAAGAAAATGGTGTTTGCTTCACAGTAAGTCACTGTCCAGGTCATTAGAGTGTTAAAGTGCTCTCAACAGTCTTTGTTTTATATTATCAGCTATTAGGTCTGAATTCTTTTTTTTTTCCATGTAATATGAGTTTTATCCTAAAAGAAGTACAGAAAGGTATTTCAGTAAAATCAGTCCCTTTTTTCTTCCGGCATAACTGGTAAGACTGGCATGTGTACATGCATTACATGATTTAAAAATCACTATTAAATACGTTTTATATGGCATCAAATTATCAAAAGACAAGATGGCCTACAATCAAGCAAGATATTTTTACTGAATGATAAAAAAAATAAATACTGTAATGAATATCTGATATGAATATGCTTTGTGCTTCTCCAGACAGCTGCTTGACTAGCTAGCCAGTTAGACCTGTGGCGAGTGGTTAATGGAGCGGGTCATTCTTCTAGAAAACGTGGCAGCTAATGTCTCGTTAGCAACCATAGCTAACTGATTACTATTACCTAGATGGATATAGGCTTGTGAGTTAGGTAGGTCATATGAGAATAAATGAGGTTGGAGATATATAGCTACCTCAGAATAATACTTCTGCCTAACACTAGCATCGCTGGCTTATTTAAAACTGATTGTCCAACAATTATGAATAAGGCATTTCTTAATTGCTCCATGATCCATAAATATCTACAAATATCCATATACAGTAATTGGGCTCGAATCAGCTATGAAAGCTAACTGCTCAGGATAAGCCTCAGGTTTGAGTTTTGCATCAACAGTGCAATAAAGTGAAATATATTCTATTAAACATCTAAAATCTTTATAAATCTTTCTAGTCATCTTTGCCATCTTTGTTAAAAAAATAATCTGTCCAGTTTTTATCCTTTTCAAATATAAATTCAACTCTCAGATGTTTTTTTTTTATTTTTAAAAATGTAAAAACAAAAACTTACAGGGCTTATCGTTGCATTATTGTCATTAAATCTGTTAAGTCGACATCTGCGCACTTACACACAAGACAGGAATGCCAAGCACGCGTACACCGGAACACGGAGGGAGAATCGAGGAACAGCGAAAAAACACAAACCGTGGAGAACATGAGCAGTAAAACTGCACCCTAGCGCTCTCACCACACAGCCTTTCTGAACCCAACGTGGTGAGGCACCTCTGCTCTGCGCTCCCGTGTCCAATAACCTGTCTGAAATATCTCAACTCTCCAGGCGCCGGGGAAAAAAAACCCCGCAGATTACGTACACATTAAAACAAATCATTTGCTATCACGAAATACGAGGAAACAAAAGTTCTTCTTCTGTACGACGGGATGTTTTTTACATCTTTTTTTTAACGGCTGACAAGGAGCCTCCCAGAAAATCCTCAGGGATCTAGTCTGGGAGGGGGCCATTTTTATTTTACCGCCGTCCCGAAACGTCTGAAGCGTTTCAAACGTGCTCCAGGCCCACAGGCTGTGTTTCAGTACACACCGGGCTTCGTAGAACACAGTCACACACTGCGCATCCTGCAGCGTCCCAGTCGACCAGCTAGCGCAGAAAAGGTCCTCACAATGCCATCGGGGTGTTGCGACATTGCCGTGGCATGGCAGCAACACTGTGAGGACGTTCTGTGTTAGCTGGGGGTACTGCACTGGTCATGGCATCGATCTCCTGAACCCAACCCAAGCCACGCCTGTTTCTGCCCCCTCCTCCTCCGGCAGTAAAAGGCAGCCACTCATGTCTGAGCCTTCCGTCACTCTGGATCTCCATCACTGAATTTTGAAGTCTTTAATTCTGCAAGGGTACGCAAATTCTCCTTCTTTAAAAAAAAAATATCAGAATGATTTTACGCTGTCTTCGGTTATTAATCACCGGCAGTCTCAACTAGTGATTTAGCAATCCGCCATACTGGAGGAGAGTCATCCTTCCCTGCAATCGCATCACATTAACTTTTAATTGCTTTTTAAAAAAAAAAAAAAATTAATTGCTGAATTTTTTTGTTTAAGAAAATCTCAAATAAGGCCGCTGAGAAGAATAACAAAAGAACCCTCAACAACTCCACAATCCCCAGAAGAACTCGTCAACATTGTTATTCTGGCTCTGGCTACGCAGTTCTACGCCTCTTTGAAGAGTAGGTTTTTTTTTTCTTCAAAATTCCAAGTGCTTGTTCTAAAACTCCGTTTCTTACCAGTAGTGATTGTGACATCAGCATTAGAAAGTTTGGTAAAGAGCATTCTAATCACGTTGCAATTCTACATACACACACACAAAAAAAAGGGTTAAGGAGTTCATCTGGGTCAACAATGCATGGCTGCCAGTATAGAGAATGGCGCATCCGCCATCTTAGTACCTCTTTGTCTTTTTACCTGTCCTATAGGTGAGGGAACCCTAAGGAATGGCCGACACTGCATTCAGCACAAAGCAGCGGAGTGATGCTGCAACAACCGCTCCAAACGTCTGACATGTGCGCGACTACCTCATCTGGACCTGACACCTTCCATCCAGGCTTCACCTGCTGCTGGGGGGGGGGGGGGTTCCATCATGAGGGTTGCGACCCAAACTTCACTCATCCTGGCTTTTGCCATCCAGTGCAGATCTTTCCACCGCGAGCTCGACTCCCGGAGGCGAGTCCATGTGGATTCCGATTTCCTCTGCCATTAAAAACCTTTCTCATTCTCTCAAACCTTTCCGCATTCACAGCCTGTCTTCTCTGTGCCTCCCCGGTCACGAAACCGCCTCACTGTGGCCAGCCGCACGCCAAGACTTCCCCCAAGCCCTGAAACTTCACTGAGGTTTGGTTAAAGCAGCCATTTAAACTCTCTCTCTCTCTCTCTCTCTCTCTCTCTCTCTCTCTCTCTCTCTCTCTCTCTCTCTCTCACACACACACACACACACCCGCACACACGTGCACACAGATGAATGTACCCACATAGATAGTGAGGACACATGAAACAGATCTACATTTTTTGGGGGAAAAACATGGTGTTCACAGGTTAGACCAGCCTTGGTTCTGACACTGAGAAGAGAAAGCTTTGCTCAAGTCCGACCCAGTAGAGTCCAGTCAGGGCTCCACACTAACATTTGTTCCAGGGAGCACACTTGCTCCTAAGCTGAAAAATTTAGGATGACACTAATGCCATCCCCGTTAGTAGATATGCTCCTAAATTGCTTTTCCAGTTAGCACACATCAGTTTTCAGGAGCAAATTCTCCTAAAATGTGAGCACTGTAGAGCCCTTCCAGTCCAGTAGAGTCCAGTCTGGTAGAGTCCAGTCCAGTCCAGTAGAGTCCAGTCTGGTAGAGTCCAGTCCAGTCCAGTAGAGCCCAGACTGGTAGAGTCCAGTCCAGTCTATATTCATTACTGTAAGAACATCACACAGAACCCTTAAAAACTCAGCTATTTGCCCTTGAAAATTATATGTAATGTCAATTATAGAGTAAAATATAAGGTAAGAACACGGGATAGATATTTTTTAAATGCATGCCAACATATATATTGCATATATTACAAAATATATACTTTATGGCTATATGTTTATATATGTGCAGTTAGCAAAATTACATTTTAGGATGCTAGCAATTTCATCACAAATTCTGCAACAGATGCAGAAGTGGTCATAATACATGTTTTCTAATATATGCAGTACATTTTTGACATACGTTAAAGATATATTTCCTTTCATAGCATGACTTTCAACATATATTGCACTTTTGAACATGCATTTGATATTACTATATAGGGGCCATGAAAGCACTAGGTAGTGGCGGATCAGTGTGTCATGGGGGGGGACACTGAGCAGGGCAGCGCCCCCTGCTGTAAATAGTTAAGAAATGCACCCACTGTCCCAGCTTGTTCTTTAAGATACTCAAAGGCACTGAGAGAGCCAAACCATGTGACCACGTCACCGGCCAATGGAATTCCAGAGCTGCCCTGAGCGGGACAGGAAATGGGCGGTCCCTTCTGTGCCCAGGGAATTATGGGAAATGTATGCACTTTTCCGACTGTTTGGAATGACCGTGGAATGACTTAACTGCCCAGTCCCGTTTGAGACGTAAGCCTAGTTGGAGGCAAGTAAAACTCGCGTGCTGTCTACCCTTCTTGTGTAGTTGGCGGGATGGTACTGCATTTTCCCTAAATCATCACCGGTGACTGATGGGAGTACGCCAGGAAATCTACCTACTTAAGTCACAATGAAGGGTCCGACTACCCGTCCCTCAACCTAGACACTGAGCAGAGCCCATCTGACCGTTCGAAAGAAAAGAAAAAAACAAGTGTTGGGAACAGGTGTTTTTGTTAAAAGCCCTTTTGAGATATGTGCGTATAATGTGTGTGTGTGGAGTGTGCTTCCCCCTCTCAAGTCTCCCCTCTCTCTGTCTTTGGCAGTAAAGAACGTGACTGCTTTTCTGTCTCCACGGGTAAAAGATGCGATTTTCTGGATGGCGGGGCGGAGGGTTCGGCAGGAAATCTTGAAGTTGTTTTTTTTGTTTTTTTCTGCGTGATTCGTCTCCCCCATCAGGTGTCGCTATTGAGCCACTGCCCCTCCTGCCACAGCCGGTCCTGATGCTGCCGTTGCCGAGGTTCCGGTCGCCATGGAGGGCCCTTGGTTGCCGCGGAGCTCTCCGTTCTGATTGAGATGCAGGCGGGGAGGGGGGAGGGGAGGGAGAGCCCCGTTCCAGGGGGAGCTGGTGGAGGAGACGCCCGATCCGGCCGCCACGCCCTCCCCTCCTCCCTCTCCGACTCCTCCACACATCACACTGGGGTCTGCTGGACCCAGGGAGGAATACTGTTCTTCCTAGCGAGACAGAGAGAGGGAGAGAGGGAGGGATGGAGGGACGGAGGGAGGGGGAGAGGGAGTGAGGGAGGGAGGGAGGGAGGAAAGATGGAAGGGTCAGGCAGAGGGAGGGAAGGAGTCAGAGGAATGTGGAGCGACAAATAGAAGGAGGAGGAGGAAGGAGAGAACGAAAAATAAATGGAGGAAAAGGAGAAAGAAGTAAAGGATTGGAGATTGGAGGAGCAATGGAAAGAAAGAAAGGTGAAGATAAAAAATGGGTTACAAAACAGAGAAAGATGGATCAAGAGAGACAAAGAGTACAGGAAAAAGAGAGGGAGAGGAAGGGGGAACAGAGGAGGAGGTGGAGGTAGAGGAGGGAACAGGAAAGGTGTAAAACTGAGGGTTGGAACTCACTGTTCCCTGTGGCTGAAACAGACTGAGGTGTGTCAGAGGCAGTCCTGGGGGGTCCAACAAGTCATTGGGGGCAGGGGTGGAGGGGGGGGGGAGTCAAGGGAGTCTTAAGGGTCATCAAAAAAGCCAGCGATAAGTCAGAAAGCTCAGGGACAGCAGTCAGAAATCTCTCGGGGCCTGGTTCTGGAGAGCCGTGGGGTCCGCCGGTTTTTCTGTTTCTGTTTCTGCTCTCGAGCGATCGTCTGAACCACCGACAAACTTTTGAGACGGAAACGAAAACCAGCTGCGCCGTGGCTCCCCAGGACCAAGGTTGGGGACCCCCTACTCTCGAGGACTGAGTGGGCTTTTTTTGGTGGTGGGGAGGGGGGTGGGGGTGGTGGTGAGTCCCAGGGTGTCAAACAAAAGCAGTCATCACAGTAACAACGGCTCTCTTTTACACTGTCATCTGTGAGCACAGCAACAGCACTGGCTCAGAATAATGGAAATGAAACAATGCACCTGTAGAATGTGTCCCGTGTTCTCTGTCTCGGCAAGTGGGGGGGGTGGGGGGTGGGGGGGGGCTGGGGAAGAGGGGGTCCCACAGGCCCTTTTTTTTTGGTGAGATGGACCTTCAGAGTGGCCACACAGTAGCATGCAGGTACATTAACAGGCACTAAAGGTTGCTGAGGGCTGTTCACACAGGTCCCACACATGCACGGACAGGCAAGTTCAGTTCGGAAAAAAAAAAACAATTTTAAAAAAGGAGGGACAAAAAGAAGGGTCGCCTTAGCTACATGGTACGCCAGACGGCAAGCACGAATGCCGTTGAACTGATTAAAGATGCATGTAACAGGCGTCAAGCGTGCCAAAAATGACGGAATCCAGAACCAAACCAAACCAAACCAAAGCAAAGCAAATCAAAACAACGTCCTGGCCGCCAATCAGAAATTCCACAATCACGGCTAAAGGTGATTCCTGCTTTTTTTAATAAAGGGGTGGGGGGGGGGGTTGTGGGTGGGGGGAGGGTGGTCGGGGGGGGGAGTTTCGGAATGGTGGGTGTGTGAGGGGTGGGAGCGGGCTGGGGTTGTGGGGGTGAGGTCGGCTAGTAAATTTGAGATTGGCGGATTGGGCCAAAGCTTTGATTTGGACTTTTTTTTTTTTTTTTTTGAAGTCCATTCTTACCTATGTGTGGCGGAGGGTAACGTCATTGCCAATACCAGTCTGTTGTCAGCTATTAACTAATTGTGCATGTGGTCATGTCCCGTCCAGTTCAGTGACGTCTGTATAGGAGCAGTGGGAGAAAGAGCAGTTAGGTTCATTCAGCCCAAGGAGAACCTACAGGTAACAGTACCTTCAAACACCTTTTTTGCATCGAATGTCCACGAGCACTGACTCCTCCCCCCCTCTGCTTTCTGACACTAGTGGCGAACTGCGTTTGCATCACGTCTTTTCGGGATTTTGAAGGGGGGCGACCCGCCTCGACTGTCACCAATGTGCATACCTGTCAACCCCTTGAGACTGCTTCTGCTGTTTCAAAGCTATTAAGCCCATATAAACACAGACCAAAAAAAATTGGACAGACGTTAGCCGGCATGCTAACTTTAAGTAGCACGCTGACTAGCCACAGCTAGAATAACTGTATGGATAATGAGAGTAAACAGACAATGCTTTTGGCCCTGATTTTTTCTTGATATTTGTAGCTAACCTATTCCCCCCCCCCCCATATTCTGTTGCATGATATACAGTGTATTTCCAAAGTACAGGAAAAAAACAACATTTCACAAGGGCAAGCCGTATGGGTTGACAGGTATCAATGTGTAGCTCCCGCATAAGCCCAATGTATGGCAGCCATTTTGTGCCAGAACTCTCGCTGCACATCAGCTGTGGGGTGGGGGAAAAACCCCTCTGTTTCCGATTATGTGGCACTCCGTCCATTTGAAAACATTCAAGTCTGTCACAGGGAAACTCAGGGAGTTGCAACAAATTTCTTTTTTTGGGGGGGGGGGGGGGGCGGGGGGGATCACTCAAAACCCTAAAGGGAAACTGAGCTGGTCGTGGTGGAATGCAAGGACAATGCCTGGATCTTTAGGCCCCGTTTTCTGCATGCTTGTTGGATCATTCGATGCCTCTTTAAGAACACTGAAAGCGGTAAAAACAGGTGTGCACCCGTCCCGTAACACACAGCCTGAGCTCAGCTCTATGGAAACTTGAAAGACGGGGGGGTAGAGGAAAAGAACACTTCCAGAAATATGCCTTCCCCATGCTCAAAAAACAATAAAATGTAATAAATAGATCCATAAAAAAATACAGTCACATATCAGCAAATAGAGCAGTTGGCGGGTTATAAACCAGGGTTGAGGAGAATGAAGGGGCTTAATGTGGGCCTATGGGTGAGAACAGTCAATGCAATGGGGCCCTTCTTGACACATCGGTATATGTGACTACAGTACCCATAATCCCTTTGGGTTTAAAAAAAAAACGGTGGACAGGAGCTGGACCGGCTCGCCCACTCAGATCCCTTCTCTTCCCAGTCAGAACCAGATTTTTGAAATGACAGAATGGTTTACAGCCTGACAGACTACAAATAAGTTATACAACAGGGCACAGGAACATTACAAAAAGAACATCAGACAGTGTCCCCATCCTCTTCCTCTTCCACTCAACTGAACACCCCACTCCCAAAAGCCATCAATCACTGATGAGGGGTGTGCTGGTGTCTGTGCTGATGGACAGGTAAAATGGCGGAATTTGTCATAGTGATGGGTTTAGCTACTGTATTCCCATACTTTTCCTCAAAAGGAAATTCAAGAAAATGAAACGATGCACACTGAGATTAATGAAGCTACTCACTCTGAGATAATCCAATCTACGCACACTGGGGGGATTATCCAACCTACACACTCAATTTATTCAACCTACACACTCTGAGATCATTCAACCTAAACACTGTAAGATTATCCAACTAACATCCACTGAGATTATACAACATACGCACTCCAAGATTACATAATCTATACAAGATTATCCAACCAACACACTCTGAGATTATCCAACACAGCAACCGTAATCAGGTTTGAGTGAACTCTCACAGTGTGGATTTTATTCTAACTCTAGTACGACTAGTACAACCATGCACTTTATCATAATGTGCACTGCATAAAACACAAAGCCAGGGAGTAGATGTTTAAACACTGAAGCACACACACAGAGCTATGAGTGCAGATTAAATTGCAGTGTGTGGTCATGCAGTGCCAGTTAGATTTATAGACAGACAGACAAGACGGACTCTCACCCAACTCCTCCTGTCTCATGTCTGTCCATTTATCACAGTCTCGGAGGACAGAATTTCGCTTCAAATTTTTACTGCGATGCACACACAAAACACACACACAGAGACACACACACGCAGGCTCACACACACACACACACACACACATGCATGCACGCATGCACACAAACACACACACATACAGAAATTCACATTCTAGAAATACAAATATTGGAATGCTGGGAGACGGGCATCAGACACACACACACACACACACACACACACACTCACACACAAACATCCACACACTCTCACAAATACACATACACAAACACACACACACACGCATGCATGCATGCATGCACACAAACACACATACAGAAATGGATTACATTCACACTGTGAAATACTTGTATACGGGGGGACAGGCATCAGACACACACACACACACACACACACACTCACACACACTCACACACACACACACACACACACACACACACAGAAAACAGAGTAAACATGCAGTCCCGGTAGGGTGAGGGGACGGAATGGTGTTTTGGATACGGAGATTTCCCATAATTCACCTTACTTGGGCTTAGGGAAAGCCCAGGGGATTAAGATCCGGTTAAATCTGGAGAACCTTATTTAGCCAAACCACTCACCGTCAGCAGCACCAAGCGGCGTACGCTGATGTCTATCAAAAGATAAACTATTTACAATAACGTTCCAGAACGCCCCCGTAAGCCAGCGCCTCCCAACCTCCATGCCGTCGTGCGAGGTCAGGTGTGCCGCGTGAAAAAATCTCTCCAAAACATTTAAAAGATCAAGTGACTTTAAAATTTTAAATTGAAAAAATCTCATCCACAAAAGCCAAAATATATCTCATTAAAAGGCATACTCCCAAAAGAACAACCAGGCCCGTTAATGCTTCACATCAGCGACGGCACGTCAGTACGCTACGAGAGTCAGTAAATTTACAAAGTGAGGTCGCGGGAGGAAAAGGTTGGGAAGCGCTTCCCTAAGAGACAAGCATCAAACTCAACTGCAGTGCGGAAGCTGAGGTGCTTACGGAAGGCCAGAGCTAAACCGCACATGCAGGAGTGCATGTGCATGTAGCACAAATTTAACGGTGGCTTTGTATTGCCCTGAGCCCACACAGACAGAATGTTAATAAAGGGCATCTAGGGGTTTGTGGGTATGGGGCTACAAAACAGGTAACAAGGGGAGTAAAACGCAGTTTATTATTACAAGAAATGCACACTCGAGTCGTTACCATAAATTCATAATGTTGTGTGCTTCCCTTATCCCTTTCGCATTTCTTCAGAGCGACACAGTACTACAGGAGAGCTTACACCCTACACCTGCACATAGTATTACAGGACAGTCAGTGACTATTTCACACCCTACAGTCCACACACAGTACTACAGGAGAGCCAGTGACTATCTTACACCCTACACCTGCACATAGTATTACAGGACAGTCAGTGACTATTTCACACCCTACAGTCCACACACAGTACTACAGGAGAGCCAGTGACTATCTTACACCCTACACCTGCACATAGTATTACAGGACAGTCAGTGACTATTTCACACCCTACAGTCCACACACAGTACTACAGGAGAGCCAGTGACTATTTTACACTCGACAGGCCGCACAGTACGACAGGAGAGCCGGTGACTATTTTACACCCTACAGTCCACACACAGTACTACAGGAGAGCCAGTGACTATTTTACACCCTACAGGCCACACAGTACTACAGGAGAGCCAGTCACTATTTTACATCCTACCGTCCACACAGTACTACAGGAGAGCCAATGACTCTTTTAAACCCTACATCCGCATACAGTACTACAGGAGAGCCAGTGACTATTTTACATCCGACAGGCCACACAGTACTACAGGAGAGCCAGTGACTATTTTACACCCGACAGGCCACACAGTACTACAGGGGAGCCGGGGAATATTTTACACCCGACAGGCCACACAGTGTACTGAAGGAAGAGGGCTACTGCTGATTGGAGGAGATACGTGTCTCTTTGGAGATCCTGGGGGTTAATTAAATGGTTTGTGTTCAGAGAAGTGAGCTCAGATTTCAATAAATAAGGCATAATGACAGGGGAGTTGTGGGTGAGTGTGTGTGTGTGTATGTGTGTGATTGAGGGTGATTGTGTGTGTGTCATTGTGTGCATGTGATTATGTGTGTGTGATTGTGTCGGTTTGCGAGTGCATATGTGTACATTGAGTTCGGTCAGTCAGTCATTTAGTCTACGAGAAGACAGTACTTTCAGTCTTAGAGGGCCCAGTTGTGTCTGTCAAGTGTGCGTGCGTGCATGTGTGTGCGCGCATGTGTGTGTGTGCGTGTGTGTGTGTCCACATGCGTCTATATTTTTTGACCCAGTCTCTGTTCCTGTCTTTCTGTCTGCTCGTCAGAGCACATTTTAGAACGTGTCTGCATTATGTGTCTATGTTTGTGCGAGTGTGTGTGTTTGTGCGCGCATGCAGGTGTGTATGTGTGTGTCAGACAGTTTCAAAGGAAAGAATGTGTACTGGAGGACATCGCAAATTTTATTTAACCTGCCCCCCCAGCCCCCACCTCATTTTTAATGCCAAAATTTATTTCAAATGGAAAGAAACAGAAGGATGGAAGACAGATGGAGAGCTTGCATAGCAAGTAGTTTAAACGTTGTTGAGCTAACAAAAAAGAATAATAACTGAAATTAAGAACAACAAAAAGTACTCAAAAAAAAACTACACACTGGAGTACCACTAGTTGGAACACCGATGTCTGAGAGACACTAGCTTAACTGCAAAGCATTATGGGAAGCCTCCGCATCTGTCCGTCTGTATAGGAGTCAGTGTGTCAGTCAGGGCCCTCTTTTCCCGTGTCCCGCCCACTTCGACAGTCCTGGCTCCGCCCCTTTTCACCCCACCCCCCAGGCCGCAGTAGATCCGGAATCTTCCGAGAATTTTGTGTGTAAATATTTTAGCTCCAGAGTGACAGACGCAAAAATAAACATGCTCACAGGTTCCGCAATTAGGGTATAACGTGAAGCCAATAAAGTTATGCTACCATAGAAAAAAATACCCCAAAAATAAATAAAGAAATTGTGTTTTGCCCAGTTGCAGCTTTTGCAGTGTTGTAGAGTGGTTGATTACTTTTCACAAAGATTGATTCAGCAGCTTCACAGGACAGAAACGAGAGCTAAAAAAAATGTCCCGGTCCGGTCTGCTGGCTAGGCCAGTCAATTGGTCGGTTGGTCGGTTGGTCAGTCAGTTGGGCGCGAGTGTGGGTAAGAGTCGGTTGTTTGTTCGTTCGGTGGGTCAGTCAGTCATGGGTCGGTTGGGTGTGTGAGCGAGAGTCGGTGTGTGGCGGGGGGGGGGGGGGGGGGGTGGGGTGTGACAGACATGGCTGCGTGTGTGCGTTGAGCTTGCGGCGGCATGGTGGGGGGGGGATCACAGATGGACTGATTGGGGTATTACCTTTGTATTCGGGATGGGACGGGTGCGAAGCGGGGCTGCACTAGGATGGACTGAGGCCTCCCCTAAGAGAAATCACCGTATCTCGTAAACACAAAGAGGAAAGACAAGAGGGACGGGGGTGTGTGTGTCTGTGCAGGAGAAGACATGGGAACAGTGGAGGGGGGGGGTGGGGGGGGTGGTGGTGGTGTGCGGGTTGTTAAATAACCCAGCGGTAAGCACGCTCACGCACACGAAACGCACGCACAGGACGCTAAGAGAAGCCGCACACGCTCACTAAAGAATACAGCCGTAGCGTCACGACCATGCCGCAGCTCCCCCCCCCCCAACACACACAGAGCCGGCCTACCGGCCAATCAGAAAGCAGCCATGCCAAGGAAAGGGGGAGGAGCCAGGGGGGAAATGAGGCTGAGGGTGTCACGTGACGAGCGGTGCGGAAAGCGGGCATTTCCCCCCGCCCCCCCCACCCCCCTCGAGCGCATGCAGTCCGCATGCTCTGCTGCTTAAGAACACTGTGGTCGGATGGCTCCCCCTCAGTCTCTCTCTCTCTGGTCAGAGGTGTCAGAGGTCAAGGGTCAGAGGTCATGGTGATAAAGACATGCCGAGGTGGGGCTGCACGGACGCGGGCGGGCGATCGCACATGGAGCGTTCTCTCGGGTAACAGACAGAGAGAGAGAGTGAGAGAGAGAGACAGGGAGAGAGGGAGAGAGGGACAGGGAGATGTGCAAACACCAGCAGAGAGAGAAAGAGAGAAAGAGAGCGAGAGCATGAGGGGAAGACAGAGAAACAGTCAACTAAGACGCAAACGAACAAGTAAAACTGACGATTCAAAACAGAAACCCAGCTCACAGACACATATAAAACCAAACTCACAGAGACGTAGAAAATCAAACTCACAGGCACATATAAAACCAAACTCACAGACACATAAAAAACAAACTCAGCAACTGTATCAATAACATAAAAAACAAAACAAACTCACAGACACATAAAAAACAAACCAAACTCACAGACACATATAAAACAAACCAAACACAGACACATAAAAAACAACCCAAACTCACAGACACATATAAAACAAACCAAACACAGACACATAAAAAACAACCCAAACTGACAGACAAATATAAAACCAACCAAACTCAGACACATATAAAACAAACCAAACTCAGGCACATAAAAAACAAACCAAACTCAGAGACACATTGAAAAACCAACCCGAGCTCACAGACACGTCAAAACAGAAACACTTGCATTTTCAAAATATGAAATGAAAAGGCACACCGACACATTCGATCATATGACATAAAACAGACGCAGAACCAGAGAATGCAATGAAACACGGGGGTGGTCGGGGTCTAAATTTGCAGGGCGTACACAGAACGGACAGACTTAAAGGACAGCAAGACCAAAACTCACAGGCCTAAACAGCAGACGACACCCTGCCGATGTTCTAACACACACCTGGCTAAATCTCCCAGAATGCAGTGTGGCTTTCTCCTTCAGAGAGCATTTTATCGTGAGCAAAATGTCCTCACCTACTCACGGCAATATTCAGTAAGATTTTCTGGGTTTTCAGAATGATATGAAAGCATCGCGGCTCAAAAATCTGAATTACGAGAGGCAAAATAACTGAAAAATAATAAGAAACGAATTAATTGCTCAGCAACGAATTCTAGATGTGGACTCTAGATCTCTGTGCAAATAGAGATCTTTTAAAAAAAGACAGACCTGAAGATTATACGGTGGAGTTGCATACAGTAGTCGGGTGTTAGTCTGGATATGCACACTCTCTCTCTCTCTCTCTCTCTCTCTCTCGCTCCCTATAACACACACACACACACACACACAGGTACATACTCACAGAAGCATGTGCACTTGTGTAGCTGTAGCTCAGTAAACACACTCCTCCTCACACCACACTCGTTGTTGACTCTTAGGGAATCTTTCTATGTCAAGCTTAAAAAATATACTCATATATAATATACTATACATATGAACAATATTTTTAAATCCAGTTTGTGGAAAGGACAGACAAAATCATTACAAGAAAGGCACACATGAATCAAGAGACCACGTTGGCCTCTGTCTGGACTACAATCTTTTCTTTTTAGTGATGTAGTGTGTGACCTTTAACCCCCCCTCTCCCCCGCAGTGGCACGATGACCAAAGAGGAAGTAGCTTCTGCCTGGGGTCACGCCCACATCGTGGAAGCACTGGCCACACCTCCAATCCCACCCCTTTTGCTCCACATCAGTGATCCGGATGCAATCCCACATATCCTGGCTGTCTGGCAGCGAAGGTGGCAAGGAGATGGATTTAATCCCGCCCATTTTTGGGGCGGGGGGGAGGTAAAGTCCCTTTGATGTGGCGCTGACTCTCGCCACACGCCGGCAGCGGTTCAGCCATGCCAACGAGGCCAGGGAGGGCCTGCCACTGAAAGGGGTGGAGCCCGAAGAAGGGGTTGGGGCTGCGAGATGGATGATGGGAAAATGAGGCCAAGCAACTCATTCAGGACCCAATGGCACAGGCCTTGGGAGGGGGGAAGAGGAGGAGCCTGATCTTGGAAGTGGTCCAATCAGATCATCTAAGAGGAGAGGCACGTGCACACCCAAACGCAGACAGACGGGTGGGTGGACGCATAGACAGACAGACAAGGACAGGGAGACGGTTCTGGGTGGTTCGGAAAAAACGAGACAGACAATCTCACACACGCACGCGGGCAGTCGCACTGACAGAAAGAGGTAGCAGACACAGCAGAAGCTCTCTGAAAACAATATTTACAAACACGGCAAGAGAAGGACGGAGACAGACGGGCACAGAGAGACAGGGAGACAGACAGACAGGAGGACAGACCTGATCAGCGAACATTCTGGGCTTGATTTCAGGCATGCCACTCCCTCTGAGCTCGTCTTCCACAGCCATTAGCCTAGGATCAGGAGAGACGGGGATTAGCACCGATACACCAACATCCTGTCCCAAACCATCCCATCCCGAACCATCCCAAACTATCCCATCCCAAACCATCCCATACCAACCCAAACCATCCCAAACTATCCCATCCCATCCCAAACCATCTCAAACCATCCCAAACCATCCCGAACCATCCCAAACTATCCCATCCCACCCCAAACTATCCCATACCATCCCAAACCATCCCAAACCATCCCAGACTAACCCATACCATCCCAAACCATCCCAAATCATCTCAAACCATCCCATCCCATCCAGAACCATCCCAAACTATCCCATCCAATCCCAAACCATCCCATACCATCCTGAACCATCCCAAACTATTCCATCCCATCCCAAACCATCTCAAACCATCCCATCCCATCCAGAACCATCCCAAACTATCCCATCCTATCCCAAACCATCCAAAACCATACCAACCCGAACCATCCCAAACTATCCCATCCCGAACCATCCCATACCAACCCGAACCATCCCAAACTATCCCATCCCAAACCATCCCATACCATCCCGAACCATCCCAAACTATCCCATCCCATCCCAAACCATCTCAAAGCATCCCATACCATCCAGAACCATCCCAAACTATCCCACCCTATCCCAAACCATCTCAAACCATCCCATACCATCCCGAACCATCCCAAACTATCCCATCCCATCCCAAACCATCTCAAAGCATCCCATACCATCCCGAACCATCCCAAACTATCCCATCCTATCCCAAACCATCCCATACCATCCTGAACCATCCCAAACTATCCCATCCTATCCCAAACCATCTCAAACCATCCCATCCCATCCCAAACCATCCCAAACCATCCCATCCATCCCATACCATCCCAAACCATCCCAAACCATCCCATACCATCCAAAACCATCCTAAACCATCCCATCCCATACGTCCCAAACTATCACATATCATCCCATCCCAAACCATCCCATTTCATACCATCCCATCCCATACCATCCCAAACCATCCAATCCCATCCCAAACCATCACATATCATCCCATCCAATCCCACACCATACCATCCCATACCATCCCAAACCATCCCATCCATCCCATACCATCCCATCCAAAACCATCCCATCCCATACCATCCCATCCATCCCATACCATACCATCCCAAACCATCCAATCCCATCCCAAACATCCCATCCATCCCATACCATCCTATCCCATCCCAAACCATCCCATCCCATCCCAAACCATCCCAAACCACCCCATCCCACCCCATCCCATACCATCCCAAACCATCCCATACTATTCCATCCCAAACCACACTGGCTCTCACTGAGGGAGGGGGGGGGGAGTGAGAGAGGGGAGGAAGAGGAAGAGAGAAAGAGAGGGAAAGAGAGAGAGATAGGTTAATACAATGGCTAGGCTGACTATTCCATTAGTGTAAGATTCCTCCCATACAGAAAGATTGGGAGGTACCCACTTAACGCAGCCTGGAGGGCTGGACTTCCTGACTGATGCAGATACAGAGAGTGGGTGGGGCTTGCTGACTGACGCTGTCACAGAAAGGGGGTGGGGCTTGTGAAACGTGAGATCAACCGTGCCTCCGATATGGTGGAAAATGTCTGGATTAGCCTTGGCTAATCCAAAATTAGCGCATGTGCGTCACACGACCCTGGAATGGAACAGAAATAGAATTTCATGGAAACTGAAATCCTCTTTTCTCCAGGGACCAGATTTGAGAGTTTCCATTTTTAGATCTGTTTTTTTCTACTCCTGTTTTTCAGATGTTGGCAGGCCCCCGCCCCCCCCCCCAGCACCCCGTGATGGCATCCTCAAAAGCAGCCAGCCGAACAGAGTGTATCCGGATCATTACCCCCTCTGCTGCCGTTCTGTTCACAGGGGGTCCCACTGCCATTTTGGGAAGGGGGGTGGGGGGGGTTGTTTTGTGCATATGTTCAGTCATCCGTGCTAGGGCCTCCTCAGGGCGACTCTTGCTGGGGAGCGGTAGCGGCTTTTGAGACCGTTTCCCGCGTCCGTACCAGCTTCATCCACCTCAAACTGCCTCGGCACGGCGCGCTAACAGAGGGGGCGGGGCTTGCTGACTGATGCTGCCACAGGGGGGAGGGGATTGGGGGGCGGGGCTTGCTGACTGATGCTGCCACGGGGGGGGGGATTGGGGGGCGGGGCTTGCTGACTCGTAGACTCTTTGAGTGACATCAGAGGCCCCTCATGCAACCTGACCAATCAAATTTAGAGGACGGGATAGCGGACGGGAACAGACATTTCCCCACTTTCTTTCTTTAACCAAAGAAATATGAAGGAAGTGGAAAAAAAATGTGTAGAATAATATCTAAGATCGAAAATAAATGATGTTCCTGCAGCAATTTACTGAACTGTCAAATCAAAGACAGGGCTTAGCACAATCAACACTTTAACACTTTTTTTCTCCATTTAATTTTTGTCGAATGTCTAGTTGTGAGGATGCAGCCACATCAACGTGTGTTCAATACAACCGGGGTGCAGGGAATGGCTTAATTGCCGCTTCATTTTGACCAATCATTAACCGTCCATGTTTCATGTAAACGACAGTTTGAAAGGCATATCTGTAACCCCACTGTATGCCAGCATGCTATAGACTCCCTATCTGTTATTTATTACTGTTACCGGTTGATTGTGTCACTGAAGAGTCAAAAGAAATGCCCAAAGATCAAAAATAACACTGGGTGCTGTAAACTGCATGCTAGAGCACCACCATCAGGTGACTGAAGTTGGGTGATGTCACACACGTTTTTCACGATCTCTAATGCCGGGTACAGGAAGTCGAAAACCTCAGGTCGCTAGTTTAGTCGATGGCATCATTACAATAATTTTTTTTTGAAAATATAAACCGCACTGTTTTTCATTTCAAATCACTAAAATCAAAACAATACCTTCACTGCCGCGGTTTAGTGATTCACAACATGTTGCATTCGCCGTGTTGATATATAACATTGGTAATAAAAAATGAAAAAATCCACAGGTGAGGTTTTCAAACATTCGTATTTGCGTGTTTTATTCCAGTAATAGGTTTACAGTCACGTGTTCTTTCACAAGTTAAAGGAAGTAAAGAATCCAAAATACAAAGAGACATTTTTTTTTTCACGCGACGCAGCAATATTTCAAAACCAATGACAGTGTCATAAACGCATCACAGCATCACATGACCAAAGAAATGTAGAAGGAAAAAAAAAAAAGCTTGAGCAACACTTTTACTGGAGTGCTGTGTTACCATTACAGTGCCGTGTTGCCGTGTTACCGTTACCATGCCGCGTTGCCGTGTTACCGTTAGAAAACAGTTATAACTCCACAGCCGGGAATCGGACCAGATCAGGAGCTGGCTGCAGAATTTTGCATCCGCTGTCATAGAGGTCAAAGGTTAGAAACATAAAAGGTTAACCCTTTTTTTTTTTTTTAAAGAGCAGGGGCCGACTCCATTTCAGGTCAACAAACGCATGGAATTAATTTAAATTCAAACAGTTAAGCGAGAAATCCATATAGAATATTGATGACAGTTTATTTTCCGATTCATTAACTAAATTTCAGTTTGTTTCTGGAGCTGAAACAGAAGTGACCCCCCAAACAGTAAAGTAAAGTGCTACTGGGAACATTCTGGAAATGCTGCATCACAGCTGGTTCTCGAACCTTAGACCCGGTGTGGCAGAGGAGCACAGCTTTACAAGGGCACTGAGGGCAAGTGAAACCTAGAGAGCAGTTCCCAAATGACTTCTAAAAAACCCACAACTGACAGCCTAGTCAAGCTCACCTTAAACATAAAAAAACAAAACAATAAACTCAAATATTTTTAAATCATTTCTGATAATGTGTATGTCAAATATACTTTTCAGTCACTTTCATACACAAATGCTATATAATAGGAGATAAAAGACAACCCCAATGCACTTCAGCATAAATAAATTAATATTGCACCAATTATATTATTAACAGTTAAGTCCATAACTTCTAATTCAAGACAAAGCAATAATCAAATAAAATGTATTGTTCAGGCCACTACTACATATATTAGCTACTATGTGTGTGGGCGTAAGTGCGCACATGCGTGTGAGTGTGTGTGTGTGCACGAGTGAGTGCGTGAGCTTATATGCACGAATACAAGTCATTTATATGAACACATCACCTCACGGCGCAGAAAAGCATTTGACATTCACGAACTGCTTCACTTCCTCACACACATCAAGGCCGGAAACACGCCTCTTGCCACATACAAACATGGGTCGACACCTCCTGATACCTGTACAATATTCACTGACAAACAGAATATATACACAGGCTATGTTTAACGGATTTGACACCGAGAGGTTATGGGATCGCAGGCCATCCGCTGCGCCTCGCCAGCGGGTTGTTTGTTTGAAACCCTTCGATTGCCGCGATTCTGGTTTTTGGAAAAAATAAATAAATAAATGAATGAATAAATGTTGCTTCTAGAGTGCAGCAAAAAAGTGGGGGGGGAAAAAAAAACCTCTGCAGAAAATTTCCCATGAGTCTTTGAGGCGTTGCGGGTGCTGCGTTTTGGGGAGTAAAAGACGGGTTCATCCCAGGACAGGCACGCCTGTGCTGAAGGGGGGTGGGGGGGGGTGGAATTGGGGGCGGTGGGTGGTGCCGTCGAAAATTCTGCGTCCCGTGATAACGGGAACGGTTGCCATGGACACGGATCCTGGAAGCTACCGCACGCTCGGCGCCTCAAAGCAGCCGGCTCTGCCCCTGTTGCCATGGTTACTGAGTGCCCCTCAACTGCGAGTGGTGGATGGAAAAAGAAGGAAAGGAAAAAAAAAAAAAACAGAGGATGGCAGCACAGCCCAAATAAAAACGCTCCCCAACCGTACGGCAACGATAGCGCACCGCGGAGCTCTCCATCGACAGCCGCGCGACACACACACACACACTCACACACTCACACACACACACTCACACACTCACACACACGCACACACACTCACACACTCACCCACACACACACACACACATATACACACATATACACACACACACACACACACACACACACACACACTCACACACTCACACACACACACACACATATACACACATACACACACACTCACACACACTCTCACACACTCACACACACACACACACCCTTCTCTCAGCTCCGAACGGCTAAGGTTCATAAAGTGTTCACCCGTCACACAGGCAGGGAAAAAAACGACCGTTTGTTCGGCTTCAACGCAAAATTATGGCTTCAAAATGGCTGCTATGGTGCTGTAATCATGTCAATAGGAGGTGAGGGGGGAAGGGGGGGAGGGGGGGGGTTACTGAGAATTCTGTCATAAATAAACCAGTAAATGCAGAATGCGTCGCTTCTACGAATGCACTTCCACCCCAGTGAGGTGTAAGGCAGCGGTGTCATCCCACGAAGAGTCCCAGAATGCACCTGTCTGCCTAGCTGTCATTGGTATTTGTCAGATGTGTGTGAGCGTGCGTGTGTGCGTGTTTGTGTGTGTGCGCTGGTGTGAGCGTGTGTGTGTGTGTGTGTGTGTGTGTGTGAGAGTGTATGCGTGTTTGTATGTGTTTATGTATGCATCTGTGTGAGTGTGTGTGTGTGTGTGTTTTCTGGAATACTGCTAGCACAAACACAGCCACAGGCTGCACGTACACAGGCCAAGTGTCAGGCACCAATCTGTGCGGATTCTGCAGCAGTGACCCCATTGCCAAGCGCTTTATTCATCATGCTTTTACACACACACGCACACACACACTCACAAAGTCGCAGCACGACCGCTGAACAAACCCGGGCGAGCGAGAGTTTTCTGTGTTCTTCTCGCATCGTTCTCGCAGCCTTTTTCTTCCCAGAGCAATAAGACGAGCGCGGAGAACCGCGGGCGGCTTCTCCTTTTAGCCACGGGGAGAGACGGGCTTCAAACCATGAGTCATTTCTTTCATTGCACTTTCGGCGCTCGATGAAAAAAAGAAAAGAAAAAAAAAAAACCCACCTCGTTTCTTTTCCCCTGCAGGAAAAAGAAAAGAAAAAAAGAAAAAAAAAAAAACTAAAGCCGAGACCGCGAAGAAGCAGAGGCTCGGTTACCGCGGCAACCGCGCTCCGACGCGGAGGTCTGTGCCGACGGCGGGTTCGTCTCACCGACGCCTCTTGGCCGCGAATCAAAATATAAAATAAAACGAAACTCGACTTCTCGTCACAGCGCCGAAGGCGCCTCTTCAAACCTTTAACCGCTTTATCCCGGGCGAGTCACCCAACGGCGGTTTTCGAATCCATTTCCCACGACTTAAAATGGCCGCTCAAACCGCGAACTGGACGGAAGCGTGGTCCTTCCCATCGATCGCGCCGCAGGACACGAGCGCGGTGTTCGAGCGATCCGACAGAGCGCGCTTCAGTACGGCGCTCCAGAGTAGTATTGAAAGTGTGCATCTTACGTCGCTGTCAAAATTGTGGAATAACAGATTCTCGCGAAGGTTGCAGCACATTTTTTAACGGTGTGCGTCAGACACGGCGGGGTACCTGCCGACGCCGACCGCGCGACTGATATTGCTTCGGCCCAAGGTCGCGCGTAGTCATGGCGATTAGGGATAGCGACACCGCCGGGGCTGACGTGCTGCAGACGGCCACAAGGGGGCGACGCAGGACAGTACTGAAAGACTGAGCGGAAGACAGCACAAATCCAAGAAGGCAGCTCCGTCCTGTTGTTACCTGCTGTGGCGCCCCCTCGCTGCCAGGCCTGACACTGCAGCTCAGGCTTGCGTTGCGTTAAGAATCGCAGGTGACAAACATTTTGGACGCGACGTCGCGCGGAATCGATTTCGCGTAGCTCGAAGCGTACCGCGGTCACGTACATGTGTTTCCAGCCTGAGGGTGAAGCCACACGTTCTCCGACGAGAAGCGAATTTGCAATCGCCTCCCGTTCAGTTTCAACGACAGTCGACTCTTCGTATCCGCAAGGCAGCGAAGCGACCGGATAGGACAGGAGAATGCGGCACGACAACCAATCAGATCAAAGATCCAACTGTCTCCAATTTCAAGTTTTATGTCTCCATTCCTCGCGGTTCTGTTGAGGAGGACTCGTTGATTATTGCTGTGTGAGGTATGCGTGGGAAGAGCTGCATACTTCTGGCATCGAGCTGAATTTCTCAGCGCCCGATGCGTTCACTTCACTGAAACACGTCGTGAAAATGCACCACTGACGGTCATATTTGCACCATATCACCACAGACGCACGGTCCCAGACTGTATATTGGACAAGCAGCCTATAGTCATATGTCTATTGCTCTATGTTTAATAGGTAGCAAGTGCACCAATGTAAAATTTCACAGATGATGAATCTCATCTGCTTTTGAAATAAACCTTTCCAAATAAACACTGGGTGTGTCACTGAATTGTCACCAAAACAAATTAAAATAAATGTCTAGGCAGCTATTTGAACCCACAGCCCAAATAAAGGGTTGTAAACACGTACATCCTTCTAGGCTCCACAAAAAATTATCCGAACACAAGTCACAACAAAACCTTAAAAAAAATCCTAAATGAACACACTTTGCGTGATGAGTCTTTTGAGAAGGTTGACAAGATGGCACCCGGAAAGTTAACTACTGAGGTGGGAAAGCACCGGGACCCCGCACTTACTGCTTTCATAAAGACAGCCTTTCATAAAGTGCACCTTTTATAAAGACAGCCTAAAAAAAGAAAAGGCTTGGGTTGAAGTCGCCACGGCTGTTTCAGCAGGCACTGCACAATGTAGCTGGTTTAATCAATTTATCAATGAAATAATTAATAAGGGAAATGGGTCACTCCACTCCACCTTCTGTCCATTTATTGCCCCAATAAATCCCCAATCTTTGCTGAATTTCGCACAGTCAAAAATGAAGACCCGTGATTGGTCGGAAACCAGGAAGCGGCTGGTGCATGAAAGTCGACCAGCAGGAAGTTAGGCTTTGTTTTGGGGGGGAATGAATAAAGAACACGCAGGGTGCGTGTGCACGGAGTCAGCCTGCTTGGCTCTGATGGAAAAGAGCCCCCCCCCCCGCCCCCCCCGCCGTTTGGGATTACCTGTTGATTATCCCTTTGATCTGGGAGTCCTTCTCCACCTGCTGCTGGCGGAGCCTGCGCTCGCTGTCCTCCAGCCGGTTCTGGTACTGCAGCAGGATCTTGCTGGTCTGCTGCTCCTGACTCATCAGGCGTCTCTCGTACTCATCCAGCTTGCGGTGTGACATCATCAGCCGCTCCTTCAGGGAGTGGATCTCCTCCTCGTACTCCCGCACCTGAGGGGGGGGGGGGGGGGAGAGGGGAGGGAGGGGGGGAGGAGAGGGACAGAAAGAGGGAGAGAGAGAGGAGGAAGAGAGAGAGGAAGGAGGGTAAGACAAAAGTAGGGAGGGAGAGAGAGAAGGAAGGCGGGAGGAGGATGAGAGAGATGGAAGGACGGAGAGAAAGAGGGAGGGAGGTAAGAGGAAAGAGAGGGTGCAAGAAAAGAAGGGAGAGAGAAAGAAATGGAGTGAGGAGGGAGAGCGAAAGAGAGAGTGAAAGAGAGGGAGAGAGAGATGGATGAGGGGAAGATTGACAGACAGAGACAGAGGACAGGAAGAGAGGGAGGCAGAGGGAAGTTGCTCAATCATGAATTCTGATTCACAGAAAATCCACCGCTGAGCATGCTATCGTTCGAGCCATCCAGCGCAATCGGCGTAGCCCTGCCACTCCATCAATCAAGCCAACCTAACAGGCTTCATTTATTTATTTATTTATCGACTTCATTTATGGGTTTATTTGTGAGGGACAAGCACAGAAAGCACTGACGATTGCTAATGTGCTGTCTGATGCACTGTGCCCACACTTCCAGCCAAAGCTCATTTCCAACACCAGTCCCTCGGTGGGCAAAGACGGCCCACGCAAGTCAATAAAATTAACCGATATTTTACAACGTTAAAGCAACGTTAAAACTACATTAACAACCGAATTAAAACAGCATGAACAAAATGTAATTCAGTGACATTGTAATTACATCATAAATTACTAGTGGTAGCAGAGTGAGAATTATTAATTGTTATCGGTCCCCGATGCCACTGTGTCTGCAGGCCACACATTCCCTTGATCCCATCATGACAGCAGGACAGTCGGTACACATCGATTAAGAGCAGAATGGCAGCCAGGAATGAGGGAACACTCAGGTCTGAGTACTAGTGAGGCGACTCGTGGCACAGACTGTAGAGCACTGACCACCTCCTCATTACAAGCCGCACCATCTGAATCCTCCGTCATATCCTGTCTCTCCTGCCCCTTTCGCTACCCCTTCCTTCCTGTCTCTCTACATGGTCCAGTCCAATAAATCTGAAAAAGCCAGAAAAAATATATATTTAAACTAAAAAAAAAAAGGCCAAAGACTCGCTAATTCAATTAGTGGAATGACCAATGCCATCTTATCGCTATCGCTAATTGCTATCTCTCATAGTTATCGCTTATCACTATCTCTAATCACTATCTCTTATTGCTATCTCTTATCATTATCTCTTATTGCTATCGCTTATCGCTATCTCTTATAGTTATCTCTTATCGCTATCGCTAATTGCTATCTCTTATAGTTATCTCTTATCGCTATCGCTAATTGCTATCTCTAATTGGTAACTCTTCTCGCTATCGCTAATTGCTATCTTTAATCACCATCTCTAATTGCTATCTCTTATTGATATCTCTAATTGCAATCTCTCTGTCACTATATCTTATCGCTATCTCTTATCAGTATCTCTAATCACTATCTCTTATCGCTATCTCTTATCATTATCTCTTATCGCTATCTCTTATAGTTATCTCTTATCGATATCTCTAATCGCTAACTCTGTGACTATATCTTATCGCTATCTGTTATCACTGTCTCCAGTCACTGTCTCTCTTTCGCTGCTCGTGCGCTGTTGAAATTTCTCCGCCCGTCACCGAGACGTGAGCCGCGCGGGACGTCCTCCGGAGAGGACAGGCGAGGCAGCGGCGGGCGCGGCACTGACCCTGTCCAGCCGCGACTCGTCCATGCTCTTGGAGTACTCCTTCAGCTTGAAGTCCTCGCGGTCCGGGCGGCAGCTCTCGATGTCCGCCGAGAGGTGGGGCATGTTCGACACCCACGCCACGGTCCGCTCGTTGGCCGCCGTGGGCGGGTTCAGGGTGGAGGGGGAGGAGCCCTGTCGTTCAGGGGTGGGGGGGGGGGGGGGGTTGGGTATTGATGGGGGGAGGGGACAGACGGCAAGGAAAATCCATGTCAGAGCCAACATTGTTTTCCATGATTAAGTCCATATTCGCGCACTTATTTTGACACCTCAACTCATTATTGCGTAAGCGTTTCAGTTCAAAGACTCGGGGCCGAGGAGACAATTCCATTTAAATCCAGTCAAGGCAGGAGTGCATTAAATTTTAATTAATTTTAAAAAATGCTCCCGCTAGTCCACAGAGATTCATCAGAGTAAGTGATGGCTACACGACAGATCCTAAACCAAGGCTGCTCAACCCTGTTCCTGGAGATAGACCTTCCTGTGGGCTTTCACTCCAACCCTAACAAAGCAAGAGCTATATATCTTGTTGAGCTGCTTTCCAAATATGACAGTCACAAACATCCAGGAAGGTAGTTAGTGCAGCGGGTAAGTGGAAATATAGCTTTACTTCATTTTTGGGTGAACAGCCCATTTAAGAAGACATGCCCATTTGCAATGATTTGGCTAAGGAGACAGAACCTTCTGCCATAAGGATTAGGAGCTGAGTATCTGATGGGTCTAAAGAATCTGTGACTATCCCATGGACTAAGATGCCTTGCTTCCATATTTTAAGAATGACAGACATCACCACATACTGCACAGTGTTCCCATCCGTTCACACTGTCCTGTGTACTGCAGACCCTGCGTAATCACCCCTAGCGTTTCCTGCAAACCCGAAAGCAAAACAGTGGTGCAGCCCAGCAGATTAGATCCCAAAACACAACCCGCTGCTTCATCGCGCATTAGAAACATATCCAAAATGGCCGACAAAAATAGATTAACCGGGGGAACACGACCAGAGCATGACAGCGCACCTTCACCAGGCAAGCCTCGCTGTGAAAACGGTATATTTCAGCTGAAGGAAACGGGGGAAAATGAGGTTCTCGGAGACATTAGAAAGGGAGAATAAGGTAGACCCCTCAGAGCCTGTGGAGAGTTGACCTTGAACGGCTATTTAAGGCCGTCTTTCCGGAAACAAATCAAAGTGCTCTCTCCTCACAGCCAGCAAACGCCAGGTTTCACAGTGCTAACGGGCTCCTACATAACAACATAACCTTCAAAGTGCTTTACCAACGCCGTGAACTCAATGCAATAACCAGAAATGCTGTTATTCAACTGGAAATGAGTTTTATTTCCAGTTTAATAACTGCTACCTAATGTTAGCGTGTACCAGCTACCAAGAGTAGGAAGATCAACATCAACACTAATGCTAATTTTATAAAGCCATTAGCGCTATGCGCTGGCTATTAGCGCTATGCTAATGAGTAAATGTTCGCTCAGAGGATTTAATTTACTGTGGAGAAGAAGAGCTGCAATAAAAAGCAGTCCAGGGCCGTAAATCATGTGACCAGGTTAATGGGGACTCATGCTGCAGGGGTGTCGTGTTGGCTAAAGGAGGGCCGTCGTTGCCTTCGGGCTGAGTGTTGGCGGTTGGTCGGCAGATTGCCGATGCGCGTTTCTATGGCAACGGGGCTAGGCTATTTTTTGTTTTTGCCTGGTTGCCGAGCGGAAGCGGACGCCTGCCTGCTCACCTGCTTGGCTGCGGTGGGTTTGAGCAGGTGCTGCTGCGCAGGCTGCTGTTGCTGCGCAGGCTGCTGCTGTTGTTGCTGCGGCTGCTGTTGCTGCTGTTGCTGTGGCTGCTGTTGCTGCTGCTGTTGCTGTTGCTGTTGCTGTTGTTGCTGCGATTGTTGCTGCTGCTGCTGCTGCTGCTGCTGCTGCTGTTGTTGCTGTGGCGGTGGCTGTTGGGAGGGCTGTGACTGGGGCGTGTTCTGGGTGGAGCCCCCTTGTGGCCCCTGGGACGCCTGCGGCTCCCTGGTCGAGCTCTGCTGGTGCGGCAAGCCGGGGGCGGGGCTGTCCTTGACGGACAGCTGCTGCCGCGGCGCCGGCTGCCGGCCCCCGAAGCTGGACTCGGGCGACTGGAGGAGGTTCCCGCTCTGGGGGCGGGGCTTAGTCGGAGGGGTGGAGCTGGCGGACAGCTGGTGGGCAGCCTGAGACTTAGAGCGCTGGGAAGGGGGCGGGGCGATGGAGCCCTGCCGGTTGGGGTGGACGGTGGAGGGGGGCGTGGCCACCGAGGAAGGGGAGGCGCCTGTCTGCGGAGACATGCCCATCATCATCATCTGCTGCTGCTGCATGTTTTCCTGGAGGAAACAGATCAAAGAGTTCATGAGGTCATAACAGTCTATGCAGTTTAATCAGAGGGTTTATGAGGTCATAACAGTCTATGCAGTTTGATCAGAGAGTTCATGAGGTCATAACAGTCTATGACATTTAATCAGAGAGTTTATGAGGTCATAACAGTCTATGCAGTTTGATCAGAGAGTTCATGAGGTCATAACAGTCTATGACATTTAATCAGAGAGTTTATGAGATCATAACAGTCTATGCAGTTTAATCAGAAGGATTATCAGGTTAGAACAGTGGATGTAGTTAAATCAGAGGCTTTTATGAGGTTATAACAGCTTTTGTCAATAATTGTACACATTAGGGGCCAGATATTGCCTTAATTGCATTAGCTGATTATTGCCGTTGGAGAGATAATGGGCTCACTCCAGCACTGAGCTGTGCCTCTGCCTGTCTCCTGCTCCCTAATCACTTGTGGACAGTGTGGATTTACTGGGCAAAAATTAAGAAAGGACTCATAGTGGATCAACAGAGAGCATACACAGTCGAACATAAACGCACACACACACACACACATACACATATACACTCACTACTGACCATTCACTACTGACCACTCATTACTGACAACTCACTACTGACTGCTCACTCCTGATGGCTCATTACCGACCATTCCCTACTAGCCACTCATTACTAATCAGTCCGTACTGACTACTTACTAATAACCACTCGCTATTGACAACTCACCACTGACTGCTCTCTACTGACCACTAATTACTGACCACTCATTTCTGACTGCTTATTACAGTCTGCACATCACTGACCGATCACTATTGACCACACACTACTGATTATTACAGACTGTTCACTACAGACCACTCAGCACTGACTGCCCATTATTGACCACTCATTACTGCTTATTACAGACCACTCATTAATGACTGCTTACTACAGACTGCTCATTACTGACCACTCTTTACTGACCGCTTATTACAGACCGCTCACTACAGACTGCTCACTACAGACCACTCATAACTGTCTGCTTATTACAGACTGTTCATTATTGACCACTCAGTACCGACGGCTTATTACAAACCATTCACTACAGACTGTTCACTACAGACCGCTCAGCGCAGACCGCTCGCAGGCTCTCAGCAGCGCCCCCTACCTGCACCTGCAGGGAGAGCTGTCGGCGGCCGTAGTCGGCCTGGTTCTGGCGGGTGTAGTCGTCGCTGTAGCTGTGGGAGTGGATGATGCTGGGCTGCACCAGGCTGGCGGGGGGCCGCAGGGCGGACAGGTCCTCGCTGCGGGAGAACCCGCCGTGCCCGAACGGCGGCACGTAGGCGGGGTGGGAGGGGTCGGGCTCGGGGGCCAGCAGGAGCGGCGGCGGCGGCTGGCCGCGGCCCCCGCCCTGGGGGTGCAGCTGGGGGTGCAGCTGGGGCCCGTCGCTGGCCAGGTGGAAGAGGGGGTTCTGGAAGGACAGCGGGTAGTGCATGGCCGCCGCCTGCTGCTGCTGCTGCTGGGACAGCGAGTCCGTCCCGCCCCCCAGCTGGCCCAGGCGCAGCCCCCCCGACATGCTGGAGCCCCCCGAGCCGGCGGAGAGCCGGCCCCCGGCCCGCAGCGGGCCCCCCAGGCCCCCGAAACTGCCCAGGCCCGCGATGGAGGCCTGGGACGAGTTGAGCATGTCGCCCACGGACTGCAGGTTGGAGATGCTGTTCATGCGCGAGTCCTGCAGATCCATCATGGACACGCTCTTATTCACGCTCAGCACCTGGGGGGGGGGGCACAGGAACAGCGTTAGCTACACACCCCCCTCCCCTGTGTGCTTCCAAAACGAGCCATCCTCATACCGGCTACACGGAGGAACCAACCCAACAAACACTCCATTTAATATGTGTGACTCACTGGAGCGTTTCACCTTCTTTCTTTATCTTTAAGGCAACAAAGTTTTTATACTGTGCACTACTGTAGGATTTGGTCATCTGGATATCATGTTGCACATTTACAATTAAACATTATTATTATTATCATTATTATTATTATTATTATTATTATTATTATTATTATTATTATTATTATTTCTCCCAAATTTGGAATGGGGATATGCATATGTACAAATTTATTGTGAATACCCTTACAGAACAGACACATCCGGTCAGTCCTCCAGATCTGTTCAGAAATTAAACCTTTTCACTCAAAGGTATGTTCTTACTTTCCTGTTTATGGGAAGTAAGTGCCTGTCATGTGCGTGTGGCTTGATGAGCTCTTTAAATGCACGCAGGTGATGTCACACGTGATGTCACGGCGGGGCGGGGCCGGGCGGAGTCGGGGCGGGGCTGGGGGTTCGGGCGTGCGGGGGTTTGGGCTACCTTTGGGTCCGGTTCGGTGATGTCAGAGCTGCTGGTGCAGTAGGCGGGGCTGGAGCGGGCCAGTGGCGGGCGGGTCACGTAGAACACGTCTTTGGAGGCGCGGTGGGCGAGGTCCCGCTCCGAAAAACCCGACAGGCCCGGGTGCGAGGACATGACCCCCCCTCCGGAGAGCCCGGAGGTGGGGGAGGGCAGGCGGGAGACGTCTATGGAGCTGCGGGACCGGTAAAAAAAAGCACCCTGCTGTCCAACACATTTACATACAGCATGCATGTGCAACTGCAGCGTGGAATTGATTTATTTTATGTTATTTTGTTTTTAGAGGAAATCAATCAAATTTGGGGTGGGGGACCCTGTTCTCAGCGGGTCGTTTCTGTTTTAATTAGCCGGTCGCTAGCAGCAGAACGTGGATTAGGCATGTATCTGTGACGAGGGAGATTGGCGGTCTATCACGGATATGACCGCATGGTTGTTTTCTAGCATTCTCCAGGTAAAACTCCTGCACAGTATGCCTTCAATACGATGAAGGGTCGCGGTCCGGTCGCACCTGTTCAGGTCACGCATCATGAGGCTCTGGAAGTCGGAGGAGACGACCCGGTTGAAGTTTGGGCGGGTGAGCAGCCGGTCCACCTGTCTGTCGGGCGGGGGCCTGTCCGTCTGGTGGCTGGGCTGGCGCTGCAGGTGGGGGTTCCGCAGGGCCATGCTGATGTCATTCAGGAGCCGCGGCAACGGGCCCAGCTTAATTATGGCATCCTGAGGTGGGGGGGGAGGGAGAGAGAGGGAGGGGGGGTGGGGAGAGGGAGGGGGGGAGGGGGGGAGAGGGAGAGAGAGGGGCAGGGGGGGGGAGAGGGAGAGGGAGGGGGGGAGAGAGGGAGAGAGGGGGGGCAGAGAGGGGAAAGAGGAAAAGAAGGAGACATGGGTGAGAATGGAGAGAGTGAGGGAGGGGAACAGAGAGATAGAAAGGGAGAAAAGGGAAGGATGAGAGAGACAGGGAGAAAATAAGAGATCAGATGGCACTTGTTATAATTTAAGTTAAAAATTCTCAAATAGAAAATGAGTCCCAGTTGGTCACTGGCCAGTCGGTGAGCTTCAGGTCAATGCACTATCCACAGTCAGTAGTAAGCTGTAGGTCAGAGATCAGGACTGGGCAGTCAATTGTGAACAATGTCTTTCACTGTTCAGTAGTGAGCATTCAGTAGGCGGTCAGTAGTGTGCAGTCAGTAGTGTGCAGTGATTGGTCCATAATAAGCAGTCGGTCATTGTTCAGACCCGAGCAGCCGCTGGCTGGGTTAGGGCACTGATCTTCACTCCTGGTCCTGGAGAGCCACAGGGTCTGCTGGTTTTTGTTGTTACTCGGCACTTAATTAATCAATTAAAGCGGTCGATTACACAGTTAACTCAACTCACCTGGATCCTTGGGTCTCAATTGGGTGCTGATTTAAGGCGAAAACAAAAACCAGCAGACCCTGCGGCTCTCCAGGACCAGGAATGAAGATCACTGGGTTATGGTTATGGTAAGGGTTGGGTTAGGGTTGGGTCATGGTTAGGGCTGTACCCAGGCGGTCGGGCAGGGGCTGGCGGGGGTTGGCGGGCGGCCAGCGGTCACCTTGCTGAGCTGGGCCATGACCTCCCAGAGGAGGCTGTGCAGGATAGACAGCTCCCGGCCCAGGTCGATGTAGCCCTCGAAGCCGCCGGCGTTGCTGACGCTGTCCAGGTTGGAGATCTCGTACAGGAACTGCTGCATGGAACCCCACTCCATCTCCAGGAACTCATTCATGAAGCTCATGTGATCGTCTTTACTCATAAACCTGCGTGGAGACAGTTCTCCTTTAATCTTTATCATCTAAGCTGTTGTTTTATTTGTTACAGCTTAGCATGCACTTTGTTGCGCCGAGTTGTGCTAGTATGTGCTTTAGGAATTTATGCCTGTTCTAGAAGCTGAACTGAACTTAACTGAACTGAACCGAACCGATCCAAACTGAGCTGAACCAAAATGAACTGAACTTAACTGCACTGAATTGAAATGAGTAGAACCAAACTGAACGGAACCACACCAAACTAAACTGACCTGAACTGAACCAAAATGAATCAATCCAAACTGAGCTGAACTGAACCAGACTGAACTGAACCAAACCAAACTGAGCTGAACCAAGCTGAACCAATCCAAACTGTGCTGAACCAAAAGTAACTGAACCAAACTGAACCAAACTGAGCTTAACTGAACCGGGCTGAGCTGAACTAAACCGAGCTGAACTGAACCGAACTGAACCAACCTAAACTGGGCTGAACCAGAATTAACTGAACGGAACTGAACCAATCTAAATTGAGCTGAACCAGGCTGAACTGAACCCAACTGAGCTGGACTGAACCGGGCCGAGCTGAGCTGCACTGAACCGGGCTGAGCTGAACTGGGCTGAACAGGGCTGAACAGGGCTGAACAGGGCTGAGCTGAGCTGAACTGAACCAATCTAAACTGAGCTGAACCAGGCTGAACTGAACCCAACTGAACCAAGCTGAGCTGGACTGAACCGGGCCGAGCTGAACCGAACCGGGCTGAGCTCAGCTGAACTGAACAGGGCTGAGCTGAGCTGAGCTGAGCTGAACTGAACCGGGCCGAGCTGAGCTGAGCTGAACTGAACCGGGCTGAGCTGAGCTGAACTGAACCGGGCCGGGCCGAGCCGAGCCGAGCCGAGCTGAGCTGAACTGAACCGGGCTGAGCTGAGCTGAACTGAACCGGGCCGAGCCGAGCCGAGCCGAGCTGAGCTGAACCGGGCTGAGCTGAGCTGAACTGAACCGGGCTGAGCTGAACTGAACCGGGCTGAGCTGAGCTGAACTGAACCGGGCTGAGCTGAACTGAACCGGGCTGAGCTGAACTGAGCTGAGCTGAACTGAACCGGGCCGAGCTGAGCTGAACCGGGCCGAGCTGAGCTGAACAGCGCTGAACTGAGCTGAGCTGAGCTGAACTGAACCGGGCCGAGCTGAAAGCGGCCGGCGGTGAGAACGCTCCGCAGAAGCTCACTGACTTGGACATGTTGGCCAGGTTCTGCACCACCTTGGCGATGAGGGTGAGGGTGCGGGAGGTCTGCTCGTCGGGGTACTCCTGCGTCAGGTTGAAGAGCGAGGGGGACATGATGGCGGGGCAGAGGAAACGCAGGAACAGGGAGGCACTGATCAGGCGGTCCGCGATGTCCTCTCGCCCCCGCTCCGCACAACGCACCCGCCAGGAGGCGAAGACCTCCTTCAGCTCCCGCGGAAACACACTGGGGAGGGGGCATGGGGGGGGAGGAGTGAGTGAGGAGGAAGGAGAGAGAGAATGAAGGAAGGAGAGAGTGATTGAGCAATAGAGACAAGGAGAGAGAAGGAGAGGGTGTGAGACAGAGGGTCAGAGAGAAGGAAGGACAGTGACAGAGAGATAGACAAAGAAGGAGAGAGAAACAGAGGAGGGACAAGAGTAAAAGAAAGTGAGAGGAAGGAGAGAGTGATGGAGAGATAGAGAGAAGGAAGGAGAAAGAGGCAGAAGCGGAGAGGGGGATTGAGAGAGGAAGTGAAAGATGACAATGTTAACAAATGAGTACACACAAACAAGACCAGGTCAAAGTATTTGGCTAGACCTAACACACTTCATCCGGCCGACCAATGGTGTAACTTCATAACCCGGCCGACCAATGGTGTAACTTCATCACTCACTCAGTCACTCAGTCACAGACATTCGCGTTTGTAGGGCTGGTCCCGCTGTTGCGGTCCAGCCAGAAAAATGTAAAAACCTAGCATGAGGACAAGCACATCTGAAGTAAAGCAAATACTGGCTCTCATATATACACACATACTCAAACACACACGCACATTATTCACAACAGCAGCAGTGTTCATTTTGGCCTTCTCTGTGATGTCATAAAGCAGCACTGGGCATGTCAGGTGAGTGGAGAGAGAACTGACCAATGGGAGTTGACGATCTTGCAGAGCGCCAGCTCGCAACACATGCGGAGATTGGCCTGATGGTCCGGCAGCACGGAGGGCGGGGTCCTCATGGGGTCCACCTCACAGTTTTCCTCAGACTCGTACAGGGCCCGGATGAACTCCCCTACGGGTAATACACACACACGCACAAACGCACACACATACACGCACACATACACATGCACACACACACAAACACACACACACGCACACGCAACCACACACACACGCACACACACACACACACCACACACATACAAACACACACGCAATCGCGCTGTTGATTGACCTGACTCTGTTTTCTGAGAGGTATCAATATTGTGCGGTGATGCCTTGTGTTTCTTATGTGCAATGGTTGTATGACATGGATCTCAAACTCCAGTCCCAGAGGGCTGCAGCACCTGCAGGTTTAACTCCAGTCCTAAAGGGGGTGCTGTGTGAGCTGTTTTGTAAGATGTCAGTTCTTTCTTGCAGTATCTGTGTATTGATGTGGACTATTTAACCAATAAGCAATTAAATTAAGCACTTAAGTGCTGAAACAAACCAAAACCCAGTAGACACATTCCTGTAGATGACATGTACCTGTAGCTGGATGCTCTTTCCTATAGAAGTTACCTGTAGCTGGTTGTTCTTACCTATGACATGCACCTGTAGCTGGCTGTTCTTACCTATGACATGCACCTGTAGCTGGCTGTTCGTACCTGTGGCATGTACTTGTAGCTGGCTGCTCTCACCTGTGGCATGTACCTGTAGCTGGTTGTTCTTAATTATGGCATGTACCTGTAGCTGGCTGGTCTTACCTATGGCGTCCTTGAGGTACTTGTGTCCAATAAGCTTGAGGTACTCTTCTATGGCTTTGGTGGCCAGAGTGTTCTCGCGGAAGATCAGGTGCTCTCTGTCAATGAACCTGTCCACCTCACTCATGGCCATGTCTGACAGGAAGTCCTGAGAGAGAGAGGGGGGTGGGGAGAGAGGAGAGAGAGAGAGGGAGGAGAGAGAGGGGGGATGGGGGAGAGAGAGGGAGGGGATAGAGGGGAGAGAGAGAGAGAAGGGGAGAGAGGGAGGGAGGGGAAGATGAAAAGAGAAAGATAAAAAGAGAGAGAAAGAGAAAGAGAGAGGGGAGAAAGAAAAAACAGAGAGGGAGAGGAATATGAAAGAGAGAGAGAGAGAGAGAGAAAGAGAGAGACAGAAAACAAATCACCACAAAACCCGCACATTTCCAGCTCCCTGCAGCACTCCCCTGGGACCTGCATCCCATAATGCACTGCGTGCGCGCGGCAGGCGTGCGGGCGGGCGGGGCGGGGCAGGGCGGGGCGTACCTTGGCCTTGCCGGTGCTCTGCAGGATGTGCACCAGGGCGCAGGCCACCTCCTCCTTGCTCTTGACGCTGAGCAGCGGCTCCAGCACGCCGCACAGCGTGCGGTAGTTGTTGGTGACGTACTCGGCGAACTCCTTGTACAGCTCCATGGGCAGGATGCTCATGGTCTGGTAGCGCGACTTGAGCCGCAGCGAGGCGTTGATGGCCTTGCCCCCCCCCACGCCGCCCCCCTTGGCCAGGACGCTGGGCTGGATGACCGGGTACCACTGCTCCACGAACTGCCGCCCCGTGATGCTGGAGATGGGGATGCTCACCAGGCCCAGGTAGGTGCTCTTCTCCTGGGGGAGGGGGAGGGGGGGGTACGAGGGGTTCAAGGTCAGACCTGGGCCTCAAACGAATATCCATTCAGGCAGAGCTCCACAGGTGAACCCCACAGAAATGGAATCTACCCCCCCCCCCCAGCCCTGCACCCCACCAGAACCACAGCCCACAGCGATGAATTCTGAGGCCTGGGGCAAAATATATTAAGACCATATATTTTCAATATATTTTACAACATATTAAAAGTACTTACATACACCCAGTATCCTGGGCTGACCCCCCTTGAGTCCGAGACAAAGTGTCCCAACTGCCCCCCCCCATCTGCACCTCTCTAATCCCCCCCGCTCCCCCCCCCCCCAAGCCTGTCGAGGACCAGCTGCACAGGTGGGCTGCAGTGTACTATAATGGGTAAGGAGCTGGCCTTGTAAAAAGGTTGCAGGTTTGATTCCCGGGTAGGACACTGCCGTTGTGCCCTTGAGCAAGGTACTTAACCTGCATTGCTTCAGTATATATCCAGCTGTGTAAATGATAGCAATGTAAATCCTCTGCAAGTGTTGCTCTGGATAAGAGTGCCTGTTAAATGCCTGTAATGTAATGTGACAGTTCTCAGGGAAGTGCAAAAATACACCAAACCGTGGCAGGGCGAGGCGGGCAGGATGGGCGTGGCCTGGGGGGCAAGGGGGCGTTACCTTGTGGCGGTTCTTGTTGGTCTCCTTGTACAGGTGTAGGTTAGGGTTAGGGTTAGGGATCAGGGTTAGGGGTCAGGGTTAGGGTTAGGGATAGGGTCAGGGTTAGGGATCAGGGTTAGGGTTAAGGTTAGGGTTAGGGGTCAGGGTTAAGGTTAGGGTTAGGTGTCAGGGTTAGGGTCAGGGTTAGGGTTAAGTTTAGAGGTCAGGGTCAGGGTTAGGGGTTAGAGGTTAGGGTTAGGGTTAGGGTTAGGGGGTCGGGGTTAGGGTTAGGGTTAGGGATAGGGATAGGGTTAGGGTTAAGGTTAGAGGTCAGGGTCAGGGTTAGGGTTAGGGTTAGGGGTCAGGGTCAGGGTCAGGGATAGGGTTAGGGTCAGGGTCAGGGTTAAAGTTAAGGTTAAGGTCAGAGGTCACGGTTAAGGTTAGGGTTAGGGGTCGGGGTTAGGGTTAGAGGTCAGGGTCAGGGTTAGGGATAGGGATAGGGTTAGGGTCAGGGTTAGAGATAGGGTCAGGGTTAGGGTTAGGGTTAGGGGTCAGTGTTAGGGATAGGGTCAGGGTTAGGGTTAGGGTTAGGGTTAGGGGTCAGGGTCAGGGTCAGGGTTAGGGATAGGGTCAGGGTCAGGGTTAGGGTTAGGGGTCGGGGTTAGGGTTAGGGTTAGGGTTAGGGTTAGGGGTCGGGGTTAGGGTTAGTGGTCAGGGTCAGGGTTAGAGGTCAGGGTCAGGGTTAGGGTTAGTGGTCAGGGTCAGGGTTAGAGGTCAGGGTCAGGGTTAGGGTTAGGGGTCAGGGTCAGGGTCAGGGATAGGGATAGGGCTAGAGTCATAGTTAGGGTTAGGGGTCAGGGTCAGGGTTAGGGTTAGGGGTCAGGGTCAGGGTCAGGGATAGGGATAGGGTTAGGGTCATAGTTAGGGTTAGGGTCAGGGTCAGGGTTAGGGTTAGGGTTAGGGGTCAGGGTCAGGGTCAGGGTTAGAGGTCAGGGTCAGGGTTAGGGGTCAGCATTAGGGGTTAGGGTCAGGGTCAGGGTTAGGGTTGGGGTCAGGGTGCGTTACCTTGCGGCGCTTCTTGTCGGTCTCCTTGTACAGGTGCAGGCGGAGGCTGCGCACGGCTGGGAGGTTGTTGAACTCGAAGTGCTCGCCCCAGAAGACGGTGTCGGTGCGGGGCTTGCTGGTGGTGCGGGCGTACAGCATGTCGTCCAGGCACAGCTCGCAGTAGTAGCGCTTCTTGGCGGGCAGCTCCCGCGCCTCGATGATCCACAGCTTCAGCACGTTGTCCACCCGCCGGCTGTTGTCCTGAAGGAGGCGGCGGCAGACCGAGAGGGTGATGGGGGGCGGGGCCGATGGTTTGGGGGTGGGGTCGATGGTTGGGGGGCAGGGTCGATGGTTAAGGGCATGACCGATGGTTGGGGGCGGGGTCAATGGTTGAGGGTGAGGCCAATGGTTGGGGGCGGGGTCAACGATTTAAGATGGGGTCCATGCATAGGGGCAGGGCCGATGGTTGGGAGTGGGGTTGATTGTTGTGGGCAGGGCCGATGGTTGGGAGGGGGGTTGATTGTTGTGGGCGGGGCCGATGGTTGGGAGTGGGGTTGATTGTGGGGGCCGTGGTAGGTGACAGAGAGGGATGGGTGGTGACGTAGGTTGGGGCATGGAAAGACAGACAGACAGAAATAGAGAGAGAGACGGAAACAGAGAGAGAGAGGGAGAGAGGAGGGAATGTTGGAAG